>NW_010579171.1:237654-303777 GCF_000705375.1 Tinamus guttatus | reverse complement strand
TCAGTTGTCCTTATGAATATTGGTGGAGGAATAATCCATTTTAGAATAGACAGAGCAATTTTGAAATGATGTTGAATCATCTCTAGACTGCATTAAGAGAAAGTACAGTAACTTTCACACTGAGAGATCGCAGAAAATGAATGAATTTACCAAGCTCTGTTTCCTTACATTTTAGCACAGTGTATTTATCTGATAATAATTAGATGAATGAGGTCATACAAATGAAGAAAGTCAACATTTTATGAATAGATCATGTGGTCTTTTTGAAAATAATGGGAATTAAGAAACTGTATTCTCAGTGTGTAATGTTGTACAAGTCACTTTACCTCTCCACCTCTCAAGGTAGTGAAGGTATTGATTTTTGCTTTTTTCTTATAATATTCTTTATGAATAAAAATAAGTACTGTCTGTATGAGCTGAGTCTTATAAAAATGACATTAAAGATGACATCGAAAATACATACTTTATGCATTCAGCACAGTAATTTGTCAATACTACATCTGGAACTTAACAGCAACTATATTAGGACAGATGTGACAGTCTATCATTTTGGTATGGTGGGGTGGGGCAATGTATGTAACCAAAATGAAACTGAGTAAACAGCAGCAAAAACAATATGAACTTGGAAGGATAATTGAGCAATTCCAAGCACTTTAGCATGAGATGATCTGAAAAGTAGGAGAACAGATGTTTCTCTTGAATGGTATCTCTTCTGCAGGTATTAAACACTTTGGTGTGGAGGCATAGGGTTTACTCGCCCCACGGGGAATGTCCATTATTTCATATGTGCTGCTGTAAAAATATGTTGGTATTTAAAAAATAGCAAAAAAAAAAAAATATTTCTTGCTCTGTCACAGTCAGTTTCAATGAAATAACATTGTAGTCATTCTTTTCCATTGTTACCTTGCAACATCATCTTCAAGAGCTCATCACACCAGCAACAGTTCTGTGAGTCGCTCCTTTGCTGCTGATTCCTCTGGCTCTGACGTCAGTGCTCATGTTAGCATATGCTGGAAATAAAATTGAAAGGGATGAAATTAAGGACATGCATAACTTCTTGTTTATAAGCCTTTATTTATTTATTTATTGTTTAAAAGAATTTTAAAAGCCTATGAGTCATGCTTGCCATCATACTTAGACCTCTAGGTTGATAGGAACCAGTTATTTATCAAAGGAGAGGAAGGATGAAGTTAATTAGGGGCTGGTCTTGCGAGCCTCCTTAATCATATTCAGAATATAAATGAAGACTGATTTTGATTGTCAGAGCAGTAATTTTGAAGACTGGGCCCTTAGAGATATTAGAGTGAAGTCCTCTTTAAAGATGACTAAGGAATCTATAATTTCAAATAATACAATTTCATTTTAATGAACAGTATTTAAGTTGAAGTGCAGATTAAAGTACAACTCAAAAGTGAAATCTAACTTAAAAAAGCTTTTAAAACCAACACTTATTTGTAAGTTTGCAGAAGAAATCCTAAGAGCAACAACTAACTTAGTTTGACTAACTTAGCCAAACAGAAATCCAGTAATCCAGTGACTTTTAAGTAACACTCCAACTGGTAAAATGAATATTGGATCAGATTTTATCTCAATTCTTTCATCTTAGTTTGAGTAAAATGCTTTAAGTAAGGTTTTTTTTATACATATATAATAGAAAATGAGATTTATTTTAATACTTGTATTATTGCTTTGTAAAGACCTAAACTTTTAGAGCAAATACAAAAGCTAGAAGGAAAAAAAAAGTAATTGATTTGGCCATATTTTAAAACTATTTTCCTTTCTCCTGTATTATTCTGATAATAGTTTATATTTGTCTTAATTTCTGTTTGTGGCTGAGGTCGTCCTCTGAAAATCTTTGTCAATGTCTAGCTTCTATTTAAAAGATGACTACAGCAGAAAACATTACAAAATTCCAAAGCAGCTGAAAAGAAACTCAACATTTCTTCTGCCAGAAGCTTTTATGAGTCCACCTGCTGTGTTCTATTCAGGCTGTTTGCTAATCGCTCCACACTGGAAACTCAAAAAGCAGTGATTTTAAACCTTCTTAGAGACATTTTTTCTTGAGAGTTTTACCAAAAAAAAAAAAAAAAAAAGAAAAGGTGTATCTGTTTTCATGAGGATTTAAGCCATTTAGAGAAGGTTGACATTTAAGATACATTATGTAGATAACCCTGATACAGTCCATTTGTAGACCACAGGTTACAAGTCACTATTCTCAAGAAATTTCTTCTAAAAGTTTGAAGCAGAGTTCTGGAATGTTCGTGTACCCAAATATACTAACACTTTCATATCATCTTGGATATAAAAGTTGTAGGCATTGTCATTTCATCTCCTATTTATTAAATATCAAGCACCATGCTCTTTTGTTCCTCTGAAAGAAATAAATGTGTCATGATTATAGTGGGAAATCCTTAAGGTTGGACAGGACCTCCAGGGATCATCTAGTCCAACCCCTGCACACGCAGGGTCATCCAGAGCACGTGGCACAGGACTGCGTCCAGGCGGCCCTTGGAGATCTCCAGAGATGGAGACTCCACGGCCTCTACGGGCAGCCTGTATTTTGTGAGTTGCTAACACTTGTTGCATATGCTAAAAATATGTGGTCAAGCGAAACAGAGACTTGAAATGGAGTAGGTTTGAATTCGTGTAATTTTATTATTATCACTTCTCTCCATCTGTGTGCTAGTTCTTGACTATTTTCATCTTATCTTTTTGACATTGCTGGAAGATTCTGCATTAAACAAATGTTTAGGTGTACATTTCCTAAGTGCAGCATTACTTTCATAGTAATATCAAACACAATACCATTGTTCTGTGAACGTGAATGTATTCTGTTGAAAAATTTAGATTAGACAAATAATTTCTCATATCTAATATATGCAGCCTAACTTCCTGTTTTGCATCCATTTGCCTACATTAGACCTTTAGACATTAGACAGACATTAGTGTTGACCAATTGGAATCTGTTGAGAAAGAAGTTGGTGCCGAGGACCTGGAATACATGTTATATGCTTTTCTGTTTGCTTGTTTGTCTTTGAGGGAGAGCATGTGGTCTGAGATGGTCCATGAAGCTAACTGAAGTACCACAAATGGAAGTGATTTGCTTCAAAAGAGTGCTTCTTATTCACACTGAAACACTGCTGAAGACACACCTCTGGACTGCAGAACCACAGCATGAAATTGATTTGCTGTTATATGACATTTCAGTCAAGGGGAATCTGACAGGTTTTTTAATAAATGAAAATATTCTTGTGCTCAGTTTCAGTCTGCTGAAGTTATGACAAGGAAAATGTAAAGCAATAAAAATGTCTTGTGGATACCAGGAGCTGACATAATTCATGAAAATCATGCACTCATCATGAAGATCATAATGCAATGACAGAACTGTAGAAATATCTTTGGGAGCCCACTGAAAGTCATCTGTTTTACTTGTGTGTCTGAGCTACACATACTGCTCATTGGAAAGATAAGGAGATAGATCCTCTGGTTTTCCCTTAAATGATCCTATATGGGCAAAAAACTCACAGTATTCAAATTGGATTCTTAGAGCATGGAATAATGTAGAAAAGTTATCATCTTCTCCATTGCTTTAGAGGCTTTGCTGGTTGTTTGTTTATTTATCTATTCTCTAGAACATTAATAGTTATATTCAAATAGATGCTTTTTTCTTTTCAGTTATCTTTAATGAAAATGATAGGAGTGCTCATTTTTTTTAAGAGTTAATAATAAAAAGTTGTATCTTAGACTGTATCTAGTTTAGGCTAACCACAAATATGTACGGAGATAACTGGCCTTAAGGTTTAATTTTGTGTTCTTATGGTCTTCCTGTAATTTTGCTGAACTGCTGAACATAAAAAGTAGATCCAGTCATGTTCTAACCTTTTGCACTTTAACAAATCAAATTTTGCATTAATTGTTCATCTGGCTTGGGTTGCAAATGTAATGCACTAGAGGATCGTAGTTTCTTAAATTTGATTTCATGTATAAATCCTAGAGAATGTGATGCTCACTACTTTTCACTTACCCAGAAGTTCAGCCTTGCTTTCAGTGATAATGTTTATTATATGAATTTGAAAAGGCTGTGAAAAGTCATCATAGAATCTCAGAAAAGAATAATCCTAGAGGCTTAGAAGCTCTGAGAGGTACGTGACCTGTCACAGATAGCTTGTTCACAAGACAATTTTCAGTAGTAGGAAATGAATTATCCTTGAGATTCTGTTTCAGACAGTCTTTAAGGCAAAAGTGATGCATGAATTGAGAGAAATAATCCAATTTATCTGCAGTATTTTTGTTTATTCAAATTTTCTGCTGAAATAATATATTTTTTTTCACAGAATGAATGAAGTAGAAGTAGAATTAAGTTTTACTTCGATTTACATTAGTAACTCCAACGACTCCATTGCCGTTCGTGAACTCCTTATAGCTGCTGGGAGGTAGGGTAGCTGGGTCTTTGGGTATAAACAGTGTCAGTTCCTATCTGAACTTCTGCTTCCTGATGAGCCTTCCTGGAGCTTGCACAGGCTTTTTCCTCTGATCCTGCTAGTATTTCTAGTTATAGATTTAGCAGCTCAGCAGTTGGAAATGGCTGAGGAGGAGATATTTGGTTTCACTGATTCATTATATGTTAACTATAAGAACCAAGATGGTGTAGCTGTGACAAGTGTACTCTGTATTGAAAATCCAGGAGTTATTAATGGCCTGTGTAAACTTCTTCTGAGTACTATGTATAGTCTGGTTGCTGAGTTTTAAAAATAATAATGAGAATATTTGCACAGGAGCACTTGTAAGGCAAATGGAGTGCTTATGTTATTAAACACTGGCTTGTAGTAAAGCACAAAAGAAAGGCTAGACTGGAATAATGACTCCTGTCTGTATGTGCCTCAACAAGTGTATGCACCTAGAAGGTGCTTTTTTTTTTTGTAAGCTATTGGCAAAGAAAATATCAAGGGCTTCAATAGTATATTTCTCTTTTTTAACCCTTAAACTGAAGCTCATTAGAGCTATGAGATGTGAAAGAGCTTTTTAGTCAACATAGTGAAGGCAAAACTCTCTAAATACTTTTGCAGTATGTATATTTCTTAAGCAAGCTAGCTGTATGATTAAAAAAAATAATAATAAAAAAGTAGTCTTTTTTAGCGCTTTTATTTCTAACACAGAGCTGTTTCCTAAGAAACATCTTCTGTTTCCTATAGCATTTATGAGGATGCCTGAGGAAAGAGTATGATATAGACATGTGTTGTAAGAACAGGTTTTCCTTCAAGTATTCAGTTACGTGTCTAAGTGGATGTAAAGGCATGTACACAGACTTGATTAACTGCACAAAACATAGTTGATGTTATTGGTTTCTCTTTGGGCTTGGGAATGGGCTCCCTTTTTTTCTTTCCCTGACAGTCTGATGCTGGAGATGAATCTGTCTGCTATTTTTAGCAAACTGAAAATTGAACTCAATGAACTTGTATTGCTAGGCACTTTAATGGAAATGCATTATGGAAATGCGGAGAAAACTCACAGACTTACAGATATGAGAGTATACCATGGCCTTATGCCTGAACATCTTGAAAAGCAGTTGTTTGTTATAAACAGGGCACTTGGTCAAGAATGAAACAACCTTAGCAAAAATGATGAAGAGCAGTAAATGTTATTATGAGCAAAAATACCATGTTCCTTGTTACCACTAGATATTTGTTGCTAAACTGAATTTCCAATAAAGCTACTAATAAAGCTAAATGAGTAATCACAGTTTCTGAAGAATATAGACCTTTTCTTAGCTCATGAATTATTGACCTTTGCATACACATACTGAGTATCCCCCACACTGAGGATCAGTTCAGTCTATCTGAAACATGCATCTATTATACTATAAGGTTTCAATGTATTCCTGAATTGCCTGAATATTTTAGCTAATACCCATTTTGAAAATCACAACTGCTGACATATTATTTAAAAAGGAGTGGTAGGGAGCAATTAATTTGCATTTTATGGTCCTTGCAATTAGCATCTGTTAATCACCAATTTGTGCATATGGGGGAGAAACATGTCTAGGGTTAAAAATTTTGTGACATTCTAAGACCTCAAAAGGGCGTGAAGCATAATTATATCTAAGAAGTGGAAATGACTGCCAATCTGAAGTCAGCTAAGTACCGGAATATTCATTGGGTAACCTTTTTTTTTTTTTTCCTAAGGTGCAACATCTGTATTTTCTGCATGAAAATGTTATCTACATCATGCAACACTGATTATATGCAGTGACAGGAAAGTCTATAAATACACTTTTCACATGGGTGCCAATAAAAGTAATATCCAGCTGCACAAATTCAGAAAAGTTAACTGATTACTGTTCTCTTAAATCAGTGTGACTCCATTGCTGTTTGCAGAGGTGGTTCTAAGCATATTAAATAAAATCATAGTTTGATTTATACTTGTGATTAAATATGATCTGTTCCATCAAGGAAGGCAATAACAAAGCACTTTTTACAATGTTGAAAGGGTGTAATCAGTTTCTTGTTATAGTGAACAAGAATTGTAAAAGTTTTACTTCTTCAGCTGTTGCCTAGGGAGTGGGTAATGCCCTTACCTCCTACTGATGAAGTAAAATGTGGGTTTGCTGTGAATCTGCTCAAATTACTTGTTGGTGGAGCTTGTCTCTATAGTAAAATTAAGGTCTCAATAATGCAAGTAACAGTACCAATTAAGGCAGGATTAAACAAGCTTCTGCTTTGACTACACAGGCCTCCTCAGCCCCTACATTCTCCTGAACCTGAGCAGCTATCTTGAGCCACAGCTTCTTCACTGCTACCATTACTTTTGCAGAAAGAGGATAATTGCCAGTACCATCACTTGGGTATATACGCATGTTTTCTTGTTGTTGTACTTTATTTTTTCCAGAAGACCAGTAAAATCCTTTGTTCTAATACTGTCAAACAGTGGAAGCACTTATAGATTTGGAAAAATTTTACTTATCTCACCTATCAATCAAATACAACAAATACAAAGTACAACAACAAGAGTTTTTTTCACAGTCACATATAAGAGCAAAAATTTGTGCATTCAGTTTTGTAATTTCTCTAATGATTTTCATTCGCAATTTGTGTGATTTCTGTGATGTGTAATTCAGTTGAAAGATCTGTTCTCTCTGATTGAAACATATTAAATCAATTTAATAATTCTAAAAGAATTAAATGCCTCTTTCACATTCAAAGACTGTTTGATTAAAACTTGCAAGTAGCTTTAGGACCAGCATCCATTTTTCCTCAACTTAAATGACTAACGACTGACTAATGTGAAGAATCACTGTCTTTCTGATCATATCATTGAATCATAGAATGCTTAGGGTTGGAAGGGACCTCTAGAGGTCATCTAGTCCAACCCCCCTGCACACGCAGGGTCACCTAGAGCACATGGCACAGGACTGCATCCAGGTGGGTTTGGAAGATCTCCAGAGAAGGAGACTCCACAACCTCTCTGGGCAGCCTGTTCCAGTGCTTTGTCACCCTCACTGTTAAGAAATTTTTCCTTAAGTTCCTGCGGAACTTCTGATGCTTCAGTTTGTGGCCATTACCTCTAGTTCTGTCGGTGGCCACCAGTGAAAAGAGGCCAGCACCATCCTCCTCACTCCCTCCCTTGAGGTATTTATAGACACTGATTAGATTCCCTCTCAGCCTTCTCTTCTCCAGGCTGAAGAGGACCAGCTCTCTCAGTCTGTCCTCATAGGGCAGATGTTCCAGGCCCCTGATTATCCTTGTAGCCCTGTGCTGGGCTCTCTCCAGCAGCTGCACGTCCCTGTTGTACTGTGGAGCCCAGAACTGGACACAATACTCCAGATGCGGCCTCACCAGGGCTGAGTAGAGGGGCAGGATCACCTCCCTCGTCCTACTTGGAGATGCTCTTCTTAACGCACCCCAGGATCCCATTGGCCTTCTTGGCCACAAGGGCACACTGCTGCCTCATGGTCAACTTGTCCACCATGACACCCAGGTCTTTCTCTGCAGAGCTGCTCTCCAGAAGGTCGGTCCCCAGCCTGTACTGGTGTCTGGGGCTATTCCTCCCCAGGTGCAGGACCTTGCACTTGGCCTTGTTGAATTGCATGAGGTTTTTCACCGCCCAGTCTGTCCATCCAGTCTGTCCAGGTCCCTCTGGATGGCAGTGCAGCCCTCTGAGGTATCAGCTACTCCTCCCAGTCTGGTATCATCAGCAAACTTGCTGAGGGAGCACTCTGCCTTCATCCAGGTCATTGATGAATAAAATGAACAGGATTTGAGGTTTTTCTTTTTATCATTGTACATCTCACATTAGCTGGATGGAAAATATCTAGAATAATTACTACTCATTAGCCTGCAAGTGAAGGCATTCTCATCCACCATTAGTGGTTAAAGAGCACAGGCTGAATCTCGTTTTCCCATTTCCTAAGTAACTGCCAAAGTTAGTAGGCTATTTATGGTGTTTATCAAGACTCCTCTTTTCCTCATCCCTCAGCAATTTAAAATCTGAGGGTCACTGTAGTTTCTTTCGTTACTAGAAATGCATCCTGGTGTGGGGCAGCAAAGTGTCACTCAATAAATATTGCCCTGTAGCTTCTCTAGCAATTCAAATATCTTCACACTTCTTGCAGTGTAAAAGCATATACATGAGCAATGAGCAGTTGCTGCAGTGCTAGTGGTGACTGGTTATCCATCTGGACACTTTATAGCATTTCTAAGGGCTCACTTTGAGATTTGCTCAGAAATAACTTTGCAGGCTTAACTCCAATGAATAGTTATGCATGTGGGTTCCCTTGACCATGCAGCACTAACTGATGAAAAAGCTGTTTCTCTTGTTTTGTGTGTCTTCGTCTTTCCCTGCCAATCATCTGGAAAGGTGTCTGCCTCTATTCTAATGTTATGACTTTATTAATCAACTGAGTATAAATATCATGACTTTGAGATCACTAGGGATGACCACTAGTTGTCCTTTTGCTGTGATATGGAGTCTTTTGGAATTCAGACATTTGAAGGTAGCTCAAGCTACCAATCCACTAGAGATCTGGAGGTCAGAAAGAAGGAGAGTAGGTGGAAATAACTGCAATGTTATGACTATCTGCTCCTTGAGGAAGCCTCCCCATCATTAAGATGATTTCCTCTGAAAGTGAAGCAGCTTTTGTAGGGAACACATCCTGAGAATTGTTTGAACAGAGTTATGCAAACAAGTGCAATTATAGTAAATGAATATTGTACTCCCACATGCTGATCTGAAAGATTACCTATTGTATGTAAAGTCTGTCTATTGAGGGAGACGAAGTAGAAATCCAGTGGTGAGGTAAACTTAATTAAGGTACAATGAAGTCTGCTATTTACTTTCTGTGATTGAAAGAGAAGAAATTATCTAAAATCACTTAATTGTGCAAGGCCATGGTCCTTACAGGATAACTGGAGATTTAGCCGTTTCTTTCTGGTCCGGGAACTTTAGTCGAGTCTCTTGATATGGGCTATATATATGTTTGCTAGTGAACTTAGCTGTAAGCATTCATTGTTTCAGAATGGTTATAACTGACAATAGATTTAAAAGGGGAAGATGTTTAATTTACCATCTAACATGAATTTTTACTTGGGTATTAATTTTATATGTTATCCTCACACACATAGACAACACGTAATGACTACTTCCTAAAAATTTTGTAGTTTTGACCTATGTTTTGCAACATTTTGTAAATGTTGAAGAGCCATTTTTTCCTTTGGAGGAATTTGCATACAAGCACAAGCACAAGATTACTTGAAAGCAGTCTTGAGGGAAGGGAATTTCTTGATTCAAACTTTCTACCAACAAATATAGCTGGTAGAAATCTGTTTCCAACTATGCCTTCGCAAACCTAATGAAATAAATATCCAGAAGTGGCATTAGTGAGTTTTGCTCATCATAGAAGCTTTCGAGACCATTTGAAATAGACACATCGACTTAATCTCTTAATAGCTCGCAACTATTGAAACTCTTCTTGGGTAGAATTGCAGAGGACATGTTAGAAACAGGAATTAATTGCAAACCTCCTGCAGGCTTTTCAACTACACATTAGATATGATCAGTCACTTCTGCAACTGCAATAGAACATTGCCACAGCTCACTGCTGTATCAGGAACATTTACTGTCCAGATACATATTGTGTAATGAAAATCTAAAATATTCAGGAGCTTCAGGAGTATTATTGCTCCGTGCATCTGAAAGCAGCTGACAACTGTTTTATTATTATTATTATTATTTATTTTTTTATTTATTTTTGCTTTCTGGCTAAGATAGTAACATAAGAAGCTACAACTGATTGCAGTTATTAACACAATATCTGTCATGCTGAAACAATTCAGAAAAAAAAATCCTTGAACTTCTGTTCTCTTAATCTGCTTCCCCCCTCCCCTAACAGTAGAACAAGTACATTTTGAAGATATTCATAGAGATGATAAGTGTATTTAATGGAGGCAGAGGAGAAAAAAAATAATGTAAATGAAACTCACTGATTTTCAGAATTGCCAGGAGACTTTTACTTTATGGTTTCTGCATTCTTCTTTTAATCAGACAGACAACTAACTGTTAAGTAATGCTGTACTTTACTGTACTTGAAAAACTTCTTTTTTTCTGAGACTATTTTTCTGAATATTTAGTATCTTGAAGCTTGCTGGCTCATCAAAGACATATGGTATGCAACATTTTTTTCTTTCTGGGCAGAACTGCTATTTCAAATTCTGTTATTCTTGTTTATTTGTTTTTAAAACCACTATGGAAATCAATTATTTTCACTGTTTTTGCAGTTGGATATAGGAACTGGAAAAGACCTGTCAATGGCTCCCTTGACATCCAAGATAGCACATCCACCTCTATCTTTTTCTTCACTTTTTGCCTTTCCCCCAAGCTCCATCACCACAACATTCATATTGCTCTCTCTCAAGCAACCAGATAATCTTGAATTATGTTTTCTTTTTAATTTTATGGAAACTTGTGTACAAAATGAAGAACATCTGTTCTCTGGAACTTCTGATCACTAAAAATTTAATACTACTTTATATTGCTTGCATAGATGGACATCTCAAAATATTATACGGCACAACTTAGTTAAACAATATCATGCCTCTTATTGACCTTCATAAGATTTAAAATATATTTTCAGAACGTTTGGATACTGGCATATAGAACTAAACACCAGTTCAGCGGCAAAGAGCAGCACTTGTCAACGTAAGTAGTAAGAATGCAATTACTTCTTTTGAAATTTAACCTGGATACAAGTCAACTCTGAACCTTCCGTGAGAAGTGCCAGAAAATTGTAAATGAATACTAACTGATTTGGATAGCTCCTCACTCTAAAGCAGTCAATTTGCTTAAAAAAAAAAAAAAAGTTTTTCTATTTGGAAATGGATTGTGGTTCACATTTTCACAAACATGTTATATCTCTGTTGCTTTAGTAGATATAGGAATTACACATTATTTCTGTCTTCTCTTTAGGCAATGTTTTCTGAGTTTATTTGTTTATTTGGTGCATCTGGAATTCTTAAGTTTGAAAACAAACTGTGATTTGTTCCATGCACAGAAGTAATCCTTTGTGACCTTGATGTGATATATATAGATGTTAGTATTCTAATCATACCAGTAAAACAATCTGTATTTTTTGTAGTAGAAATTTTAAAATAGACTTTCATCTCTATACATCATATGTTTATTGTTATGTGTTATTTAATCTCTACATATTTTTTCCTCTCCCCATTTATATAGATTTATTTTTGCTTAATTGTCTAAAGATGCACACATGGATCAGTTGGGCAGCTCATCAGTTATTACTTGCATCAATATTTTAGCAATCAAAAGATGATCTTTTCTTAGCCATTTGTCTATTCAACTACTTAAAATTCTTAAAGGTATAAACTCACATTATTATCCAAACTTATTTATAATAATTGTATTAGAGGTGTACAGTGCATGAAGAGTTTCAGAAAAGGAAACAATATCTGCCAGTTTTGATAAACAGATTGTGTAAAATGCTGAACTGGGCTAGTAAATTGACTAACTCCATTTATATATACCCCCAGATTTACTCAGAATTCCAATTCAGTTTAAAGGGACTTTGTATTCACACAAAGGTCAGTCTGCATAGAACAAGAATCAGAACATAACTGAAATGTCACCGTGGAACTGGGATTTTTGAAAGGGGAGGGAGTATTAAAAGAATAGACTTGTAAACATGTATTGTCTTATTCTAAGACCTCTTGCTAGAATCCTGCTCTAAAGCACTAGGCAGAGAAAAATTGATAGTAAGCATTTTCTGCCCTTGTAGTTCATGGAAAAAACTTTCTCTACAGGAAAAAATGGAAAAAGATATACCTGCCTCATTAGGTTGCCTTTTTTAGGCTTTGAATCTTAGGATAAGCTTATCACAGTAGTTAGTTCACAGTAATAGGAATATTTCTAGGACTGTCAGATAATGATTAGCTTGATCATACTGGCACTATGTAACCATATTTACTTTATCCTTTACTATCATATGGAATTTTGTATTTTGTTGTGGTCATTGTTCTTCCTGTCATGATAGTCTTACAGCCAAGGGTACCATTGTTTCCTATAATCCATTAATGCATAATTCTTTTGCCTGTACATTTAATATAATAATTCTTGAGAGAGCATAATGATTTTTACATGTTTAACATGCTTTACATGTTGCATAGAGCTTGACACTCAGCACTGCTGCCTTTGGCCCATCTTGCATTGTACCAATCTATAAAATTCAGAATTAATACTCTGGATATCTTAAATATGACAGTCCATTCACCCACTAATGTAACATCATCCATTCCTACTGCTGACAATTCCTTTGATAAAGTAGTTCTGTCATTCTGCATATCTACTCTGCCCCTATTCTGTTAGCACTTACAAACTCTTCTAAGTAAGTAATGTGTTCAATATTTTTCGTCTTTTTCAATATCTAGGCATTGTTCTGGTTTGTCGTCACACTGTGTCAAAGGACTGTAGAATTTTTAAAAACTTTATAAGGAAAGAAAGATTATTTTTTACTAGTCTCAGTTTACGACTTGGCTTCATGAAGACCTGTTAGAACAACTAGTGGGCTGGCAGTGACTAGTAGTATTATTAGCCCCAAAGTATATCCTCATTGAGATATGGACTCCTCTCCAAACGCAGGAGAAGCATATGCAAACAGCAAATACTGTAAAACTTACAGTTAAAGAGCTAGAATCTGGGTTCTACAGAGAAGGTAGGGCTTGGTGATGGGGCTGAAAAAAAAGTATTCCATTCAAAGAATTAAAAGCAGTTCAGATACTGTGCGCACTGCTCCGTCTTCAGATGATAAATGGATAACACTAGGGTCAATATGAAGAATTATTTGTTAACAGCTGCTACTGCTCCTCTTCCATCTCCTCTAGTCAAGTCTTACTTCCACTAGTACAGTTTGGTTGGTCATCTGTGGCAGATGAGGGGTTTTTCTAGGAAAAGTTAGACCAAGCGTGGCCTGAAGACTACAGTCAGGCCATACACTTCCAGCAATCACTGTGTAACATAACTCTGTACTAACCGAGCAACATATCGTGACCAATTTTTCTGAGAGTTTATTACAATATATGTATAAAACATGTCAGATTCACACAAGAGAAGAATCGCCCGTGGTCTCTGCAGTGGTCCCTATTTAGCTAGTGGAGATCTGCACACCCCTGGTGCTGGTGTGCACTGTGCAACAGCTGAAAGGAGATTATTTTTCTCCAGCAGCAAAAATTAGATACCAATTAGATAGATGCTCCGCAGAGTGTGAACTGTGCTCTTTCCCCTTGCTTTTGAGGGCCTCTGAAATCTTAGAAGAGTCATGCAGCATGGAAATCATATCCTCTGGACCCCTGGAATCATGATGCTCCCTTTTTGTAAGTGTTTGCCTGTTCTCTTAAGATGGGCCTCTAGGATAAGCACTGGTATGACATTGGGGAAGCCAAAGGTACAACCTAGACTATAATATTTACACACGTGATTTAAGTGAGTGTTATGACAGCTCTATCCTTAGTGAAGTTGTATTGTGCTTTTTGCTCTTTGTCTTTATTCAAAATAATGCATAAATCCTTCAGAATAAAACTTGTTTACAGTTGGGACTTTTGAAGAGCTGTGTTAAGACTATATATATATATAAATATAATAAAAATATATATACATATATTTTGGTCCTATATAATGCTTAAATATCTAATTGCAACTTTATTAAAATACTCAGAATACTAGGCTACTACCAGGGACTTTGATCATAGTAGTAAAATAGCAGTACTAACAAGTTCTAAGTGGAGACAATTAAAAGACTCTCTGAATTTATATTAAAAATAAGATCACATTCCTATTTCAGGCTAAGACTTTTTTGAAAAGGTGCTAACATAAACCATGCATTAATACATATAAAAAATTAAAACTGTGCAAAGATCATTGACAATGAAGTAAAGGCAGAATGACTGATAAAAGGGATGTCTAACTATTCCATTTCAAGATTGACAGTAAGTTGCATGCGACACTACTCATTAAACATGTATTTCATGTCATCCTGTTTTTGATCTGAAGGGTATCTGAGTCTTCATCTAGGTGAACTATTCTTGAAAACTAATAGTAAATTCAGCTGCAGGGGCAGGTTGGTGGTGTAGGCTGAACTCAAGCCTCAGCATAAATAAGTTGACTCCATGCATGCAGTTGCATTACTGAGGGTACGAGAGAAAACTACCTCACTGTAGGGGAAATCTAGGTCCTTTATTTGTCGTCTCAGCTGGTGTTCTGCTGCATGTGAATGTTCAACAAATGTCTATAACACTGGGAAAGGATTACTTGAGTAAAAGGATAGAGTACTTGAGATCCGAGGGTAGTGGCCAAAAGGAATTTCTATTTTAGGTGGAGTTACATTTTCTGAAGAAGAACATCACATTCCTTCAGAAGGCATGACTGAAGCATAAGGGGAAAATATATATATATTTTTTTAAAGCACATTGTAGAACAAAGTTGAAACTTTGTCTAAGATCATACAACGCTTGTCTCCAAACCTCTTGAGTAGAAAGCATATAGCAGGTAACACAAGGCTCTAGTTGCAATATCAAAGATCAGTAATCATATCAATATCAATAATCAATGACAGCACAAAGGCATGATAGGTTATACTGCTTGAAATATATTTCTGTTTGTGTTTTTACTTATTATGAATGTCTTAGCTTACCTCCTACAAATGCCATGCTTAACAAATGCGGTACAGTCAGTATGATTATACTGATGAAGTCTATCAGTTCTGTTTCATTTTTTCTTCCTCCTTTTTCACCTTTGAAATTGACCTCTGAATTTGTTGGCCAATTTCAACTAAAATGACAGCAGCAGAGATCTCAAGGCCTATTTCTGCAGTCTCACAGGCAGCAGGGTGCAAGGTATCGGCCACTATTAATTAATGAACAGGTCACTGCAGTATAAACTTGGCATGTGGGAGCAGGAGAGGTTGTAAATGTGTGTGAAATATCAGTTGAAGCTTTTATGACACTCATCTTTTGTTATGTGATTTTTTTGATATCTGTTAATGGGTGAGTTCACGCTAAGGTCTTGCTATGATTCTTTTAAAATTGAGCATAAATCTGCTGGAAAAATAGTCTTTTTTGATACTGTTT
The DNA here is from genome assembly GCF_000705375.1 of Tinamus guttatus. Next base: position 288,151 of record NW_010579171.1, on the reverse strand, counting down.
AATGAAAGCACTTGTTTAAAGCTATGCTCCCTGGCATAGCTATTTAGTTTTATAGCCATAAAGCCTTCATACTGTGTCTCTTCTGTTGTCCTTCTACCTGGAAGCTTAAGGACTTATACCTCCTATCACAGTTTCAAGGCTACAATCAAGTAGAGATTTTCAAAGGGCTGAACTGGAGCTGAGCCCTCACAAGTGCTTCTATTTCTGTAATGTAGCTGCAGATGTACAGATGTGGAGCCATGCTCTTGGCTTTTCTTGCTCTTCCTGTGTGTCCTGTACTGCACTGATGCCAAGGTGTGTTGTGTGAACAGCATGAATGCAAAGGAAAATATTGTCCACAGACATATACTAGCAGTTATCCAAAACAGTTTGGTCTGCTATTACCATTAATCGATTGGAATCTTTAAAAAAAAAAGTTCCAGTAGACTTATTTCTCCATATTCTTAAGTTTGTCCTTTAATTTATAGGTATTTATTCCTACAGGTATTTATAGGAAACAAACCTCTCACTGTAATTTGCTAAGAGTAAACTGGACAATACACACTATATTCTTCTTAATATGTATTTGCATTCGTCTATTTCTATCCTCCTTCTATCCTGTTCTCCCTTCTTACCTAGTTTACTAAGGGATGAATAAACACTCTTACAAAGCTTTTTGAGATTTTCCCGGGAAAAATTGTTCTATTTGAGGACTAAGAAGGAACAGACTTACTTTACAAAGACCTCAACTCTCAAAATAGAAGAATAACAGGTTTTACTTCTACCATAGTGTGGCTATCCTTGCATATCAAGCCTTTCCAAATCAAAAGATTTGATTTTTACTCCAGAGACTATGTGTGCATTTGGTGTATGCTCTTGACAACTATGTAACTTCTGTCTAAAGTATAATGCAAGTGCTTCACATGTTACCCATAATGCCACATTAGATAAACTAATAAAATCCACTTTACAACACTCCCAATTTCATAGATAGTTTAAGCTTTGGGACATACAAAGCACTAAATAAGGAAAACAAGAAAATTCTGTGACTATTAGAATCTACCACCTTAATAAAGGCAAAATGAATTTAAATATATAATTATTATCAACAACAACTTTTTTTTTTTAATTTGCTAAGTAGTGCTTTTTCATTCTTCAATTTGTATCAGAAGTATTAGATGAAACTCTAGCTCTGACTATAATATATGTGCAAGCTGGCCATCAGCAGAATAGGAGATCTTATACATAAAATCTCCAGGATATTGACTACATTATAATTCCTGAACACATCTAGCAACACCCCTATTTTGTCCTGGTCCTGGAAAGCCTATTCCTGGTAGCCCACCTTGGAAGCCCATGCTTCATTTCAATGAAAGTCCACAGATTCATTCTAATTAATCTATGCTTCCTATGCTTCACTGTTTTTGCCTTAATAAATAAATATAATGCTGTTTTTAGATAGCTGGAATTTCTCTACTGTGATTCACTTTCTTTTTAACTGTTAACTAAAGACTTCTTGAAACCCAGGCCTTTTTTATTCCTCACAATTCACTGAGAAGCTTTCACAGTAGTTTTAAGCATTTAGAAACTCCAGAGAGAAGACTATGAAGCTAAATTGGTACAGACTCTCGGAGTATGTCATGAATAGCTTCTTGATACAAATTCCCTAATGTCTGAGGGTAAAGGGTACATAAAATTTTACTGAGGCAGGCTTTCGTTGCTCAGGGAACTATGAAATTGTTTTTGCTACTGTTGTGTGGTAGTGAGGACGCTTCCATACCCTGTGGTTTTCCAGTTTGCTTGGATAGGCTCTAAAGCGTGAAATCTATTAAAATATTAAAAATTATGAATTATGAATTAAAGTTCATTATGGTAAGATAAAAGAACTTTCTATTCTTTTTCTACATTAAGATGCAATCAAAGCTTAAAACTTTTCAATGTTTCAGTGTCATTTAAAAATGAACTAAGTCCCATTTGTCACTGAAGTCGCAATGTCCATGGCTTTTGGGAAATGTAATATTTTGCTATGATTGCTAATCTTTGTTTGGCAGCTCATAGCTGTCTATGACAAAAGTATTCCAGCTTCTCTTCTGCATAACAAGCAGCACAAAGCCTTCACTCTGAAGTGCCAATCAGCTCACTGCTCTTGGGCTTGTTTGAATGGAAAGCAAAAGAATTGATTTATTTTGGGCATTTATTTTTTAATCTGAAATGAAATAACGAGCAATACCTGGTACATTTTAATATGATGAACCAACTTATAAGTGATTTATAAAAATAGCAAATACTGTCCTGGAAAGGTTCCTTCCTCCGCTTCTTTTATCTACAAAAAGAATCCTATTGTCCTTTTACCGGTCTTCTTAATCTGAATTTTCTTACTTTTGCTTGCCTTTGTTTGCTATGAGTAGGTTTGGAATTCAATAGAGAAGAATTCTCTTTGGCAGTTCAGATAAATGTTAGAAATTCAAAGTAATGCTCTTGGATTTTTCAGAAAACATGAGTTTTTATTCCTGAGTCATATACATTACTTCAGTTGCATCATTAGTCTATATTGTTCCATCAGATATTTCACTTTAAAATTATTTTCTATTAAGCAACATAAGTTACCAGTGCTAGGGAGAGTTTTTCACACTTATCTGGCACTTGCTGGACCTTGAATACTTAAACTAAAGAAATATCAAAAATAAAAATGACTATCTGGGGAAATGCCATATGTTATCACTAAGTTTAGATGATAAAAGTGTAAGCACTTTTAAGATTTAAGTCTCTTTTCACTCTTAATGCAATTTGACCGAAATATTGTTTTACCATTATGACCTGTGAAAGCCACTGCTTCTGAAACAGAACGCTTTTGTATTGTAATACAAAATTCCCTAGAAATATGACTGGCTTGAAAATAATTTTCTAATGGAAATATGTGATTATGAATACAGTAACAAAATAAACCAAAATAGACGTATGTTCTGAATTTCCAAAATACTTAAGTACAAAAAAAAAACAAAAGATTGTTGTAAATAATGTGTAAGTTTTACAGAGTGATCATGGTTCATTTTTGAGTTTCCTCAAATACTTGTTGCTGTACCTTGTATTAACGTACAAGAGTACATCTGCATGCAGCACAAGAAAGACATGGATTTTCTGGGGCAACTCCATAAAGGGCCACAAAGATTATTAAGCTCCTGAAGCATTTCTCATATGATGATAGCCTGAGAAAGCTGAAGAAGGATCAGGAGACCCCATCAATATGTCTAAACGTATAAAGAGAACAGGGCCAGGCTGTTTTTCTCAGAGGTGCTCATTGACAGAATGAGAGCATACGGCCACAAGCTGAAATGCAGAAAATTACATTTTAACAGAGGAGAGTTCTTCTTCACTTCGAGGGTCATTGAATATTGGAGGATGTTGCCCAGAAAGACTGAGGAGTCTCTACCCTTGAAGATATTCAAAGCCTAGCTGGACACAGTCCTGAGCAAGCCACTGTGTGTGATTCTGCTTGAACAGGAGGTTCGGGCCAGATGATCTCCAGACTTGTCTTCAAGACCCATCTAATCTGTGGTTCTCTAATAAGCTTCAAGTTGCTGAGTGTTCTGGACAGAAAAAGCAATCTGTGCAACTAGCATAATAAAGCTCAGTGCAAGACCGCATAGAAAAGAACGTTTCTATTTATTTTGAACAATACTGATCTGTATTCTTGCATAGATCATATTGTCTCACATCTTCATAAACATTTCTTCATAGTTACAAGAGACACAAAGCTTGTCTAAATGGTCTAGGCATGATTCCTCAGTGAATAAGGGTCATCATTATGTAAAACATCACATGCCCCTGTGGGATATTTTTATTTAGCAACCATGTGCTTGGTTTTTGTTTTTTGGATGTGTCTTTGTGTCCTCAAAGACACAAAGTCTCAGTCTTTTATCTCTTCATCATGTCCCTGTCTGTGAGCACCATTAGGGAACATTACTAATCTATTTTATTTTCCTTCTCTGGGTGTAGTCTGCCTCTGGTTTTCCTACTCTAAGTGTCTCAAGAAGCTGTATGTAGATGGCGCGCTATGATTTATAATTACCAGATGATTTAGGTGCCACTGACATACTATTTCTTTATTTTTTCTTCTTGTCATTTTTTCCAGTTCTGTCATGCACATATATTCCTATGTATGCATAATTCATACCAGTCTTAAAGTTTTTTGTCACAAATCACTACAAAGAAATGCATTTTTCTGCTCAGAAAATCTAGAAGTGAAAAATATTGACTTCATTGATTTCAGAAAAATTCTTCTTATGCTAACTAATCTGGACTTTGTAACTTCATGGAATGATTTACTATGCAATTTGTTTATATATTTTGAGATAGGTACACCGTGGGATATATGAGAGAGTAAAGGTCAGCAAATTTCTATCTTTTCTATTTGATAACTGGAAATATATATATATATATTTTAAAAAAGCCCCTCAGACCCTTCCTTGTTTGCTTTATTTCATGTGGCAGTGCCAATATGACTATCCAGGAACTAAAAACCAATGATGGGACAGATTTTGAATAGGATTGCTTTCTCTTTCCAAATTGCAAACTGCATCAAAAGTGGTAGTACAAGAATTCAAAGACTATCTTACAACTAATGCTTCATTTTGAGTGAAATTGTTGTAGACAGATCAATTCATTGCTGTGGCTAGCCCACAAAATTATGGTATTTTTTGAGCCAAACCTTGTGTAGGATACCTTATATTTACACAAGCAGAACAAGAGTTCTTTGTTAAAAAGTACATGGTCATTGGCAGGTTTGTTCGAAAGTATTTCAGTGCTATTGTGAAAAGAATTCAGCAGACAGCCAAAACTGAACATCAATTAGTAGCTGCAGCTTGGTGAGTGTGATCCTTGGTGTCTCACCAGACACACCAGAAGCCACTCAAACAGAAACATTGTTCAAGATTGTGACCTACAGTAGCAACAGCAATTTTTAATGGGTGGATCAGTTTCAGGCTCCATGTAAACACCACCTCATACCTGCATATTTGAGTATGAAATTCTCAAATATAGTGGCAAAGTTGTACATCTGGAGAGGAAGAACCCATGGCAACAGTATAGGTTGGACACTGACTGGAAGGGGAGTGGCTCTACAGACAAGACCCGAAGTCTCTGGGCCAACAGCCAGCTAAGCATTAACCAGCAGTGTGCCCTGGAAACAGTGAAGGGCAACACCAACCTGGACTGTGTGAACAGGATCTTAGGCAATAGACGTAGGAAAATGATTACCCTCTTCACTTGGCACTTCTTAGTCCATATCTAGAATACAACATCCAGCCTTGGTCGCCCTAGACAATAAAGATATAGCTAAATTGGAGCAAGTTCAGCAGAGGGTCACTAGGTTGGAGTACTCTCCCTGTAAGGAAAAGCTGAGAGAGCTGGTCTTAGCCTGGAGAAAGACTTAACAGATGCCTTCCTCTACCTACAGGGAGGTTATCAAGAAGATGGTGCAGGCTTTTTGCCATTGTGCATGCTGCCTTAGTGCATTAAAAGGCAATGAGCATAAACTGAAACAAGAGAGATTCGGACTTGATACAAGGAATATTCTTTCCTCCTGAGGACAGGCCAGCAGTGGAGAAAGTGGATCAGGGAGGTTTTGCTGTCTCTATGCTTGTAGGGTTTCAATAAAAGATGGGATAAAGCCCTGAAAAACTTGATCTAACCTCATAGCTGACCTTGGTTTGTCAGGAGGCTGGACTAGAGACCTCCCAAGGTCTCTTCAAACTCTTTCAGTCTCAATTACCCTGATACTATTATTCTTCATATTCAACAAAAGAGAGAGTGAATAAATAACCCACTTGCACATCAGTTCTAGTGAGTTGTATACAACCCTGCCGAGGAATTATTTTCACTTCCATCATTTTAAGTTACATGTTATAGTAATGGAATACTATAATATGGATAAAGCTTTCTAAAGGTAACAGCTGTTATATTAATCCTTCTGTGAAACAGTAAAAGAGAAGAGACATTATATCAATAACACCACAACCTGAACCTATATTAGCACTGTGAAACAGAAGTGGATCTTTAAGGAAAAACAGTATTGAGGATCTCATGTCATGCTATATTCATTTCAGGAGGTTTAGTTTGGACTAGCTTTTGCTTGGCCATGCAGATTGAGTGCCTGCTAATGATTCTGGGAAATTAGATGAGCTCCTGGTTCATTTTCACCTGAAAGGAATTCAGCTCAGACAATCAGACTATACTGCTGAAGTGTCGTAAGTGGGAATGATCAGGAGTTGCCCTTCCAAAGGGCATCTCTTCTCTGAACTAAAATGTTAATATACATGTCTTCATAGCTCTTCTTTACCACTTACACAGGCAGGTAAATGAGGAGTCTGTTGTGATCACTCACTCTAGTAGATAATAAAATAGATTGATGATACTACTTCATAAATGCCTTGTCAGGAATTGACATTTCAAGCCACAAAGCAATCAAGTAGCATCATATGCTAGTGGGAATGCTAATATTCAAGTATTTAGATGTCCTAGTGAATTACATCAGTGCTGTAGTCTTAGGAAGTACAGAATTAACTTCTTAAAGGAATATAGTCCAGTAGGGACTAAAATGTGAAGCAGATTTCTTGATTCCTTGTTCTGGAATTTCAGCATAACTTACAAATCAAAGGTCTTAGGCATACAAGCATACAAGCATACAAATGCATGTGCATGCATTCACATAAACATAAACCTTAGTGCAAACTGTGAGTTAGGCAAACATCCTCTGAAGATAACACATGGATGGATGGCATTCCTTTGCTCTAGGAAGAGATAGCCTTAGTGGATTGACTTTATTTCTTGAATTCCTTTGGGCAATAAAGAATTGCACTGGTAACTAGCTCTTCTCTGATCTGTGCTAGTGCATATCCATCATTCTAATTGATGTTAAGAGAGGATAGCTAAGAAGGTTGAATGCTATTGCAACAATTGTGTCCAGCTGCATTAATTGAAAAAGCATCACACATATCATAGGTCAAGACATTAGATACAAGCATTCTTCTGGGACCTGATGAGGAATAGTAAATATTTCTGGTACAAAAGGAGAAAATGTATTCAGTCCAATGAATGCTACACAATTCCAAGCTCAGTCTGTAAATTTTTATCAGATTAAAATATTGCAAAAGGAATTCCCTTTCCAGAATAAAGCCTTCTATTATTCTGTAGATATAATAATTGCCAAAGAAACCCAACTGAAAAAAACATTTCTAAACACTGTGGAGCAATTAGACCTTAGTTTGGAATGATCAATGCAAATTTCTCTGTTGCCATTTAGTTTTAATCAGAGCATAGTCATATCAAAAATGTTAATTAGAATGTAGATTTCTACTCAACCTTGTTTAGAAGGAGAAATGCATCAATAAAAATAGTGGCATGGATAAATGAACAGGTTGATGGAAAAAAACATTATCATTTATTTGAATGATGAGTATTCCTGTTCTGAAGCATCTTTGCTGAAGGCAAAGCTTTTAATATATGTAAATTTACCTTCCAAACACAGAAGGAAACTATTCCCTGGAGAAAATGAAGCTGTCTGAAATACATTTAGCCATGATGAAATAAATATAACAGACCTGTTGAAGTAGGTGAGAGCTTCTGATGATGTGCATTTAATCTCAGATACTTTACTTGAGGGTGGAGAAAGAATTGATGACATAATGCAAAGCAACACAATTTTCTGATTTTAGTGGATTTGTATTGGCTAAGAAACGGGCAAAGGTGGCCATATACTATGAAAGCCTTTAAGCGACTTGACATTAGAAGTGAATAAGACGTCAACAGAAAAGGTCTAGAAACTCTGCTTCATTTATATGGTGATCAGAGTTGCTACACTGTGAGCCTGTGGCTTTATCTTATATGCAGCTGCAAGACCAACTTCAGGTGATCTTCCTCTCTTTCTTGGCTGTACTCTCCTCTGGCCCCTTGGCTGTGCTGACCCAGCAGCGTCTAGTCTAAACCAGATTAGGAAACAAGTTATGTTGAAAATAAAATAGGAAAAGTGTGTGTGGGGGAAGGGAACTTCTATTTGTTTTGTTTTCCTTCGGGTAGACCAGCTTCTGATCTGGCATCTGCAACAAAGCTGGACAATTACTCCAGTGTTCTTGTTTACATGGTATCAAATCCTGAAGCAAAAGGCTGTACTCTACTGTTCATATATTCCTCCGATGTGTGTTTATGATAAACTAATAGTTTGGGAAGGTGGTAGTACTGCTATTTGGTCTTTTTTTTTTTTTTTTGATTTTACCTAACCTTTCTCTTTTACAAATTGTACAACCATTTATACTCCTTCATTTATTAAGAATATTTTTGTTTCTCTCATCTGGTGAACACTATTTAGTTGAGAAGAGCACAGGTTTGTGTCTGAGAGAAAGAACTCTGTCTGAGTTTGTTTTGATACATATGTATCAATATCTATCTATCTATCTTTCTATCATTTTAATATGAAGTCTATCTTGAGGATGACCCTCTTGCGTTTTCGCACTGTCTTGTGGGTCTTTGCCTTGGCTTTACTAAAGAGTTCAAAATTACATGCTGGAACTGTCTTTCTGCTAAAGCATTGGGACAAACAGTACAATTGATCTTAAGCTCAATGCATTTCTGAATAGAGCTTCATGATTAGGTTGTTGGTCAGAGCATGAGATTGGGTGTGATTACTGGATAAATCTCCTTCATTTTGATATACTCTGCAGGGGACCCTGCAAAGTTTTCACATACATGATGACAGGGAGACTGTGCTATGGATTCTGCAGGCAAGGTCACCTCTCATGTTCTGAGTGATGTAAATGTCAAGTATCTTATTATTATAGGTGTGCTATTCTTTTACAATATGTTCATTCTTTGCTCTGGGGCAGATACTGCTTGTTTGCCTAATTATGAGTGTTTAGGTCAGTGCATATCTGCATAATCCTTTTGGAAACATGAGGTGTAAGAGGCAGACCTGAGGTCAGGTAATCAGTGTTGTTCAGATGGAGGTGTCAGTGATGACATGACCGCATAAACTGGTGCATAAACAGCTGGATCACTCAGATTAGAGAGTTTCACAGATACTTAATGAGGAAAGAATAGCTCCTAGATTATATGTGCATAAATATTTTGTTTCAAATTGCAGGAACTTTTGGAAATGTCTTCTCTTGAATAATGATATTGTTATATTGTAGGCTTGAATTCAATGGATTTCAAATTTCTTTGAGAATGCAGGGTGTCTATTACTAAAGTCTTTCTCTAGGCAGAACTAACAGCAGTGTCAGGGAAAGATTCTTTCTGATTAAAAATGGCTTGGCAGGATCAACCCAGTTTATTAAGAATAATTGTTTCAAATGTTCAGAGGCCAGCAAGGAACAGATTGACTTCTTCCTCTGCATTTATACTTGAATTTCACATCAGCAGAAGGTCAAGACAGTCATCTGTGATGTGTGCAGATAACTTAATGGTAATTGCTCAAATATTGGCAGAATACATGTGGCTTTTCCCCAGGGGCAATATTCTTTGCTTTCAAAATTAATTTTGGTTGTCCTAATTTCATAATACACTGTTAAATGGAAAGGACTAAATTCATGCAGGGAGGGGAGTGGGAAAAGTTGACTTTTCATTTTTTGAGAGTAACTACAATATAGAAATTTTGATTTAATGTGGCAATTATATACAAAAAACACTCTAGATAAAATAAGTCAACCAGAAAATTTATGTTCAGTAGGAGTGTCAGCAGAGGTACCCTTTTATCTGTTTGACATATCTAGTTCCTCTCTAGCAGGCATGCTTGGGGGAATGTTGATGTTTTCTTTTGCTCTGCTTTTTTCCCATGAAAGAGGTAAAGTCTTTGTAAAATCTTGGCACTACACTCCTGTCTCTGTCAAAAGTGGTATTTGAAATACTCATACTTGGTTTCTTTCTTTCGTCTTTTGTCCTTCTCTCACTTTTCTTTTTTCCCCAAAAGGTTAGAATCATCTTGAAGTTCAGTTTGAAATGGGTTGAGTCTGATTCTTAATATTCAAAGGTTTGAAGATTAGATTTTTTCAAAGAGTTGGTTTAATATGCTTTAATGTGGCAACACCTCAAATCAGTTGTCACTTCTGAATACCTGCTTACAATACTTTCATAATTTGTGTTTTTTTTATTACATGGTATGTATAAGCAAATGAATGCTTATGTATAAGCAAATGAAATGTATAAGCACACTGAAATGTGTGGCACAACTTGTAGAAAGAAGAAACATGTAGTAATACAATCTGTTTAATAGTCGTTAAATCTAGCAAAATTTCTATTGAAGTCTAGTAAGGTTTTGCTTGAATAAGAGGTCATCTAGTGCCTGATTTAATTTGGAAATCACATGTACTATAGACAATACAACTGGTATTTAAATAAAAGAAGAAGAAGAAGTGAGATTAAGGCTGTTTTACTGAGGCAGGAGAACAAAACCCCAAGCTTAATATGCGATACAATCAGATAATTCATATAATAGTTCTAAATAAAATATACTTTAAAAATAATTTTTACTGTAATTCTTCTTATTTTCATGTTTTGTAAGGTAGAATGTTGCACTATATCATGACATAGCATTTTATATCCTGAATCCTTTGTATTGTGCTGATAAAAAAGAGTATGCTAGTTATGGTGGAGAAGCACTATTTCATCAGAATCACAGCTATCTCCTGAATTAGTCCAAGAAGATAATGAAAGAAGTGGTGGAGAGAACACTCACAGAGGTGGTTTAACTCATAAATATTGTATGTTGCTTGATGCCTAGGGTGGTTCTGCTGGTTGATAGATCATAGCATTAGTATCTTTCATGAAAGCTTTCACGGGATCCCATTGTATCCTTAAGCTAGAGTAAGACAGATGATGACTGCACTTGGAAATCTGATCGATTGTTTAAAAAATAATGGCCATTTTTATTATTGTAGCTAAATTATGAGAATTTGTTAATTACTTTGGAAATAGAAACTCAGCTTATGCTTTATATGATTAATAACTATCAGATATATAGTTATATATATATATAGATATCTATAATTTTACATATAGATATCAAGAATATAGATAGTTATCTAGCCTGGTGATTTTGATTTGGAGGGGGAGCATGTGTCACCTGGCAAATGTCAGGACTCCCTCAAGTCTACTGAGTCCATTCTGCCCCGTTCTCTGATTAGGTGATAATAAGGCGAGTAGCTGGAGTGCACAAAGAACCCGGGAGAAGGGGAGAGGTGGCTGAAGAGGGTTTGCAGTGTGGTAAATGAGAAGCCCAACAAAATGGGTGAGTTTAAAAGCAGATCCTTTGCTGAAATGAATTCCCACCTCTTGTGATTAGGGCTGAAGCACTGGGAGAGGTTTATGACCTCTATCACTGGAGTCTATGTGATAACGAAATGGGGATCTTGCAAGTGTGTGTCAAGTCATTCTATAGCTTTCTTAAGAAGAAGCCATTGCTGAAGTCTCATTCACACCTTAGCTGAATAAAACAAGTCTGGTTGTTCTTTGGGGAGGGGGAAGGGGCTAGTGAGTTATATACAAACATAACATGATATGAAACTTTCTAGACCCCATTATTCTGTTAGAGCATTCTTGCTGATTCAGCTCTTCTACCCTTTCTTCACACCTTTATCTGTTTTTATAGGCTCTAAGCCGCCAATGCCTACACTATCACACTCCTTACACAGGAGAGAAAAGAAAAAGGGTTAAGTTGTGTCTGAAAGCTGTAATTCCCTTCGCATTTTGCAGCATATTTTGCAGCTCTGAAAATGTGACTATGATGTGAGCAGTGGGTAGATAGAACTGGGCGGTAGAAATGTCAACAACGGTACCTGACTTCCTATAGTAACTAATTTAAATCTAACTTCTATACAAATAGAGTGTAAAATTTATAAAATTTTATAAAAAATTATAAAATAAAATTTATTCTAAATTGTGGGAATAAGTCTGGACAGGGATATAAAGAACTAAACACTATAAATGAAGAGGTAGAATTTTTCCTAGTGACACTATTATGTCTATAAGAGTTAGGTCTGTTAAAATGCAGTATTTCTTTCAATTTTGTATGAACACGTATTCACACTTTACCTCTTGTTTTCTTCACAGACTGCAACTTACCCCCATTGCAATTGCTTCATCTAGGTCCTTCAAGAGGGATCTCTTCTCTGTTTCTAGAGTCTTGAAGTAAGTAAAGACCAAGGCAGCAGCAGGAGTGAATGTAATTGTCACCTTCATTTTATTCTTTTACTATGACTCTGTATAATATTATCTAAAATATTGCCCAGAGAGATCTACCAGGTGTTTCAGCATGTTCACTTCCACTGAATGCTAAACATTTCCATTTGGCTACCTTTATTTAATTTGCTGGATATTATTACAGCTCTTTTTTAAGGATCCTATTACTCACCACTTTGAATGTCAAGATCAAACTATGTTCATGTTCCTACAAAATATGTACTTATGAAAAGGAAGTTTGTGCCAGCTAGTATTTGTGGAAATCAAGCCAGTGTGACTTCTGGACTTGCATTCTGTCTCTCAATAAGCATAAATTCATATTTTAGCTTATTCAATGAAATGCCCATATTTTAAAGCTTCTTAAAGAAGCTTCTTAAATCGGACTATAAAAGTGACAAGTATACTGTTGGTCACATTATGTTAACAGTTGCACAGAAGGCAGAACAGGCTGCTCTGTTACACACTAAAGTGCATCCAGAAAGTTGCTAAAATTACACAACAGATATTTATGCAAATATTGAAACATTTTAGGTGCAAATAACTCCTAGTATTCACTGTGTTTGGGAGAATATACCATGAGTTCATTATAATGGCATTATATGATGTTTAATGTTCTTATTTGCATTTTTACTAATATACTGGGATATATGAAGACAAGTGTCATCTATGATTTCTTTTACAGTAGTTAATAATTTGGTTGAGCTGTTGCTTGTTGCTTGCTTATTGTGAAACTAGAATGGCCTGTACCAGTTATCAAAGGCACAACAAAGCAGAATTATGAAGAAATAGTTGAACTGAGAGAAAAATATCCCCTGTGAAATAAAGGTAGTTATTTACTTACATTTTGCCAAGTATGGATACAAAATTCAATTACTTAACAAGAGTTTTGCTTCTCTGCTATAAGTCCCTCCTGTGTATATGTATATGCACAAAGAAAATATGCACAGCATATACGCTTTTTATTTTTTTTAGAAAATCTATAAACCAAGTTTATGGCAAAATCTGTTTAGAACCTGTTCTAGTCTATTGAAATACAAAGAAAATGTGTATAGATGCACAAATTGAAAATAAAGGCATTGTTTTCCCAAACATGGAGAAAAGAGGAAGCAGTAGAAGATAAAAAGCAATAATAACTTTCCCTTAGATTTGCTCATTTCTATGTTGAGATTGACAGGGGACTAAATAATATGTGACTAAAAGGAAGGTATCTGGCAACATTGCCAACAACAGGAAAAGTGAGTTGATTGGTATACATTTTTTATGCTGCTGATGCCTACGCTATGAAGAACTGACACCAAAGCAAAAGCCAATGAACAGAAAGCTTTTTTTCCTCCTTTTTTAGAGCAACTTTAAAAATAAGATTGTCTTAATAATTAAGAGGAGAAGGAAAAGGCTTTAAATGTAAGTGTAAATGTAAAAATGAAATTAAACAATAAATTGTGTGGACAGAGACTATTTCAAGTTTAGCAACTGAATTTGTACAATTGCATGGTGGGTGATTCATGTTACCATTTATTCCACTACTAAAGTAGAACCCAAATGCTCTTTTCTGCTTCTATTTTAAGACAAAAATTTCTGAATACCCCTTTTACAATAGAGCAATAATAACTTGAATTTCTTTATTTTGTTCTTATTTCTCTCCACTTCCAGACTATACTCTGTGAAGAAAATGTCAGAGTAGAACCAGAGTGTTTCATATGGCTTTTGGTCTCCAGATAAAGCTGGGATCCCCTGTATTCAGTTCTAAAACTACTCACTCTTCAAATAGTCTTAAGATGCATTCTTGTGATTTAATGAGGATTCCCTTGTTTCTTTTTTCAGATTTAGTAATGTTTGCTTCAGATAAGTACAAAGTTCAGTAATCTGGATTTTTATTTTTCCCTTCAGCTGAATGTAATTTTATCCAAAGCCATTTCTACATGATCAGTACCTGTTAGAACATCTGTGAACTATGTGCTTGCCCTGATAACGGAATAGAAGCTGGAGAACTTGCTAAGACAGACTTAGCTCATCCGGTCCCTTTGCCTTTGAAGAGAAGTTCAAAGGTCTAAGTGAAGTGCTTAATAGAGCTGTGCTCTGAGTCAGAAAAAATAGCTGCTGGATGGCATTTAGACCATTCAGCTATGACCTCAGATCATTTATCCCATGAATTTGAAATTGTCTGGTTTATTTTTTCCTTCCCAAGGTATGATCCTTCTCTTGGCCTGCCTGAAATTTTCTGGTGATAACTGTGCTGCCAGCATCTCCCCCCATTTCTGCCCACAGGTAGAAGCAGAGGAGGTTCCACTACCCTCTGTCCTAGCACACACTGAGCCTGGATTGTCTTAGACTGCTAGTTGCCCAAATAATAACATTTAGCACCCTGTACACTTGAAAAAACTCATAAAAATAAAGTAACAGAAGTAGAGAAAGAGCAAGAACAGTCTCTTATTAGGCCTTTACAATCTAAGACACAGGGAAGTGTCTTTCTCCCAAAAAGAAACATACAGGAACAGCAAACATAGGAAAAAAAAATAGGTTGTAAGGTATATCTTGACTCATATAGGTCTCCCTCATGCTCTGCCTCTTGTTGTTAAATCCACTGTCTATGTTCTTTAAGTTCCACTGGAAGAGAAGCCACATATTTGTCCTCACTGCTCCCACTGGAAGGCTCTTCACAGTTTGGCTGCCGAAACATTAAAATGAGTGGTTTTCTCTTGATTTTCTTCTTCACTGTATCAAAATCATCTGAAACTACTTGCTTCCAGTGTCCACACTAGCACTTAGGGTTATGTTGTATTTTTTTTTCTGCAAAGTTCATTTATGGAAACCTTCTCTCCATTCTTAGACTGTTTTTGCTAGATTAGATGACACAAGATATTTTGGTCTCCACATGAAATGAACAACTCTGGCACTTCTGTATTTGTGAGTTTTATTTTCCTATTGAAATTACTCACAGAATACAGCTCCAAGATTGCTTCTTCAGCAAGTAATAAGTTATTGTTAAAAATTACTTTGCACTTTCCATGATTCGACAGATTTACTTCTTTGAAAACATCCAGAAAAAAACGGATACATTTCAGAGGGGAGGGCACTGTTTGTTTTACATCAAATTGCTGTAAGCGATGGTGCGATGCATTCTTGCTTAGTTACTTACTTTAAATGATTGCTACTTTCAAACCTTTTTGCAGTGGTTGAGACCAGTCAGGAAAGAATCAAGGTATTAAAATGGGGGAAGATGTCACTCACTGTGTGTCCTGAAGCATTAGATTTGATGTTCCTTGTTCTCTCTCCAGTACATATTAAAAGTGATGAATAATACAGCTAAATTATGTGATGAAATTATTTCTTCTGAGAAGGATTTCTTTGGTAGCCGTTTGCCTCATAATATGGTTTCCATCTGCGTATGTTGTCCCTTCTCTGATCTTATTCTCTCCTTTTTTTTTTTTTAAATGAGGTTATTATGAGGTTATTGAGGTTTAGAGAGAAATTAATTTCTAAAAATTACTTTTAAAGCAAAGCTGCACTTTTTGTCTGTTTTGATGTCTGGACCTAGTGCTTTGCAATACTTGCTGTTGTGCATAATATCTCTCAGTGCTGAAAACTGATGTTTCTTTGACAGCCCTGAGGATCTTTAAACCTGTCATTTTAAAATATATTACCATCCATTTCAGCTCTATATTTGGCAGTCTGTCAGAACAGACGGGGTCACATTTTGGAGTGAAAAGTCTTAAGAGGCTCAGCATTGTAAATCAAGCCTTCATTTTGAAAGCTGAGTGACTAAGCTACAGAATCCACTTTTCCTCAGCATGTTACTCCCAATACTCAACCGTATTTCCAAGGCAGATTGATCCTTTTGATGGACACTGTGAGGAGAAACCTATGCAGGAAGCAACTGAGTGCCAGTTATACATTTTGCAGCAGAAGAAAGTAGTTCCCTCAGAGGTGCAGTTGTACTAAAAAACAAAACCAAAAACCAAAAAAAAAAAAAAAAAAAAAAGAAAAAGGCATTGCTGGAAGCCCATACTTGTGTTTGTGTGCAAGACAGGTGGATATATATGTATTTCCCTTGCTAATTCGCCTTCCCTGACTCTTAAGTCAAACAGTAGACAAGTGAGAAAGATGGCTTGACTAACTGGCACTTCTGCTTAGCTATTTATTTTATCATGATTCTTCACTGTTGTAAGAAGTGCAGTATAATCTCTCATTCTATCTGCAAAAGCAGAGCAACAGTTAAAGCTGCTGAATTTTGCTAAGTACTGGGTTATAATTTCCTGGACTTCATGTCGCAGTATAATATAACTACAACAGGACACACAGTGATAAACTCAGGAGAGGCAGGGGTAAATCCTCCTTTCTTCCCTCAACTCCTGAATTGTTGGTTAATGCAATTTTCATTTCTTCTCCCATGTCTTATTGCGGGTGAGGGTGGAAATGAGAGAATACTTGGTTGCTTCCTCCATTTCTTTTTTTTTTCCTTTTTTTTTTGTAGGCAGACTTGTTCCAAAACAATTTTGAAAAAAAAAAAAAAATGGAAGTGGATTCCAACAGTTCCTGTACTACTATTTAGCTTTTTCCTCACACCTATTTCCTTTGCCTGATGCTTTTCTTTCTTTCCTGGAGAGAATGAGCAGAATGTCAGCGGGGTATCTGAAAGCCACATTTAGAGAGCTGATTTGGAAGAAGAGAGACCTGAACATACAGTATTAATAACTTCAAAATTGGAAGCTCAAAATGCGTGACAGAGACTCAAAAATTATCAGATTAAAATATATGAAAAATTGATTTGGTTCTCTCTCTGCTTATGCGTACTTCATCTCCTGAAACCCACAGTCAAGCAATCACAATGTTGCCAATACACTCTTACTTGATAATGTATTTTGTTACGTTTCACCACTGGAACTTTGGTCTTCGTTTGTCTGACTGTGCAACTTCGGAGTCTTCTAACCCTTGAAAAAATAATACATTAATTGACCTAATTCACTACTGTATTTGACTCCAACAATCTGTTACGTCTTGCTCCATTCTCATCAGTTTTGGCAGCACAGCCCCCTGTGCTCTTTAGTTGACTTTTCCTATTCTCCAGTTCCTTCAGTAACATGAATTTGAGGTGCAGAGGCAATATATATACTGCTTTGGGCATACAAGAAAGGAGCAAAGAGAAAATATTCCACTTTTGACAAGCGAAGAAGAAGAACAGAGCTCAAAACTCACTTCCATAGACTAACTTAGGAAATAAAGGCAGACTTATGTAGTACTAGTTGTAAACAGCAGGGAGATTTTTTCCTGAATAACCACTTTACTGACTCTACTGTTTCCAACAGTGTCAAAAGACTTGAGAACATGTTATTTTGAAAACATTTCCATTTTATGCACCCCCCTCAGATCTCTGTGTCATCTTGTATAATGTCAAGTTCAAGATGAGACTATAAATATCAGTTCACAAGAGTATGATATGAATGAATACCAACAGTGACGATATGCTTCCTGAAAACAACGCTGAGGGCAAGTCTGAGGGAGAAACAGAACTTGAAAGTATTGGTATTCCTTCTGCAGACCAGTTTTTTCCTCCCTCAAAACAGAGATGCTTTTATATAGACCAATTAGTTTTTTGTTTTTATTTGTTGCTTTTGTGAAGTTGTGATTTCCTGTGGCCATTTTTTCCTGTACGAACAGAGAGGTTGAGCTCTCTCTGAATGGAAAAGAGTGGTTGATAAAGTTAATAGTACTCGCTTTTCAAGCCCAGAATTTACTTGTAAATCAGTGTATTAGTTTTTTTTCATTGAAAAATGTGGTTTCTGGAAAGGCTAATGAGACTTAGCACTTCCTTCAGCATAATAATAGGTATTTTTAACAAGCTGACAAACTTTAATTCCAAAAATGTGATAAGCAGTTAACATGAAAAATTCAGATTTTGGTTTTCAGCCTGTGTATAATGTTTAGGATGTAGCTTGATATACTTCATCCTATGAATTTCTGAATAGCTTGGAGTCCAATTATCAATCTTAACTAAGCAGAACAACTGCTTTAGTGACTTTCCACATGGCAATTTATGTTAATTTATAGATACACATGCTGTAAGATTAAACCTTTACACAGGAGATATTGTAACTCATAATGATGCATGCAATACAGGACTGTACATATGCATTTCAGTGTCATGGAAAAAGGGTAACAGATTGATATTTTAGAAATGGAGGAGAACTAAGCTTATTTTTATAAGTAATGTAAGTCATGCATGCCTTCATTCCACGAAACCTCCCCGTTATTTAAAATTATGGGTTATGTTTCCATCTTACTCACTTAAAGAAGGGAAATATCATGTCTGGTGCAGATCACAGCTTTTGCTGTTTGCCATGCTAACTACTATAAATAAATAGGTAAAGCAAATGGATAACGGACGGAGTTTTGAGTCCCATTTCCTCATTTACTTTCCTATTAGCAAAACTGACTAGCTTATTGGGTTATCAGCAAAGAAACTGCCTCCTTGGATCAAGGGGAAGGTATATGGGATGCTTGCTGGTTATTTAGGGATCTACCTGTCCACACAACATAGTTCTCTCTAGAAACAAGCATGCTGGAGCAAGTGTAACTCCAGTTATTTTACAAATGTATCATGTCAGGAAAACTGGTGTTTTTTCGTAACCAGAAGGACAATGCATCAATCATCTTTTGTTTTACCTGTCACTACTGAAACAGTGGTTGAGCACTATGCAAACTGGAATCTACAAGCACTACAAAATTATTGATTGAGAACCAGTAATCTAGAGAAAGGAGATTTGCAAAGAGGTTCTTTTCAATAGCTAGGAGGACACTGCCTTTTTGTGTGTATCACTTTCTTAGTCAAGGAAAAAAAAAAAAAACAACAACAACAACTAATGCTTTATTTTAAATCTCAAGATACTGTGGAATGGCAGTGCCATATATGATTTCTTGGCTATTTAGTATTTCTCTAATTCCAGATCTCCCCTTTTCTCACATCTGCTTTCTTTGTAAGAAGCTAACCCTACATCCCTGAGATTTATGGAATTTATGGAAAGGGACAAGGACCAGCATCATTTTTTGCTGCTGTCCCTCTATGGGAAGAGAAAAAGTCAAGGAGGAATGAGGTGCAACTGCATAAGTGAAACCCATATTTGTCTGCAGGAGGGGCTGTGTTCGCGGTGTGGGTTGACCTTCTGGGAGTGCCGGTCTCCTACTTCCTCTGCCTCAGCCAGTGCTGGCAGCGTGTTGTCATTTCCCCTGCTCCCTGTCTTTTGCCTTGCTCTCTGCCATCTGGCATCCTCACCGCCTCCCTGACTGGTTTCAGGAGGCCACAGAAGTAGATTTTCATGAGAACCCTGATTAACTTAAACAGAATGGGTGCATCTAGTAACGCTTCTGTTTTACAGAACCCAAGGCTTATTTCTTTGGGAAAATTCTGGCCAACAATAGTAGCTAATATGTTCTTGCTTTTAACTGAGCAGAATCTTAATGATGAAAACAATAGAGATGGGCTTCATCTAGATCATATATCTGACGTTTTAACTGAAGCCTCCTTGTAACAAAGCTAGCCCTGAGGGAGATCCTTGGATCCTGTTCCACTGCATTTCCTCATTGTCTCACCTGAGGCAATTTGAATACACTTTATTGCACAGATATGTGAGACCATTCATGTTCAAAATAAATAAAGATTTTACTGTCTTCCACCAAGAACACTACCTAGTACTACAATATTGTTTTCTGTTAATAAACATTACAAGGAAGTGACAGTGATATAAAAGCTAGAGACATAGAGTAAGTAAAGCTGCAAATGCTGCAGACAAGCAATTTTAAATATATATTTTTATACTGTTATCTGTGTGTTTGTTTGCTATGATACAGCCGGAGGTGCTATGCATGAACTTGAAAGTCTGTAATTAGGCAATAGGAAAGAATCATATAAGAATCATTGAATATATTCAAAGTGTATTCTGATAACATTTATGTATGTAGAAACTTATTCAGTATTTTGGATTATTGGTTTCAATACAATTGCTTGTGAAGAGAGATGTAGCTAAATGAGAATAAGAGGAGTGAAATGTTCCCTTAAATTAAACACACTTTTACTGCTGCAGAATGTTATGCTCTAAATTGTGCCTTTGTTTTCAGTGATACTGCTGCAAAACCAGCAACATTATACTGCATAAGAAATGGTAGCAGAATCTGATGGCAAGGTGTAAGACAAGAAGAAAGATGACACAGGCTTTTATTAAATCACGATATATCAAGAGAAAAGGCTAAGGGGAGATCTTACTGCTGTTGGCAACTACCTAATGGGAGGTGGTAGAAAATCTGGAGCCAGGCTCTTCTTAAAGTTGCAGGTAGGTGGTTGAACAGCAACAGGCACAAGCTAGAACCTGAGAGATTCCCACTCAGAACAAGAAATAAAATTCCCTGTGAAGTTGGTCAGACATAGGTACAGGATGTTTCATCCATGGAAATAGTCAAAGCTTAGCTGGAGAATGACCAAATCTAACACTTAGGTGATAAATAGATGGTGAGATTGCTCAAGTTCTCTTTATGTTTTTCTGTAAAAATTATGACTGTATTTCAGACATTATCAAAAGAATGCTGAAAATGTGCTGGGAGGTAAAGAAGTAGTTTATCTATCAAACATCCTAGAAGACTAGATCACACAGAAATATAACTAAGTCTAATAGAAATATATATTTTTAAAAAATGTGTACATCTAATGCATGTTTCAATTCCTAGAAACTCATATTCTTGCTAACATGCTTAAAAAATAGTAAAAGAAAAAAGGCAGAAAATGCCTGTTGATTCAGTGGAAGAATTTAGCTTTTATATTTTTTTTCCAGTGTGCATGGAAATTTAAAGTGTGAGATTAAATGGGACAATAGTGTAGCCTATTTATTAATAATTTCTTGTCTCTGCTCAGTAATAGAATGCATCAACTTCAAGTCTGGTATACATGATTTCCTTGCAAAGATCAACAACAATGATTATGAACTATACTCATTTGACATAGTTAAAGTTTCTAAGTAAGTGAGTCATCTTAAAAGCAAAGTTCAGTTATCTTGGTTATGACTTTTAGGTGCCCTCTGCTTTTGGAAGGAATCCAGCAGAGCATTAAGGAAAAATGGTAAGACCCATAGATGCAATGTAAAATTGTATGCTAATTTGTGAACTGTAATGCTTGTTTGATGCTCTTTGGTTAAGCACCTTCTATGTACATAAGTATTCAAGCAGGTAATAGAGTATTAGAGAGCAATTTATTTTGTATGTTAATTATTATTACCTTTTGGAATACTCCTATCAAAATCCGTTGTTATTTGGTAAATGGAATTTTCTTAGCTAATTAGAGCATTGGGATTAAGATTAGTAGTAGAGATGGACAGTGAAATACACAGTGAAGATGTCTTGCCACCAGGTTGTTTATAAAGTAGTCTGTATGAATAAGTGAATTTTATCAGTTATTTTCCTCATGTTCAGTTACCTATTTGCTTTCAATTTTCATCAGCTGTGCAGAAACTTACTACAGCTGTGCACCTTACTTGGTGCCAAAGTGGCCAAACCATTGTTTATATGGGAGGAATTACTTATTGGCTGATACTAATTCAATGCCTACATGCTGAAGAAAGATGAGCTTCTTGGGAAGAAAAGGATAAGATGTACCTAAAGGAAAATGGTTACAACTTCATTGATACTCATGCTTTAGAAGATATATACTTAAGCTGTTTTTTATTTTGCTTTGTGGCTAGATCTGTTTATGTTTTGCTTGAATATTTTTTGGATCAGGCTTCAGATTCTTTTTGGTATATATTGAATTGTAAGTACTAGGAAAGTCTCATTTTGTCTGAAAATGTTATGCATGGGTAGAGCAAAAATATTAAATTGGTAATAGGCTCCATCTTTTCCATGCTTGTGAAATAAGCAACATTGACAGCTTAAAAATAACCACTTTGTATATCTTTATCATTTATTCAAATGAATCCATTGAATAACATATTATTCTGCAGTATTGTCAGAACGTCTCTGTGCCAGATATTTTGGCAAAAGTGCATGGCTTTCTCAGCTTAATATATGGAAAATTAACAAAAATAATATATGAACTTATCCCCGATCTCCATTCTGCAAAACTTACTTAGTGATCTAATTATAGTTAATTAAGGTCTTTGTTTTTCTGAAGTGTGTTTATTTTTAAGATATTTAACTTTCTTCTTTGACTCTTCTTGCTTGACTTGTCAAGATTTGTCACGTTTTCCTTGATGATGCTTCATTTTCATTTTGTCTCATGTCTTCTTGCATCAGAATAATATATATGATTGATTTAAAGCAACATGACATGAAAAGTGAAATTTTTATTTGAAAATCATATTTAAAAAACCATGCTTTCAGTAAGACAATATATTAAAGAAAAAAAAATCTTCATGTATTAAAAAACACATCTTAGTTCAGGCAGCCTCTGAAGGTAACCAGTGAATCAGGGAATTTGGATAGATTGGAAGGCTCAGAAGCGAGGCCTGTAGAGGCAGGACTTTGTCCTTTGAGGAGAGAATGCCCATTACTCCTAATGAAGTGGAAGAAAATCAGGATTTTTTTTTTCTTTGTAAATAGAAAGTACTCACCAGACAATGAGCTACTGCTTTCCTAGCAGAAACATTGCTTTTGGGAAGGGTAACATAGCTGACAGTTTGCCTTTGTCACTGTTAGGCCTATGAATGGCTGAGCCTACAGTGCCATTGTGGACATACACAGAGACTTTGACTTTGACAGCGAGCTAATACCCCATCTTACCATCAGAGCACTTTCCAGTCCTAGGTCATGCCTGACAGACATCCAAATACAGCCTGAATGTGTGGGGGGGGGAAAACTCAACAGAGAAGTTCATTGACTTGTCAGGAATGAGGACAACATATGGAGCATTGGGAACCTGTGCAGAAAAGTTGATTTTCTTCTAAATCAAATTAGAAAGAAGCTACCAGCATAAAATCTCAGATAAACCTTTTTGTACTTCATAGCAAATGAGTAAAGGAACGTCAGTTGTAAACCGTATACTTCATATAGGTACATGCTGTAATACTGAAAGCAAAACTAATTTTTATCCTCATCATATGCAGGATTTTCTGTTGGGAGAGGATATTGGGAATAATAAAGCAAATTTCTAGAGTTTTATTGCAATGGTTAAGTCTAAGGTAAGAGTTTTGAATAAAAATTCCCCAAATTCTGAATGAATTTACACTGAATGAAAAATTAATACCCTTTCAAAGTTTTTTTTTTTTTCTTTTTTTTTTCCCCCCCTCATATTCAGGATTCCTTGATCTGCTAAGAAATTCTCTTTAACTTAAAAAATCTCCAATATTGACATTTCCAAATCTTTCTGGTATATTATTAGAAAATGTTGTTCTGAAAACTAAGGGATTCCAGCTGTGTTCTTTAAATTATTTTTGTGAGCAGATCTTTCAGAAAAAAATGTTGTTGAGGTGAATTAAATTATGGATTTCTTGAAATACTTAACAACTGCATAGCAATTACCTTAGGTACTATTGGCAGTATAGAACATCCTCTTCCACAGATATCAATTTCACAATCAATGTAACAATGTTTAATCTAGACAGCATTTTTTAATCACTTCTCAAGGTTATGAAAAAAATATCAATTTTAATTTGAAATCTTGTGTTTTTAAGGTTTCAGTCTGGAGAGCAGCTTGATTTCATGGAGTCTGCAAAACATTGTCAGATTTAATATTTTGTAAATCACAAGTGGGTTCTAATGGAATAACTAATAAATGGTGCTGGAGCACTTCTTAAGTACTTGTGAGTAGAACTTGTTTTTAGGCTGAAAAATAGAATCTTAAATTGTACCTTTTGTCAATGAATAAAATCATGGGATTATAAGTACATGTAAAACCAGTGGGTAATTTCCCCCCAAATACACCTTTATATGTGCTAGACATCCCTGATGATGGATGTTCCCAAAGCTTGTTTATTTATGATTAAGGATTAGACTTTTTTCTGATATCTAATTTAAATAGTCCTGAAAATTAACTTTTTATGTTTTTACAGAGAGCAATTAATCTTAAAAAATATTTTAAATGATTTCCTAAATAGTAAATGGCTGTTCCCTCTTATCTAGGTCTTTCTAAAGTCTCTTCATACTAGACAAAGCAAACTACATTTCTTCTGTGTTTTCTTATAAGTTGTTTCTCTCTCTCGTTTGACATTTAAACCATTATGCTGTACTGAATTTGAGGTTTTATTAGCATTAAATAGGAATAAATCCTTTCTTTCTTTCACATGGCATTTGTAGTAATATAGAGCAGAATTACTCCGGCATTTCTGTAGCTTGATCCACACTCTTCCCAGATCCTCCTCTGACAATTTTTTGCCTAGCGAATTATTTCCTATTTGTACATTTTATTTCCCCTTCTGAAATACAGTGACATGGTCTCCACTTTGATTTTCCTCTGGTTTCTTGTTCAAAATTCTCTTCCGTGTTGCGATCATTCTGAATTTTTATCCTGTCTTTAAAAACATTTTCAGTCTTACCTACACTGTTATTGTCTATAAATTCTGGGAATGTATTTTGTATTTCCCTTTAAAGTTGTTCTGCTATTTAAAGACAACTGAACAGAACAGATGCCAGAGCAAACCATCTTTGGAAGCCACCTGGAATACCCTGGCAATAAGGATTTTTTTTTTATCTGCTTTATTTGTTTCATTTTCTTTTGGTTGTTTATTTATGCAATGTGTCTATTGAGAATCATTAAAGAACCAGCAAAGAGAGCTTTGGAACTATCTTGATTCAAAATCTTAGCTAAACTGAATTATTTGTGACAAGTGGTAAGAACTACAAACATGAAAGTAGTAACTTTAATATAAGTATGATCTTCTATTTTCTTAATATCCTTCCTCCATGTTTTAAAAAATAGATGACAGAAGGCAATAAGGATCTATTTTTGCTGTATTCACAAAGTCTTTTCTTGTTGCTTTATATCCCGTGACAGTTGTAATTGACTTTCAGAATTTACTTTGCTGATTTTTGTCATGTGCTTGTGCAATCTCTTTAAACTCGCACTTAGCAAGATTAGGAATGAAGACATGATTGTTTATGATATTCCTGGATTTTAAATACCTTTTTTTTTTTTGGTAGTTCTGCTCTTTCCCCCTTTTTAATGGTGTGTTTTCCAGATCTTCCATATATTTGTTTTAAGTTTTTCTTCTCATGACTCTATACCTACCTATTTCCAGAATATATCAGAGGCTGGAGGTTTTTAAGCCCTTTATTAAATCAAGGGTAATCTTTGGAAAAGTCTCCTGTACAGAATATTTTTTTAGTTTGAGATAGCAGCATTACTTTTTTCTTTTCTCTCTCTCTCCCTTTCTCTCTCTCTTTTACAATCTATCAATTATTAAAAATACATTTTTCTGGAAAAAAAATGTTGCAGCAAAGAACAATTAGAATTTTTGGCTGAAAATTGATGGCATTTCTTCAAAAAAAAAGTCATAAAATAGACTGTGGTGCTAATATTTTTTTTTCCTCCTATGAATATTTCTGTGAAATAATAAATGCCAAGAAAGTCAGCAGAATGCTCATTGTATACCCCTTTATCGCTGCTGAAAAATGTCCTCACAAAAATACATTGCTCTTATTTCAGCCTTCTGCCTATCCCTAGGCACAGAGTAGCTACTTTGAAGTTTTATCAAAAGTACATTTCAAAGAGTATTTGCAAGTATGCATTATGAAATGACTGACTGAAGAAAGGACACATGACTTTGGTTTATAGTGACTCCTGCTGGGACTTGACTCGGACTGGAATGCTGCCTGAGGAGACTCGAGACTGAGAGCCCTCTCCCATCTTCTTGGGTGGGTGATGATTGCACATTTTTACATCAGAGCTAGCTAAAACCCCACACTGTAGTAGAGAATTTCCTGTACTGACATCCGAAACCTGCTTTGTAAATGTCGCATTTGAATAAATCATACTGATTGTGAACTCGACTATCTGTCTGGGGGGAGGCGATCGGACCTAGAGTTGATGGACTGTTCGTGAATCCGATACTGCCAGAGTCGAGCTTATAGTTGATAGTTATTTGGGAACTTGATTCGTTCCTAGGAAGGCAATTGGACCTACGGTCCTCAGGCTGTTTGTGAATTCAATACTGATTTGATATCTCCCCCACTCCCACCACCACCACTACAGCTTTCAAACGGCAACATTTTACACCTGTTTTGTAAATCAGCAGAGTCCAACAGACAGTTACTTAATTTTTGCACGCTATCCATAGGACCAATGGTCAAGGTGCTTTGTTCAACCTGAAATACTTATTTGTAACACTTATCTGTAACTCTTACCGTCTTTCATGGAAAAAGTGACAACATACATACAAATTTCAATCAGAATGTGGTCCTTGCTCTTCTCTCTATATTTTTCTCAAACTTAGTTTTGAGAACTCTTACTGTAGTGTAGACTGTCTTTCTGGATGCTACTAACTTCTAGGAAATGCAGTGGAGACAAAGAAATTATTAGAACCTTAAATGAGACCTCCCTGCCTGGGGGTCAGTTGAAAAATACTCTAGAACATAACATAATTTTCACTACACATGTCACCATACTATCCTGGCAACAGGTGCTGATCATGGTCTTTCCAGCACAGAAGATGCTGTGACTGAATATTGCAGTTTGTCATGTTGCCCTCTTGCCTTCTTGTTCCAGAAAAGGCTTCTGACTGTCACTATGAAACTTGGAATTATAGCTGTGCCACACACCTCAGACTGAAGAAAATACACTTAGTGAAAATCTGTCCATATGTATGCCTACATAGTTTTAAAAATGTTTTTCTCTTCAAAAGTCCTAGTGACATATATCCTTTTGTTTTTAAGTTTGTAAGTGAAAGGTTGCATCTGCAGGCCAAATACTCAGGGTAAGGGTGCTGGTCTTCTTCAGAGAGTAAATATCTCTTTTGGAAGAGACTGACTGCCTGTGCCTCTTTTGCAGAATACAATTTGAACTGACGTAGGCCTGCCCAGTGACAATGGAGTAGATTTTTTTTTTTTCTCAGGCATCTTCTGTTTAAAATAGCAACCCTCAACCAATGACAACTTTTTAATTTGACCTTGCTGTCTGCTTTATTTACATCTTGCCTGTGGGCTTTCATTATAATAGGGAAAACAACTCATTTAGTTTCCTGATGTGTGAGCACTTGTATGCACATTATGCTGAAGAAAAGGAGGAGGGGGTTTTAATTCACTGAAGTTATTAATGACTGTGTGGTGGAATCTTCACTGCCTATATATATGACTTCTGCTTTCTTTCCTCAGGTATCTTGTTCCATTTCAGCCTTTCTTATGTCAGCCTTTCTAATGTCAAGGAAGTTTTCCTTCTTTGTTCTCATCTGCTTGCTTCATGCCACTGTTATTTCTTTCCTTTTTCTGTTTCTGATGGTTTTGCTAAACCTACTTGTAATCATGATACAAAGCTCACAGAGGTCAGTAGATGTAGAACTCTATATAGAACTTTGTTCTACAGAAGCCTTTGAGATTTTCAAAATATTTCTCCTCTGTATCTAGTGAAAGCAAAGAACTGAGAAATGGGAAGGTGAAGAGAACCGTTCATCATCTTTCCCCACTCCCAGGATATCCAGCAGTTTTGTGATCAGGGTGCTCAGTCCTCACATCAGGGATCCATGGTGAAACTATACATCTGTAGGCTGCTTTAACTATCTCTTCTACCTAATCTATAACAGGGCATTTGGACCACTGTGTCACATGTTGTCCATTCACACCCTAAGTAAACAGCTATTCTACAATGGATCTGTCTTGTGGAGCTGCTCTACTTTGTAAAAGATGATAATTCATTGCGTGAAAGGAGAAGAGGAAAAATAGTATAGGGCAGAATTTTGACTTAAACATGTAAATTCAGATTTGAGTTTGTGCTCTTTGTTTACAAATTACCTATCTTATGTGGGAAAATCTCAGAGTGTGTCTCATGCATGTTTAGCATGAGAAAGAAGACATCACCTGTGCATGGGCACTGTGAGTAGGCATATAATACAAAAGGAAGTTTGCCTTTCTTCTCCCCTTGCCATTTGAACCAGGACTCAAGTCCATCACTGATATCCAATTTTAATCTTTTTGAAATTAGGTCAAAGATTCATCAGAAGTATTTCTGTATGAATAAATTACTGTTTTACAACAAAAGACCTCAGAATATTTCATCAGATTAAGTTCTTATCACATGGAAAATGTGTTTTCCAACTAGATTGTGATAAACTAATTGAACTTAGCGTGTTAATATAGCATAGACCTTCATCCAATGATTTTCAAAGAAATCTAAATTCTTATATACCCTTAACACTCACATTTCTCCAGTGATTATTAGCAGAACACTGATCCTTTTTTCCAAACCCTTCCAAAAACACAAACCAACTTTGCTATAAGAAATTTTCATTCAATGGCAGTTTAGAGCATTTAGAATTATAAATCTGAAAGGGTGGAAGAGCATAAACTGTTTTATGGCTGAATTTCTCTAATCAAATGGCTTGACCAGTAGGCATTTTTTAATTAGAAATCATTTTGTCAGGAATTTGCTACACAGCTGTGGAGTTGATTGAATTATGTAAACAAGTCCTTGGAATGTCCAAAATGAGTGATGCTGAATTCATCTGCTTATGATACCATTCATTCAAGAGTTGTATCAGCTTATCAAAACATCTGTTAATTGGCAAATCTCTCATATGCCAAATGGATTTCAAGGACACTTTATGTTTGAGATTGCATTACTACTAATTTATGAGTGAGCAAAGTTTCTTTGGGATAGTTTCATAGATTAGCTGGAGTTTCAAATATCATTGGCTATCTAATCAATTATAGACTGAAACAGACAATTTTCTCACAGCTCTAAATGCTGAATCCTCTCTTTGGGACTGAGGCAGATCTTCATTCCTTAGCTGAAATTTAAGAAAACACAGTTGAATGTCCCATTGACTCTAAATGTATAGAGTAACTTCTCTATTTGAACCAAATGCAATCTAACTGTTGCTGAGCTACCCGCCCCCCCAAAAAAAATTGATAGTAAACAATAAACTATAGCAGTAATGCTGCCAGAAAAGAGAAAGATATCTTGCAATGAAGCTGCAGTAATCTGTTTCCGTGACTATCTGAGCTAACATATTTTATGTGGAATCCCTTTTCATACTGCTATTTTTCTGTCCATTTCAAAAAGGAAGGAAGTTGTAAAAAAACTGAGTATTTTGTAAATGTTACTGGATAAATCTCCTTTATTACAATATTGAAAAAGAAAGAAGACTATTCTAAACTATTTACTAGGACAAGTCCAGTTTAACAGTTTGCCCTTTTATTATGATAAGTATGGGGATCTCTGCTGCAGATGCAGCAGAAGATGGCAGTCTTTGTTCAGTGTAGAACACCCAGACTAAATATTTTTTTTCAAAGCAACAATAAGCATTTTCATCTATTAAGAAAGCCTGCATGCAAACAGTAATAAAGTAAATCTTTTGTAAGCATGTCATTTCTGCATTATCAACTATGCAACTAAAGAACAAACCATGTTTTGCATAAAGCATCAGAATGAATCAGATTCTGCAGCACTAATGATGACATCATTGAACTAAGATGTCTTAGGTTGTTGTTTTTTTATCAACAGAAATATGTTTAGAGGGTGAAAAGTTTGCAATCAAATAAATATGAATACTGATTGTTTTCTTGATTCAGAAATACTGAAACCTCCTGATAGTATGGTATTTTTTGCATATGAAAAGTCTGGTGATCTAAACATGAAATTATGAAATCTTCTCCTTAAGTGGAAGACAAATGAGCTAGAACAGCTCCAGGTGTTTTGTTTTGTTTTGTTTTCTATATGCTTCAAATCTGTTTACAATGGAAGGACTGACACCTTGAAAGTTGTCCTTTGCATTCTTTTTCACCCTTCTTTTCTTGAAGGTG
This sequence comes from Tinamus guttatus, assembly GCF_000705375.1. The sequence goes on along the minus strand of NW_010579171.1, from coordinate 258,025 downwards.
ACAATAGGCACTTACCAAATACAAAATCTTCCTGGGGCACTTTCATTTTTTAATTCTAAGTTTTGAATAGCTGTCTAATCTGGTTTAATCAGCTAAGTTTAATTACAACTATTACTGAAAGGCTTTTGTATATTAATCTTGATGCTGATGTCATGCTAAAGGGAGTAAGTATCTTGTAAGATAGGTGTTGTGATTCTCTAATTTAGTTACTCATGGTTTTGAGTGTGACATATAAGAACTGTCAGTCTCCACTAAAACCTGTCACAAATTCCCAACCCATACAGAATAGAACATCACAACTGAGAGAAAGCAATTGGTTTTATCATAGCAAATTATTACTTCCAGAAGTCATAGGTGTAATATAGAGACCAGTGTGCTGTGATAGAACTTTATGGAAACTACTTTTCATCCTATAAGAGCTTCAGATACTTCAACAGTTTTCTCATTTCATCTAAGGTAAAAGTCAAACTCTTCTGTGCAGAGTTGCAGTGGTAGCAGCCGCCATTTCAAAATACCCAACATTTAAGTAATTCTGCTAATGCCATGGTTCAAAATCTGACTCGATTTGACTCATTGCTCAAACTTGCTAGTAGTTTGCATTCCCAAGATGAATTACGTTTTGTCTAATCACTCCTTTCTTTTGAAAATGGTTTTGTTGCCATACTTTTGTGATTTAACCAAACCATGTTATCTAGTTCGGGAGCTTTATAGTAATTGGAATATTTAAAAGATGGATCCTAAAAGTTTTTGTTCAAACTGAAGCACTGGAAGAATACATTTTTGTTGTCTATGACCAAAGTGCTAGCTAGCCAAGAGGACTCCTGCTATGGCATATTCAATATGTAAAATACTGAAATCAAATCAAATTCTAATAATTCTAATAATTTATTTTTACAGCTTTTAGAATAGGCTGAAATGTTATTTTTTCATAGATTCTGGAAAAAAAAATCTTACTTTCCATTCATTTCTTAATATCTTTGAACAATATTAATCATAACAGTTACTGAAATGCTTTTGCATGGGTAATCCAGACAATGTATTCATACTAAAATAAGCAAGAATCTTCCACTTCTTTAATCCTATAGCTCTACAAAATAGACTTTTTGCTTTTCCTGTGTGAGAAAAAAAGTTTATCTTAGGTAAAACTTTTAAAATTCAGGGACTCTATCAGCTGTTACTAAGGCCTAAAGTAGGAGAAATTTGATGATGCTATAATGGCCTATTGGGATAGTTCAAAATATCCAGGAGGTGGATCTCTTCATCTTTTACAGTCAGATTTTAACCAGCATGGTTTGCTTTTTTTTGAGAGAGAGTAACTGCTGTTTTTAATAGAATTTCTGAGTCTATTTTTTAACTCTAAGTCTGTGTTCCTTTTTTATCAAAAGATTTCTCATTTTCTACTAAACAGAAAATGAGAGAAAAAGTTCTCAATAATCTAGTCAAGCTGCAGAAAACTCTTTTATTATGCAGACAGCAATGGTTTGCTCACCAGCTTTCTTCATTTTTCTTTCTCCCTTTGCTCAACATTTGTTTAGGAGTATTTTTCAATTTACATTGTAACCTGCTCAGGTACAGCAGAGACTCTGCCTGTTTGTGCTTGCACAGTGAACACTGGTTGAAGCTAGGTTGGTGATATGACTGTAGTTAGCTCACTAAGTAACAGATTTAAAATTCTCATTAATAGAGATTGCAGAATCAATAGATTGGTGAAGTTGGAAGGCAACTGGGGATCATTTGGTCCACCCTGCCCCCTGCTCAAGCAGGGTCATCTGGTACCAAGTCCACTTCGGTTTTGAATATCTCCAAGGATAATATCTCCTTAGAGATACCACAAACACTAAGAGCAACCTGTTCTGGTTCAGTGAAGGAGTGTTTTTCTTGTGTTCACACAGAATTTTCTGTGTTTCAGTTCATGGTCTCAGGCAGCCCTCTGAATGGCAGCATGGCCCTCTGGTGTATCAGTCACTCCTACCCATTCTGTGTCATCTGAAAACTTGACAAGAATGCATTTTGTTTCATCATCCAGACCATTAATGAAGATATTAAGCCATATTGGCTCTCTGATTGACTCCTGAGCATTACCACAAGTGGCTGGATGCCAGCTGGAATTTAAGCAGCTGATCACAACCCTCTGGGCCCAGCAGCTTGGTGAGTTTTCACTCCACTCACTGACCATTTATCTACCTTTCACTTCATCAGTTTCCCCATGAGGATATTATGAGAGAGAGCCTTACTAAAAGCTTTGCTAAAGTCAAAGTAAACATCAGCTGTTTTCCCCTCATTCGCCGTACCAACCATGTCATTACAGAAGTCTATCAGGTTGGTTAGGCAGAATTTACCCTTCATAAATCCATGCTGACTACTCAAAATTACATTTCTGCCCTCCACTTGTCTGGAATTAGCATCTACAACTAGTTCCTTCATCACATTTTCAGGATTCAAGGTGAGACTGGCCAGACGGTACTTTCCCAAATCTTCCACCTTGCCCTTCTTGAAGATAAAAGTGAAGTTTTCTGTCTTCCAGTCCCCAGGAACCTCTTCCAATCATCATGATCTTTCAAGAATAATCATCTCAACAGAGATTATTATATGGGACACAGGAAATGAATGGTGATCTTCAAATCTGATGCAAAAAAAAATTGCTCACAAAAAAGTCAGTGCAAACAATCTTTATCAGAACTGTACTGTGGGATTGTGTATACCAACTCATGTTAAAAAACAAAGAAACAAACAAGAGCAGATATGTTAGATTTTCAGCTTCTCAGAAAGCACTCCAGAAGCTGGACTCTAGGCAACCACTACCTGAACAGATTCTCCAAACAGAATCCGTGTTGTTTCCTATACCCTGCATGAAGTATTACTTGGCAGGTCAAGACTTTGGGAAGACCAGAATCCCAGAAAAATTAGAAATATAGTGAATTTATCATTTTTTCCCTCATAAAATGCCAACACCATTTAATTCCATACAGAGTCTTGTATTTTGTTGTGTATTCCTTGACCACAGCTGTGTGCTGCTAATGTCGTCACCTTACCCAGACAACCGTGGGGCTAAAAGTGCTGTGCATAAGATCCCTATGTTGATGCATGCAAAAACAGCATAAGCCTGGAAACAGCATAGCTGCATCTGCATTGGACCAGACTAATAAGCCCTGTATGAACCCAGAGTTACTAGTGAAGCATGGCTAGCTTGGCATTCTTTGCACACTTCAGCATATGCTATAAACACATCATGGTGAAGTTAATTGGCTCTCTTACGAGAAAGCTATACAGGTAGAGCATGTCCAGTTAAGCAGGAGACATGTCCAGTTAAGCAGGAGACATTCTTGAATGCTACAATTCCATTTTGAGGGACATGTCATTTTCTCTGAGATGTCAGAACTGCATTTGCCAAGTTCCTAATCAGCATTATGATAGACACAAAGTAACATGTAACAGGAGCTGAACAATAAAAAGAAGTGTGGTGTCTGACAATCTTGTTTGAGCTGAGTAGCCATCAGAGTTAGAGACATTTAGATGTCTAAATTTTCTGATATACAGGTACAATTAGAGGTTTGGATTGACAAATCAGTAGTTCTGTCATCCTCCCTGTGGAATACAGAAACTTCATGATGTGCTGGAAATCCTCTAATGGTATAAATATGGGAGAAAAAAAAAGAGATGCTATTGTAGCCCTGATACTAGGATATAATGAAACAATAACTGTATAATCTGCTTGTCATGGCTCATCATATCACCCTTCCACTCACAGGCAGTTTTTATTCATGTCATAAGGCACTACAAGATCAGGTCATCTGCTACTTCGAATAATTATGTTTCAACAGCATCCTTAGGTTTTCTCCTATTTATGTCTATAGCAGTAGCAATAACTACTGTATACTTCCTCTTGTCTGGTGTAGCTGCATGTTACCTCTGCAATTTTACAATTCCAGTGAGTCCAGTGAGTCACAGTTTGGATTTTGGAAGCTAATAATTTTTTGTCTTATTATCCTTTATGAAAGTGGATTGTATTTTCTCAAGTTAAATATTCACTTTGCTTCTTTCTTTATTATTTCAGGCACATTTGAAGTTTAAATGATCACAGAAATAAAAAAAAATATGTCAGTAAGGGCTTCTCTGCAATAAATAAGTAAGCTTTCAAAATCTAACTCATTCACTTCCTTTCTGTCTCTGGACTGGCCTCCATTATCTGTTTGTTAATTTTCAGATGAACATTCCTGTATCATCCTTCAGGCTGTCCCTATTGTTTAAGAAGAGTTTTTCAAAACTATCTATGAAACACTATTCTAGTTGTCTTTGAAACCTATTAAATATTTTATTTCTGTGATTCATTAAACACATAAAGGCCTCCTAACTGCATGACCAAAACTTTTTCACTACTCACTTTTATTGCATTATGTCATGTCTCTGTAGCAGTCTATCTCCCATTTTAGATTAGAAGCTCTTGGGGCAAAAAAAGACTTCTTATCCTTCTTCTGTACAGTCTCTGAACTGGTACCTTCTGCTGGAGATAAAGGTTCTAATGTTCTGCAATATATCCATTTTTATTATTGAATAGTCTTGCATCTTAAAGTCATTGGTGAAGTCATTTCAATGGCTTTAGATAAAATAATGGGAAGAATGTTCATTTCACAAATTCATTTTCTGATAAATGTATCGACACAGATATCGATATCTATTGGATCACAGGTTTCTGTTTGGAGAATTACAGCATTTCAAAACTTTTTCTTCTTGAACTTTGGCAGACTATCAGTATTTTGTCAAACAAAATATCTGTAACATTTTATCTGGAAAAAATAAAATGTCTAGATGATATCAGCTTGATTTAGTAAGCTAGGAAATATGTAAGAAGTAAGAAAAGACTAAAACAGAAAATAAAAATACTTCAGACAAAAATTTCCACTTTCATTTCAATCTCTTTCGATTGATTCTTTTGAAAATTTCATTCAGTCCTCTGAAATTGATGAACTTTGATGAGCTTTGATGAACGGGCAGATTTTCTGTAAGTCAACTGCATATATTGTAAAAATTCCACAAAATGTGTAGCCAGTTAATTTACAGGAATTAATAATAATATACCTGGCCTATCCAATATACTTCTATATTCATCATGGTAAAAGTTTTACTACATGTTTTTCACACACCAGGATTGATTTTCTGCCTTGTTCTGTCAAGTATCAGTGGTGCTTAAATATTCTTGGCAACTGTAAAGATCTCATGTATGACTGTTGCCAAAAGATATGGCAATATATGCTAAGAGATACTCAGGATAAGTAGCAGAATATTATAAATCTTACAAGCCTGTTCGAAATGTTTTGTATATGTGTAGCTTTAGATATTTGTGTTATCTACTAGGCAATGAGAAACTGTTCATATTAGCGTTTTGTTTCCCCTAATCTCACTGTATAAAAATACAATATTTTTCTCTTAATTTTCACTCTTGTCATTCTGTCACTAATGAAAACTTTTATGATACCAGTGTTTTCAGATTTGAGTAACGATTGAAGTGTTATAGGCAAATATCGTTTTATTATTTCCAAAGCCTCTGAGCTCTCCTAAATACGTGTCTGATTAAACTGAGGGAATCCATTAGACTGATTTATTGTCTTCTCCAAATTTCAGTTCATGAAAACCGAAGTTGCAAGGAAATTCTTGCTATTAAGATTTCTTTAAAGGGCTACATTTCCTGAATCATGATTTACTGACCATGTTAAATTTCATATCATTCAATAGCTATATTACTCCATGGAAATTGTTTTTTAAGAATCCATCTTTTTTTTACATCTGAAAATGATCACAGATTTTTGTACAGACAGGACTTCATCAGAAATTGATGAAAAGTTTCACTTACCAACTTAAAAAAAAATGTCACTAGGACTTTTGAAGAGAAGAACATTTTTAAAAATATGTAGGCATAGGATTGAATTTTGACAGATTTTCACTAAGTGTATTTTCTTCGGTCTGAGGTGTGTGGCACAGCCATAATTCCAAGTTTCATAGTGACAGCCAGAAGCCTTTTCTGCAACAAGAGGGCAAGAGGGCAACATGGCAAACTGTAATATTCAGTCACAGCGTCTTCTGTGCTGGAAAGACCATGATCAGCACCTGTTGCCAGGATAGTATGTGACATGTGCCAGGACATGTGTAGTGAAAATTATGTTATGTTCTAGAGTATTTTTCAACTGATCCCCAGGCAGGGAGGTCTCAATTAAGGTTTTAGTAATTTCTTTGTCTCCACTGCATTTCCTAGAAGTTAGTAGCATCCAGAAAGACAGTCTACACTACAGTAAGAGTTCTCAAAACTAAGTTTGAGAAAAATATAGAGAGAAGAGCAAGGACCACATTCTGATTGAAATTGGTATGTATGTTGTCACTTTTTCAATGAAAGATGGTAAGAGTTACAGAATTAACACTGCCTTCAAGAAGGGACCTCATATGACCTCATATCAACTTCATGTGACATGAAGTTGGGCTCTTAGATAGCAAATATTTGAATTAAATTCTCATGTTACATTTATAATGCTGAGCTGTTGAAAAACAACTTGGTATTATTGATAATCCACCCAAGTCACAAAATGATGCATGTAGCTGAAGGAATTAAGACTCTCCCATTGGACAGCTACTGTGCAGCTTTATCAGTGGCCCAGCACAGGGAGTGCAACAGAGTTTGGGCACGGTGCCTTCACTCCGCTCCATCCTCCGTTACGCCTCTTTGCACCGGCGAGACGGGCAGATTGTGCTGCCTTGGGAAGTGTGAAGGAGCAGAGTCCATGCAACAACCATCCTGGAAGTGGCAACTGTGTTATCACCCCAAGCAAGATTTTGTAGTGCCAAAACTTCTGTTGGGCCCTGTTTTTTTCTCTCAGTTCCTGCTTTCGAACAATTCCTCCACAACAGGGAAGAAAGGTATGAAGTGCTTTGAAATAATTTTGCAGTCTAAGGTTCTTATTGTCTGTGGTGCTTTTTCTATGTTTCTCCTCCATAGTAAAAATTAATATTCAACATTTCTTTTTCTAATCTAGCTTAATGTTTTATTTTTTAGGTTAGTTTGAAGAGAGACTGAAACGTCAGTTTGAAATGTAGCTCCCTGTACAAATATACATGTTTTATTTTGATTTCTCCTTTTGTATAAGACAAAACAAAAACAAACAAAAAACACACACCCTTCATGTGACCAGTTAAGAACATTTATGTCTCAGTATGACAGGAAACAAACAGTTCTGTTGGCTCTGAATAGAAGTTCCCCAAAAGATAGTTGAATGACCTTGAACTTAACAAAATTATTTAGCTGTTAGCCTAATGCTAACTGGATAACTGATAGCTATGATAGAAAAGGTGACACTGGCTTCCCTGGTGAAAATAGCAATGATTCTACACGACATTAAAGTGTCTCTAGTGTAAAATTGATCAGTTAGTTAGATAACTGTGAACCAGACAACTATTTGTGTTTGTTTTCTAGTATATCCACACTTCTCTCATCTGCATGGATTTTTTTGTTTTCTTTCCTTTTTTTTTTTTTTTCTTTTGACAGCTATTTATTTACAGCAGCATGTTAAGTGTGTGTCTCCAAAGGAGTGACCTGAGAGCTGGCAGTCTAAGGGCAGAAAGGGAGCAGCAGTTTTCTGTGCAGGTCAGTTTGATTCCTAAGCAGCATTACAGAGGTCTGTGTTCAAATGAGACTTAAATGAGGATGTATGTGAACTGGAACTTGCTTGCAGAGTCATATTAAAGACTAACTGAATCAGACAACTGTAGGGATATGACAAGAGTGCAGGGAGATCGGCAAGGGAAAATAATGATGGAGTTTTTCTTTTATAAAGATGCAATAGCAATGATGACAGACAAATGTTCAGTGCGATCATGGAAGGGGACTTGTAAGAGGAATTTCAGAAAAGAAGCAGTATCATTGATGGCAAAAGCAAAGATATTCAGCAGTTACATGATAGAAAACCAGAGTGTGTAAAAGTGTTTTGCACATTCAGGAGCCTGGCACAGGAAAAACTGCTTTAAGAAAATGGAAATTGTGAGCCATACAGACAAAGACAAACTTGTTTGTGGAGGTGGGCATAGAAGGGTCATTGCTTTGAAACTGTTATTTTCTTAACTGTTTTGTTAAGAACTGATCTGACGAAGAACTAAAATTCTGTCTTGTGTTTTAGTCTGGACTGGGCATACCCTGAGATGTTATTCTAAGCAATAACCAAAAGATATAACTAGGTTGAAATATGTTTGCACAAGGTGCTTACAGACACATTCCAAGTAAAAGAACACATTTCTAAATAGCTAAATCCATTCATGAACTTATTTAATAATCGAGGGCATGGAGGAAGCAAAATATACTCTCTTTCACATGAGGAGGAAACATAGCTCTGAGCATCCAACGTAAAAAATTGTTTTGACCTTTACATGTCATTTTGAAGCTGTTTTTCAGCAGCTATGTCAAGACAGTCACAATCCCAGCATTCTCAGTTACCTTTTCTGCCAGTGTCCTAGGGCTGCCCGTTCTTCACTTGCTGCTGAAGGGTTCTGCAGACTCTGTTGCTGAGATAAAAATGCTAAGGCCTGTAGTCAAAGTAAGGTGTCTTAAATATTTTAAATCTCAGTCTACATTGATATGAAGGCTTATGAAGCTTTGATGTCTTGCACTAGCAGAAAAATAGAATCTATGAAATGTAAAAGCATTTCCTTGTTCTAGAGGAAACCTGAGAGGTAGAAGATGTTAGGTACTGTAACTTCCGTGTATACTTTTGTATCTTGTTTGCAATTAAAGGCATGAAAATCATGTTACCTTGTCTGCTTTTATTAAGAAGATCTTGCATGTTCAATAGCAAGGAAGAGCTGTCACTGCAAATGCAGTCCTAGTGCCTTTAAGGTCTTGTGGGTCTTTGGTGCTGAGGACCATAGTCTTTTCTATTCAGCTCTTCTTCTCAAAGAGAAGGGCAGCTGGACTATGATTAGAGGAACATGCCTCTCAGTGGTCACTATCTGCCATAATAGGCTGCTCAAGATTGCTTCGTATTTGGTCTTGGAGAGCAAAGTGAAAGAAGGCAAGGAGAATGCCTTTGCTGGGAGGATGGTGGAATCCAAACACTTAACTCCTTCTCTTTCTGCTTGTTGGAGAACAAACCATGGCCTTCTTTTTCTTTTTAGAAGGAATCATTACAAAATCAGCAACAAGATTTATTTGAACTTCAGTCTTGAAGAACTGGATTTGGACAATATATACACAGATCTTGTAATTCTGATCCTAGTTTCCAGGGGAAAAAAATGAAAATAAATAAATGACTTTCAACACCAAAAAGAGGCTTTTATTTCTAAAAAATCTGGAACTGGATAAGTGACACTGATAGCATAAATATCTGATGTTTTCCAATATCTTCTACTTTATATTTCTTAGTGTCTGTAGTCTGTTATTTTTCAGATGAGCATTCCTTGTCTTTCTTTTTTCTTCTGTCACTGTATGAATTAGTTTTGTTTGATTTTTATCATATATATGCTTAAAAGATTTTTGTCATCCAGTAAGGAGAAGAGTAAATTATTAAAGCATTTCCATCACAGACAATAATACTTTGCGATAGAGAAAAGATGCCGCAGTCTTACATGCTTAATGATCACCTTACATGATCATGCAAGACTCAAGGCATTAAGCAGTCATGAACAGCTAGAATTCCATTGAAAGGAGGAGAAGCACTGAAAAATCATTTTCATGTGTGCATTGACAAAATAGATTAATGACTGTATGAATCATGAATGGCAGCCATGGATGTTTTAATGTTTTTATCATTATATTGTGAATCAGTTTTCTGTCACAGCTACAGAAAAAAAAAAATGAAAAACCCCTGTCTTTCACCTTTCAATTTATATGTATTTTCCATATAATTTGTTTAGTAGTAACACAATATATGAATGCAATGAAGAAAAAAAAGAGGGTAGTATAATGAAAATATAACTACCATAAATGTACACTGAAAATTTTATTGTGATTTTTCTATGTCTTATGTTCTTGGCTTAACTTTCGCCTGTGTACTCTCGCTACTAATCATGAATTCATATGTTGCAAATCCACATGTTCACCTCCATATAACAAAACCTGAATATCTTCTGCTCCATCACTGAATAACTCAGTCCTGAAGACCTGTGTGATCATTTCTACATCCTTGTATTTTTTCAGCTAATATAAAGCCAAATTCTGACCTTATACTCATCTTTCAGAAAAATGCTATGAATACAGTGAAGATATGCGCTATTAATGATGCTGGAATCAAAAGACGAATCTGATCCAGAAAGAATAACTTCTCCACCTGTGATGTACCACCTGACTGGTGACTGACCAGTCATAAATAATTTCCAAACCTGAGCTGATAGTAGTTTAAAGGATGTGTTGGGTTATTCACCTTAGTACCAGTCAATATATGTAGCCATGAATGATATCCTCATAACATTCCTCATATATATTAAGTACTTTTGAGAGACCGTAAACTGAGACTAGGTCAAATATACCCTTGAGGAAGGACAGGAGATGTTTCTTTAGGGCAGAATATATCCGCTCTTCAATTCTCCTAAAAAAATGAGTTACTGCCTTTCTGGATAATATGTGTAATGAGAAGTGAAGGAAGAACATATAGTCCTCTGGGACAAATACCATTTCTTTGTTTTATAGCACACTGTGGTTTTCAACCATGCCTGAAAGAGCTAGATATTGTCAAACACAAAAATAATGAATCAGTGTTCATTTAGTACTCAACCTCTGTCCTAGACATGATGGATTAAACTGCAAATTAAAGCATTTGCCTCTGTTTAATGACTCTGTTTTATTATTAACAATAAAAATGTATTATAAATTAGGTTCCACAATACTTCATGTACCTTTCTTGGAAACTTTCTGAGGTTTGCTAACAGGTATGTCTTCTAGATTACAAAATGTCAGCAATGGCCTGTTCTTCTTATGCTGCAGAAATTATTTTTAAATCTCTGAACATGCTGCTAGGAGTGATTCTGTTGAATGAATCATGTAGTTGATCATATGGATGCTTTTGTTTTGAGACTACTTTTTGATTTTGAGTTCTTTAGAGATATATGAAAATACTTTTACATTTATGTTTTACATATGAAGTTAAAATGAGAGCAGTTTTATAGAGTTAAGGTTAATTACCTATGGATTATCATTCAATGCTGCAATTAAAGATATTTTATTATAATAGCTTGCCTTTTACATTAATTGCTCAAAACCAAGAGGTATTTTTAATATTGTCAGTGTGTTGTTCCTGACTATTAAGCTTCATGTTGTTCTCACAAAAATAAGTTCCAAAAAGAGAAAAGCACGTGTCTAATTATTCAGCGTATCATGAGAGAATCATTATCCTCACTCATCATTATAACACTTACCTACATTTAGATGGAGAAATAAAGTATCTTTAGAATTTATTAGAGCATATTAGGAAATTGACTGAAAATGAATCCTGGAATCCTATTCAGCTTTTATTAAAGACCCAATTTGACACAACATTTAAGTGTATACTTAAATACATCCCTCTTTGTAAAAGCACTAAAGCACATGCTTAAATTCCCTTTTTGGAAAATGATGAACTGCTGGAACAGAGCCTAAAGATTTAAGCCAGAGCAAACTGAAGTCAATAGGACAACTGTTACTGATTTCAATCGGCTTTGTGTTAGGTCCTATATACATCCGACTTATTTGGTTAAATGAACCTTGTTTCTGATGACAGGCAGCTTATTAGAATCATGAAGTTTTCAAGAACGGAGCACATTTAACTTGTCAAAAGAATCCGGTTGTGATATTTGTACTGCATATAATTTCTACCAGGAATTTGGCATTCACTGGACAAACAGTGTATTATACATATTGATCCTTATTCCCTCAGCCCATGGTATAGCTGTGGTTATACAGTTAAGATTGCTGAGTTTAATGTGTAAAGATGTACATGTGCCCTAACCTTTTTTAAAAAGCTTTAATTCGTAGAGTGAACAAATACTGTGAACATTTTTTTTTTTTGCATGTGATTTCTTTATCTTATTAAACTTTGGAGAAGCTCACAGAAGAGCAATTTCTAGGTAGAAGTGATTTTCTGATCAGAAAGTCACAGTGCTAGAAAAGGTTGGAGGCAGGAAGAACATTAGGGAGAGGTGACATTTATGTCTTTTCTTGCCTTACTCTTTTCTAGCTTTACTGGTGTTGAATACAGCATGCAGGGCTAGAAAGGGACCTTTTGCCTCAAGGTATTATAACCATTCTTATGTTCTTGAGTTATACCAAGGACTAATGTGCTTGTTTTTTTTTTCTGGTACAGTATTACTATGTTTTTAAAAATGAGAATGTTACAGCACTGTCTTCTTGATAATTAAATTAAAAGCTGTCAGAAGACCTTGCAATATTTTCCTTTGAGATAAGTTAAGACACAGATAAAACAATAATCTCTTTGATAACTTAATACAGAACAGACGGATTACAAGCAAGCTGCACATAAAACAGAACAAAGAAAACCCATGTTGAATATTAAGATGGAACTTCCCTTTGCAGTATAAGAGGTTAAGATAGGGACATCAAGGAACATCTTGACCCCTTACCTCTGATGGTGTTAGAGTTCACATTGAAATAGATTATTTTGGAAGCTTTTTTGCTTTATTTTAATTGCTCTCAGTATAGTTCTGGGGCTGAAGAGATTTGATTTCCCAGATGTAATACTCTGTTTAATGCTGCCGCAGGCTGTGAGGTTTATACAAAAGGCTGAGAAAGTCTACATGAAAGTGGTTTCCCAATAGAACTTTACCTTCCCCTGAAATCTAAACACTAAATGATAATACGCTTATTCTGACACATTTTTAGAAATGAAAATTTAAAGCAATTGCATACCAGTACTGTTAATTTCAACTTTATTGCTACTTTCTTTCATGACATCATTATGCCATATCTCTTTTGATATTATCAAACATGAAATATTTCTGTAAAATCATTCTATATTCCTAAGTGGTCTTTTTCATTTCTGTTCAGAAGCGCTGAACTTTTCCCTCAGTTTGGTGTTATACCAAACTTGAAAATATCAGAATTTCTAAAGGCAGAAAATGTTATATTATGATCTGTGTTAACGACCTTTTAACTTAGATTACTTATTAAATCCATCACAAGTAAAGTAAATTTCTGTGCTGAATTACTACAGTCATCAGTACTATGAGAAGTTGTTTTCCTCTCTTTAGGGTTATACCATTAATTCCTTTTGTTGACCTGTGTCAAGATCGGAAATGTTCAACCTTTCTATCAATTGCTTAATAAGCCATATAATCAAACCAGGAATTCCTACTCTAGCTTCAGTGTATTAGGTAGATATAGCCGATTTTCTCATGGGATGAAAAGCAATGAAAACAAGATGCTAAATATAGCCAAATGATATAACACATCTCTGTATACCTCTTCTCTTCGAAATTTAGAAGTGGATGATGATGTACTACCTGTGAATACATGGAAAAAGCTTATTCAGTTAAGGAAAAATATCCAGCAGCATATCCCGTAAGAACATTCCCTGAAAATATAATTACTGCCAAAAGCTAATGCAACTGGATCACTTTGTTTGAAAATTATAAAATAAGCCTTTGAATTTCATCCTGTAATTCCTAAATTAAATGAAATCAACTGTGTTTGATTAACTATCTATGGCAGGGATGGTGGTGGTAAAGCTATTTATAGTATTGGTGTAAAAATTGGAGAAGATTCCTGCACTTTCAAAATTGTATGTCCTTAAAAGTTCACCTTTTGCTTTTAGGGAGTTTGTTTCTTTCTAGTAGAAAATTTCTTTTTCACTTTTTATGGATAATTTTCCTTTCTCTTTGAAGAAAAGACTATGAAATAGGAACAAAATGTGTGCTATATGCTGTTGATTCTCTAGTGCAGATAAAGGCATGTTCTTTTTTCAAGTATGTGAAATATTTGCCTCTGATGTGCAACAATAAACGCAGGTAACAAGATGTTCTTCCCTTCAAATAACAAGCATATCTTTGCTGTCTGTTACTAAAGCTTAAAAAGTTCCTTCAGGTACCTCAAAACTTGCAGGAAATTTTTGCTTTTCTGTTCTTTTAGTATAAAGAAAAAAAAAAGTGATGATAATAACAATATACCTTATATGCATTATGTGATGAGGTTGCAGAAAATATACAGAAAAGTGACCATATTCTAAAAAAAACAAGATTGTGGTAAAGACTGTTAAATATTGTAATAAAAGGGTGATTCAAGCTCTAGTCACTACTAGTTGTATTGGTGAGTAAAGGAATCCTTTAAAATTAATTAAGATTTCAGGTTAGGAATATGTGATTTCATCTCTTGTTATACTCTTCCAAATGAATATATTAAATAGATTCTCTCTCTATCTCCACATCTAACTGCTTTACCACCACCAGATACAATATAAACATGCACTCTAAAACATGTAAGCCTTTCTAATAGACCTGTTTGAGTAGCCACTCCACATGTGGGTGGACACAGTCTGAATTCAATTAGATAAGGCACTGAAGTTTTGATTTATTTATTTTCCTTCCACATCATCTCCTCAGACCCTCTTCTACTCTTCACAAATCATCTGTTGACTAGCGAACTTCTCTGTTACATCCATCTTAGTAATGAACACCATAACATAGAAAAGTTGTGAAAAAATATTCTGGTTAAATTCAAAATATGCCTACAGGCCATGCTCTCTAAAACTTTGATTTATTTTACCTACATTTAGCCAATAAAATTCTAATCCATGTTGCCTGTCCAGGCTGTCTCTCAATAGTTTTGGGGGGAATACAGGAAACTCTAGAAGTTTTTTTTTTTTCAAGTATTGTCTGAACTCATGACTTTTGCAAAAGCCACCATTTCAGTTGCTAATGTTACTTATGTACATGGAGTCATACACATCAATAATTCAGAATATCAATACGTCTCATTTATCATTTTAAGTGAGCATTTCCCATTTGCTTTAATCTTATTAGCAATGGTAGCAATTACAGAGAGGCTTAAGTGGTAGTGACTTTTGTCAAAGCACTGTAAGTGCATAAAAATATTTGGATTATAAATGTGAGAATCATTTTAAGAGAATTTTAATACAATTCATTCAAGAAGAAATAATCTTGTAAGAACAGTTGTTCTCTCTATTGCTGGATTTAACCTTCGGCTTGACAAAAATGTTCACGAGGGATATTTATTGTTCACAATATTTATTAACCATAACTGTATTTCTCCAGCAACATAGAAAGAAGGAAAACAGTGTCTTAAAATTTTTGTTGTTGTAATTTGCTGAATTGTATAGATTCAGGAGTTCATTGAGTTTTTGAAAGTTTTATAAACTTCTCTGGAGGGAAAAAAAAAGACTATATCTACCGCATCTCATTTACATAATGCCTGTAAAATAACAACTTTCAGTGGAGAAAAAAACAGAAATGTTTCAAAATCTAATTTACATAATACATGCAAATATTGGAGTTCTACATGATTAGACTGGCTCAGCAAAATACTTACTTTGGAAATCAACACTTGAAATTGACAATTCCCAATACTTAAAAAGAGAGCTGTGGATTTACAATATTCATTATTATCGTTTAGCTCTTTTTTTCTCCCACTGCTTATTGTTAGCTTAAACAGTTTTTTTCCAAGGGTGCTTATGAAAGACAAACGACATTTTAAATGAAAACAGACCAATGAGCCATGAGATACTTATTCTTCAAGTTTAACTGAAGTCAGAAAACAATTTTCTCTTTCATTCTAATACATTGTAAGCCATTACTGCCATAGGTTGTAATAGAGTGGAAGCTAAAGGAAGAGTTCCTGTCCTTCAACACGCTCATGAGATCCTGATACTTCAGGTAAGAAAGCTTAGACAGCAATCAACAACAGGAGCTGGAAGCTGCATAAGGAGCTGATAAGCATCTGTTTAAAAGATGGGGAGTTATTATCTACTGAGGGAATATCTTGTCTGCCTGTTTTCTTAGAACTGTCTGTCTCATACATATATACTAATAAGTGAAAGGCAAATGTTTCAACTTTTTCTATCTGTCAAAGGAAAGAATAAAGCCTTTCTAATTTTATTTTTTTTCCACCCAGAATTCAGAATAAGCAAAGTTGGAGTGTAAATGGTCATCTGTAGGACAGAGAGGGTGATTTTTCAGCATATGGGTCATTCTGTAAGACAGTACCACATTTTGGTGTTCATCTATGCCTATTTAAATGTGTATGTTGGGTAAAAAAAATCAATTTAGAAACTACTGAAAAATATGTATAGTTTGAAAAAACATGAGACTAATGTGTACTAAGATTAACCTTAATAATTTGATAAAACGTGTTTAAGAGAGCTTCTATTTTAAATATATGGTTAGACTAAAAGAGGGAAATATTTGCAATACTTCTCATCCAGGGAAAAACTCTTGTTGCTGCACTGATGCTTGTTCCTGTACTGAGACTCCACCTACTTCATTACTTAAAAACAGATGCAAATTCTGCAACTTAAAGCCTGTTTGTTCTGTTCTCAGTTATGTATTTTTGCCCTGAGGCATTTCTTTGAGAAAACACTTTAATTTAATAAGCTGCTTATGTTATTCCCCAAGACCTTGACCCATTAAAGCAAGTAAGGAGTGCTTTGCATGGCTAGAATAATATTCTGAAATTGCAGTTCCAGGGTCATAGACATATAATTCACTGAGAGAGGTTAGATGTGCAATATCATCATATCATATCTTTTTCAGTGTCCTTTTAAATTATTTTTGTGTATGTCAGCACAGATTTAGTATGCAACTGTTAAGATACTTTCATGTTTCCAGCTTTACACATGGAAAAGTGTGATGTGTATATCACTCCTAGTTATTATAAATCAAAAGATGGTGCTCAAATAAATCTAGTGTTTTCCAGATATAATCTATGTCATGGTGCTTCTTCCTTTTTTTTTAAAAAAATATTTTTTAACTCTTAACAAGGTATGAACAATAAATTTGTTCATGGAGGATGCATATGAGTTTAGAAAGGGGGGGAGAATGAATTAGAACCATTGCATCAGCAATTTTATTTCTCATTTTGAAATTTTGACAAGTTTTTAACTCAAAATATACACAGCCCAATAAAATTAATTAGAATGGTCTTATTCTTCAGTAATATATCCATGACTGGATTTGGATAATCTTTTTAGTTTCTATTTTGATGTAATAATTTTTCAAAAAAGCCTCAAGTTTTTATAGGTCACTGCATACACTGGCCAAAGATGCATTATTCAGTATGCAAACTTAACAGTCACAATCAGTTTTATTAATGGTGCAATACTACCACAATTTCCAGTTCTTATCCTTCACAGTTTCAGCTGAAGAATGAGTGAATAGTAACCATGGATAATGGACTATTTTATCTGCCAGGGTATTGTTTTCATCAGATAAGCTACCAAAAGGGCAGAATTATCTCTCTTGAATTTGACAATTGATTTTGAACCTTCACTTGCATATAGATAAACAAACATTAGCAATCCTGTTAAATCAGTAACTGGCCTATGCAGAGTAAATGCAAGTTTTCCAGGAAAAAAAAAAAAAAGCATAAGAAATAAAATACTAAGGGAGATTTAACCCTTCAGTTGAGTCTTAAGTGGTAGTTTTCTCTCAGTATAGAATGATAGTAATTTACATTTAGAAAGAAATTTTGAGGGGAAATTTTTTTGGTTAGATGGTTCTTTTTTTCTGCTAGAGGTAAAAAAGCACAGTATGTTGGAAAGTAACCAAAATTTGTAAGAGCTTTAGAGTTTAATAGAGTAGATTAAATACATCTAGATGTAATAAAAAACTGTGGCAGCTGAACTCGAAAAACTTCATCAAAAATATATGAAAGATAAATTTTAGTCTAGAGGAAAGCATAAGTTGGCAAGGACCAAAAATAGAAAGGTGCCTGTGGGATTTTATCTTACATTATGCTGTGTATCTGACATTTTCCAAGTTGGGTACCTAAAGTCTATCTCCATAATAAAAATGATCTGTTTTATGAGCTGGTCTTGCAGAGCACATACATCTGCATTTACATGCTTTACCAGGTAAGAGTGGTTTTCTTTAGTCTAAGTTGTTGCTTATTGGAGTATTGCAAGTGATACAGAGCTCAACTTAGGGCGATGAATCCCCCTGAAGAAGTTAATTCATTGAGGTTTTTTTTTCTACATGCTCTTTCTGATATCCACCCCATGTATTTCCAAACTACACCACTGCTCACTGTGTACGTTCAGAGTTGATTATTTAGATGGATACATGTTCATATAATTTAACTGATCACAATGAACTGAACAAAAGTTAAGAAAGGCATTACTGCCCTTGTTGTGTTAATGAGCAGATGTAATATAACAAGACAGAGAGAAACATTTTTCTGGTTGATTTCATGTTGATTTGCCATTGCGAATATTTTTTTCCAAATGATTATTTCCCCTCTCCCCAGGAAGACAATAAAACAAACAAACAAACAATGACAAAAAAAATTTTTTTTTTGAATTCAGATTGATGCTATGCAGAAATTTTGGCAAGGTTTTCTTATAAAAAATAGTTTTGTATCAATGTGTAACTTCTTTTTTATTTTAATTTCACCTGATTTTCTTTTTGTTCATAGTTTTAAATTAAAAGCTATTTTTGGTGTGGTTTCTAAATTGTAAGCTTTGATCAAGTTTGGTGTATGTATTATAAAAATCTCCTCACCTTTACGAACTCATTGGCATACTTGAGGTGCTGAATTTTGTAAAGAATTAAAATATCATGCTTTAGCGGAAATCCTGTTGTGTCAAATGTTTTAAGATTGGCTGCTGTTAGCTGCTGTTTCCAACTTCTTTATCTGAGAGCAAATCTTGTCTTGAACAGTCAGGAAGGGACAGAGTCTGCTTGTGTCTTGTTTTATTTTAAAATATGTTGTGGGAGACCTAAAAAAGAACTGAGGATGTTCAACCGCAGAACTGTGTGTACACACTGAAAGCTCTGGGCATGGGCTTAAGAGCTTGGGGAGATACTTAGATCTGCTCTAACCCATACAGAAGAGTGCAGAGGAGACACGGGGTGTTTTGAGGAAGATTTTAAAGAAGGAAAAAAAAAAAAAAACATTTGGAGTGTGAGCCAGGGTATGTTATGTAAGGAGAAAGAAGCTGACTGACATCCAAATGTTTTGGATTGGTCTGCTGGTGTGCACAGAGTGCTTTTTGTCTGAAGGCTAGCATGCAGGAATACATGATGATGAGGGCAGAGGAAGTGTTGGAAAAGATCTATTTGTTTTTTTTCTACAATGAATATGTGCAAACAGACTATTGTTTTTAAAGGCTTTTTTTTTTTAAAAAATATTTTTGGTCATTTAAAATGTTGTAACGGGCTGATATGGGAAAGATTAGTTTGCATACTGAGGCTTATATAAGGGGTATACATTCCCATGTTTGCAGAAGGCTTGTACTTATTGCTTCTAACAGCAGGAGTCTGATGCGCAGTATCAGTGCTTTGTCACTGTTCTCCATCATGCACTGAGCTTTTGTTCTGCTTCAAGAATTTTAAACCTGTCAAAAGCTTTAAAGTAGTTCAGTTAATAAATGCTATCTGCTATATTAAAAATGTTATCTTTATGAGGGGTGAACAAGACATAGTCTTAATTTGACTCTTCCTCGGCTGTGCTCTGTTTCTTTTCTGCTCTATTTCCTCTGTGTTGAAGTGGAACATTATTATATAATTTAATTGATAACTTTTTCTATCTTACTACTACCTTTTTCCTATATTGCAATGGTTTCATATTTTGTTGGCTTTTTACTCTGTATTATGCAAAATACAGGGATTTTTTTTAAAAGTGGTTTGGAGCTTTACTGAATTAGAAAGAAAAGATTAAATAACATCTTTCCTTTAGAATTTATGAAGAGCTGCAAAGATGAAAGTGGTATAATAAGGTATAACACTTTTTCCTCTACTTTTTAGTTAACAAGGTCTGACTGAAAATATCACATTTGCCATTCTAAAACTGTATTCAGTTTCTTATGCTAGTACATAAATATACTTGTACATGTCTATATATTTACAGTCTTTTTCCTGGAGTTGTTCCAACATGATTGCAATGCTTCACAGGGCCTACAGCATTGCAGATCATGTGAAAATCTTAAGTCTGCATGATCAATACAAACTTGGTTTATGAAATTGAAATCTAGTATCAAAAAGAAAGGCCTTGACCGAGAAATCAATAAGTGTGTACTAAAAGGTTTTCCCCCTGAAAAGTTCTTGACGACCTTATGGCACAGACCTTTTTTATCACCAATTCGAGAGGTGAAGTCAGCATCCTTGCATCCTTGAGACGGCTCCCTGGCAGAGCCGCCACCATGGGACTAGCCAGATACACTGTGTGCTCTTGCCTCTGGATGGG
>NW_010579171.1:205151-231737 GCF_000705375.1 Tinamus guttatus | reverse complement strand
TGGGGTCACACGGGGAGGTGTGGGCTGAGGGCCCAAAGAGGAGCCTGCCTGGCCACCCAGCAGCTGCTGTGAAGTTGCCACACCTGTGGTGTGGGGGGTCAGAGCAATGCTGCTGGCTTCTGTGGTGTCCCCTTTCCTCTCCACATCTGAGCCCCACATGCCCCATCCTAGCTCCTGCCATGGGGAGGGTCTAAGGGACATGCTCAGAGACAAGGAAGTGCCTTTGTGTGTCTCAGTGGCGGCTGCAGGGAGGCAAACTTTGACATTGGGAAAGGTAGATCATCTTGAGGACAAACACACAGCACGTGTGGGACAACCAGGGGGTCAGGCCCAGACAACATGGGTTCATGAAAGGCAGGTCCTGCCTCACCAACCTCATCTCCTTCTATGACCAGGTGACCTGCCTAGTAGATGAAGGAAAGGCTGCGGACGTGGTCCACCTAGACCTCAGTAAGGCCTTTGACACAGTCTCCCACTGCCTTGTCCTGGAGAAACTGGCAGCTCATGGTTTAGACAGGTGTACTCTTCCCTGAGTGAAAAACTGGCTGTATGGCTGGGCCCAGAGAGTGCTGGTGAATAGAGTTAAATCCAGCTGGCCACTGGTCATGAGCAGTGTTCTGCAAGGGTCAGTATTGGGGCAGGTCCTGTTTAATCGATGATCTGGATGAGGGAATTGAAAGTACTCTCGGCAAGTTTGCAGATGACACCAGGCTGGTAAGAGTTGATCTGCTTGAAGGAAGGAAGGCTCTGCAGAGGGATCCAGACAGGCTGAATCCATGGGCTGAGGCCAACTGTGTGAAGTTCAGCAAGGCCAAGTGGCCGGTCCTGCGCTTCAGTAACAACCCCATGCAACACTACAGGCCTGGGGGAAGAGTGGTTGAAAAGGTTTGTGGCAGAAGAGGATCTGGGGGTGTTGGTCGACAGCCAACTGAACATGAGCCAGTAGAGTTCCCAGGTAGCCAAGAAGGCCAACAGCATCGTGGCCTGTTATCAGCAACAGTGTAGCCAGCAGGACCAGAGAAGAGATCGTTCCCCTCCACTCAGCCCTGGTGAGGCTACACCTTGAATACTGTGTTCAGTTTTGGGCCCTTCACTACAAGAAAGACATCAAGGTGCTGGCATGTGTCCAAAAAAGGGCAATGAAGCTGGGAATGGGGCTGGAGCACAGACCTTATGAGGAGTAGCTGAGGGAGCCAGTCTGGAGAAGAGGAGGTACAGGGGAGACCTTATTATTCTCTACAACTACCTGAAAGGAGGTTGCATTGAGGCGGGAACCAATGTCTTCTCCGAAATGGCCTCATGTTGCACCAGGGGAGCTTCAGGTTAGATATTAGGAAAAATTTCTACACAAAAAAAGTGGCGAAGCATTGGAACAGGCTGCCCAGGGAAGTGGTGGAGTCACCGTTCCTGGCAGTGTTCAAGAAAGAAACGTGTGGATGAGGCACTTACCTAGGGACATGATTTAGCAGGCATGGTGGTGATGGGTTTATGCTTGGACTTGATGATCTTCAATCTTCAATCTTCAGGGAAAAAGTTTCCAGAGATGTCTTTTCCTGACCTTTAGCTACTTGCATCTTAAAGGTCTTTTCTGACCATAACTATTCTGTGATCTATGATCAGCTTGCTGGCCAGACTTATGTAGCCTATATCACTTGAGGTTTCTATAGAATCATTTGTATCCATCTGAGGTCTACTGTAAATCATCGGAAAAGAAGAAATCTAGCTCCTTCACTCCCTAATTATATACACTATATCATCTTTCAGATAATGTTTCCCATGGAACTACCCCTAAGAGTATTAAAGGTGATAGCTCTACAAATATTAGGCAGTGCTTATAACATGAATTCTTTCTGATGGGGTTTCTTCTTATCATCATGGGAACTCACAAAATAAACCACAAAAAATAAACTACAAAGTAAATTTTGTAGGAGCTAATTCAGATTTTTCTTCTAAAAACATATTATTCAGAAGGGGTGGGGAAGTAATATTATTGTGTCATGAAGTCATTAGAAAATAATGAATATGTATCGCAAATATCTGACCTGAGGCAAGAAGAGAAGGATAGTACTTCGAGGCAACCTAAAATCAAAAAAAAAAAAAAAAATCAGTTTCTTACACAATCAAGCTACCCACAAAATTGCATTTTTTTTAGTGTTGCGTTATCATTTACACAGCAATTGGCATAATCTGAAACCATGGCTTCTTCATGGAAACTGAAACCATGGTTTCTTCATGGAATCCTCCAAGAACTTCTAGAAAGGGTCCAGTGTAAAACGACAAAGTTGATTAATGGATTGGAGCATCTATCTAGGTGTCCCTGCTTGATTGGGGTGGGTTGGACTAGATGATCTCTAGAGGCCCCTTCCAATCTCAAGAATTCTGTGATCTCAGTTCCTCAGCTTAACTTCTATGCTGCTTTGTCACTACCATAAGATCACGTCAGCCTACTTTATAACTGTGGTTTTTCCTTTCCTATTTAGAAAGTTCTACCTCTGTTTTTGCTTCCCTCTCTATTGTAGAATAAAGATAGAAAGAGAAACTGCACATTGAAAGGTGAATAGTAGAGGATCTCATTCCCCAACAATATTTGAAAGGTCTCCTAAAAGCTCATTAAGCTCAACTAACAACTTTTTCATTGGACTCTAAAACAGTTCCTGGATCCTTTAATTACTTGTTAACATAGGGCATTTATAAAGGGTCAAATGATTTCCACATAAATGAAAGTAGAAAGTATTTCCTCTGATGACAGAGGTAATGGTAAAGCAATTTAATAAATTCAGGGGAAATAAAGACTGGTAGTGTGAAATCTGTAACCTCAGGCTGCTAGACATCTTTTGCATTTTAAGTAATTATTGATTTGTTTCAACCATCAACAGTATCACAGCAGTGGACAACAGCTTTGATTCACTTGTGATCTGAGGAACTGATAATTGTCAAACCAAACTTCTGTCAAGTTTATACAATATTCCTGAGTTCTGTAGTGGAAAAATATTCAGTTTGAAGATTAGAGGGAATGCCTATTAGCATAACCACATCTCTGACTGGGAGGAAATCAACCCCCAGGTGCTACTGCAGACTAGATTTAATAGCGTGACCATGAAACTGTTTTTATGCAATAGGGAAATGTTCCCAAAGTACATTTTTGCTAGCCCATGGTAAAGCAAAGTGTTAATGAACAAAATGTTGAATTGTTATCCTAGTTTACTTGGTTAACAAGACCTTCATTATAGGTGCTTTACTACAAGTTAATTTACAGCATTATTTTATACGAAGTGGAAAAAGGCAGAGGGAAATTGCAAGTAATAGTTTTCTAAGGAACTGCAAACAATTTATCTCACAGTTAAGGACAATTCATGTTCTTGAAAAGAAACAATAATCTCCTTTAAAGCTCATTTTCTTCTTTCCTGCTTTGTCCATGTTGCTTTTCACCAAATTCAAAGGAAAGGACTCATTTTGCAAAATTCTGTTAAGATAATTTGGCATAGCACAAAAATGTGAAAGTAACAGTCAGTAGTTGAGACTCTGATGAAAATATCCTGTCAATTTGCTGCTGATCTCTGCAGGAATGTTTCAGAATATGATAACCCATAGTACAGTCTTGCCAGAGACTTGAGATTCCTCCAAAGGCGAGTTCACACCCATCTCTTTTGTTAGACTAGGTTTTATTACTGATGGCCGCTCAAAAAAAGAAAAAAAATGTATATATAATTTTAAAAATTCTCAAAAATTACCCTAGTTTCAGCCATTACCCGAGTTAGATAAGAGTAAGCATATTGTTCATCCTCATATTCACTGAAATCTCCTGAGTTCTAGTCAGAAAGAAATCTATGATCTGATTCATGTGAAAACAATACAGGGAAAATAAACTTTTTTCATGTTAGGACAAGAAAAGGACAGCCTGCAATAGATTGGTTCCTAAGATGTATCTGGACATAAGGTGCTGAGATGAAAGAAACAGCAACTAAAGGTGGTGTAATGTATTGTCTTCCAAATATATAGGATAGCACTGAGCATCTAGGAGAATCATCAAAGTGGTTTGAAAAAATGCTTCCTAAGTAAAACGTATCTGGAATGCAACTAGCTCTACTGTTTTCTGGAAAGTGAATGAATAAAACTGTCACCTTGCTATTTTGTAGGACCAGGCAAAAATACATAATTTGGTATGCTGAAAACATGCTGACTATAGTGATTGCAATTTTAAAATAATGGATTTTTTTTCTCTCGATATGCCTAATCACACAAAGCTTTTTTTTTTTTTTTTTTTTTTCCTTCATCTGGTTGGTTAATTGCTTGTTTTTCTAGGCTGTTTTCCTTTTGTAGTGCTAGCTTAGTTTTTCAGTAGATGATAATTTGATGCGTTTGAGACTTTTATATAACTTTGAATGTTTTTATTACTGAAATCATTTATTTAAAATATTTGTGCATTAGTTTTAGAAAATATCTGTTTTATATATTACTTATAAAAATGATAAACACTATATCTGGTTTATTGTTGCAGTTACAATAAATACTGATTTTATATATATGTTATTGGCAGCTTCACTGATGAATATTCTTGATTGTGAAAAAATCAAGAACACACAGTTCACACTTATTCAACATTAATCATCTTTACACAAAAATTGAAGTCTTTCTTATATCCTTATGTGAAGGAGGAAGAATATTGGGTATCTTGACCATTATTTTTGTAGTCCATAAGGCAACAAGATCATAAATCTGCTGAAGAGGAGGAGGACATCATTCCTTATGATTTTCTCAGAGCCCTATCAGAAATGATGGGACACAGCAGGAGTTAGTCTAATCATAATTGATTGCTTCTAGATCAGAATAAAAATTGTTTGTAACGCACGTGGTTTGGAATATGTAGACCTCAAAGAATGAAGGCTTGAGTCACACTTAAGTTCCATGAAAGGTTACAATAGACTCAAAAGGGATTTAATAGAAATTATGTTTAAGACTATCACGTTATGCCTTATGCCTGCACCTTTCAACTGATTCATGTTGGGAAATCTGTCCATAAAGCAAAATATAGTTTCAAAGGGGAAGAAAAAAAAAGAGTTAAAAAGTTAAAACAAGTATCAGACCTAATGTGCTTTGGGGCGTTTTAAAAACTTGTATAAGTTATTTTGTAAACTTAAAAAAAGAACACCCAGAAGATAAGCAAGTCTTCATTCTTTTTAATAATTGCACTAATTGTGCTTGGCATTGGGGATTGTTATACACTTACAGCAAAAGAATAGCCCAGTACCTAATTGGATACAGCTGTACACTATTTGGGTTTATTTTTAGAATCTAAGAGAATAATCAGAAATTTCATATACTGTGGAATCCTTAGCAGGATTATATGAACTCACTAAATCCATCTTGAAAATTGTGAATTACATGGTACATTGAATTGCAAATTATCTCTATAACTCATCCCTCAATGTAACTTCACTGATGTGAGTGAAATTGCAATGCTCACAAAAGATAGCACAGTTTAACCCCTCCATAAAAATGTTTTCAAAAAAATTTTTTTTTGCTTTGTTTCTTAATGCTTCTTAAGCATACTACTGCTCCAGAACATCAGGTAATGTGATGGTTGATCCTGGATATTTTTTGAGACATAACACTGAAAAACAGGAGTAATTTGTTTGTTTGTTTGTTTAAATATATATAAATATGATCCTGAATTAAGAATCATTATTATGTCCTTTGCTTTAACATAGTTTCGTGAAGCCCTTAGCTCTACCAGCTGGTTCTGCAATTTAAAGACAATCATTGTTCTTTTTTTACTTTTTTTTTTTCCCTTCTCCTGGGGTTTATCCCTCACACAACCTAAACTGTCTTAACACCTGTTCCAATTTTTGCCTTTCTGAGACGGTCCCCAAGATTGCATTCCGGTCCTTCCTTTTATAGACTCAGTTAGGATTTGATCTTTTTCACATAGTCTCTGTTGCCCAATGAAATTATATCTCACCACAGTAAGCATTTGAATCTTTATTAATCTTCAAAACAGTGCATATCAGTTGAAGGGAGATCAAGAATTTAGTGGGGGGGTTTCTTGATCTTTTTTTTTTTTTTTTAGCTGTCAGAAATGAGGAGTGTAGAAAACACCATATGCAGAGAGGTAGCTGTGACATTTCCCCACAGATAAGATGATGGACTATTTACAGCAGCGTGATTGGTCTGTCAAATTTTCAATAAAATCTTTCCTTTAAAAATGTTGACTGATGTTGCAAGCTTTCCCTGTGATTGTCTTTAATTTGCAGAACCAGCTGGTAGTGCTAAGGCCTTCACGAAACTATGTTAAAGCAAAGGATATAATAATGATTCTTAATTCAGGATCAGATATATATATATATACTTAAACAAACAAACAAACAAACAAAAACACATGGTTTTATAAAAGAGATAGCTGAAACAGAGTCATCATTGAAAAACACACCTAAGACTGACCAGCAGTCCGAACTGTAAGCACTGCAGCATTGGCAGCTCAGTGGCATGGCAGAAAGCTGGGTTTCATTTGATAGCATGGCATGCATGTGGCAGACAAACAGAAGCAGTAAGAAATTGGGAAATGACAACTGAAGAATAATTTATCTTGTCCTAGCCTTATGTGCTGGCACAGCCTGAGGCAGCCCAGAGCCTCCTGACTGCTGCAGTGCCTCTTCTAGCAGCCTGGAGTCAGGACTGGGGCCTTCTACAAGTATCTGATAAAGGGACTCTTTTACAGTTCACTTGGATAATTTAAGTTTATTGTCTGGATGTTTTGAAAGACAACATCATCAACAACATTTTTTCTATTTTTCTTAAAAAAGGAAATGGGATCCATGTATTCCTGGCAATATGTGACACTGAAAGCACACCTGATCCACTAGGGAAATTTGCTGCCTAGGACCAGGGTTGTTATCTTAATGCTTGTGTACGAAGGTGGAGCAGTGGACAAAAATCAAACTGTTTTCAAACTTTGCATGACTGATGTCTGTTGTTTCTCCAGCCAGCAGAATCAAGTTTCATTACAGGATGAAATATAGGATACTAGAGTAGCACTAATGGTAAGCAAGATAGTGTATGATCTTATTAAGAAAATGACTGTTGTTGTTTTGGAATTCAAAATGCTTTGGGAAGACCTGCTAAGCCACAAGTAAGGAGAACAATTTGAACTACATTGATACTAAATTTTTATGTAAACGGTGGTTCTCTGAATTGTAAAATGAGAATAGCTAAAAGTCTGTTTCCAGTACTCTATGAGTAGCTGATGTCTGTGATGACATTTACGTATGCTAGTAAGGAACACAGAAATAGTTCTTTAGTGTCAACATTACTCATGAGTTATTCTGTATCTCCTCAGGAGTGAAGATAAATGTCACCACAGAGATTAGCAACCATGCAATGCACAAAGGATAGCAAATGAGGTAGTTGCGGATAGATGTTATTTATTCTCTTACGTTATTGATGGCCTTTAAACAGGCACATTAGTGCTGTGGGAAATATATTTCCTTCACCAGCAATCTTACTTACTTTTATATTTAGCCTTTGGACTTTCTACTAATTATTATTTTTATTAATGGCTTTAAAGAGTAATTTACTCAGATAAAAAATATTTAAAACAAATCATTGAGAAGTTAAATGAATAATACCAGGATTTCACAATACTCACTGTGATTTCAGTTCATGGCATTGTTTCTATTTAAGAAAGGGCAAAGTCTCACAAACTGCATTTAAGCACAATCTACACTTAAGCACATAACACATTTTCAAGTCAAGTTGATAGGCTGCAAAGGTTTATGAAAGTATTCCAGAGGGATGACTGTCAATAGATACTGGTTCAGCTGTTAGTCACCCTTAACTAAGGGGTTTCTCTTCAAATCATCCAAGTTTATTTGGTTTAAAATGATCATTTCTCTCTAGTTTTCTTTTTCCTGGTTAGGCAAAAAGAAAGAAAGTCAATCTGCATGAGCAGCATTTTCCCTTAAGTCACAAAATTTGCTGATAATAATAGAAAAAAAACTTTCAGAAAAAAAGAATACTTATCAAATGTCAAAATATTCTAAACTGAATTTACAAAAACACATTTTATGCCGTGAGGATGAAGGAAATGGCAAGTGTGCCTCCCAACAGAATGTCTATTCTGAGACAAAATGCTTAATTTACAAAATACTTAATTACAAAATTAAATACTTAAATGCTTTAATACTTAAATTACAAAATACTTAATTTAAAGAGAATTTTAAGTTATCATATGATTGTGAGAGACTATGTTAATGGAGAAAGAGCTTATTTTGGAAATATGGGAAAAGATGATTCTGTGAGTTGAATCTAAGTAGGTTTTTCTCATGGGATATAAATTTTGTTGTTTTGTTTTCACCTGTGAAAAGAATTAAGAGCTATATCATCCTAGGAAAAGAAGGAAGAAAAAAAAATCATAGTAAATTGTTTTTAATAAAAACCATAGATTATTGACAAATCCAAGTCCCCTTTCTGACAGGATGAGGACTGGCCTGTTTGAGAGACAAATAGCAACTGTTACATAGCTTTGAATCATTAAGTTTTTTTTTTTTTTTTTTGTTTTAAATGATACCTTCAAAATACCTTGATAATACCTTGAAATGATACCTGCAAAAAAAAAAAAAAAACTTTTAAGTGGAGTTTCCCAGAAGTCTGTCCTCAGACTGATTCTCCTCAATATTTTGAAGTAGCCACTTAGATGATGATTTCGTCATCTATGATTCTGCAAATGACTCAGAATCATAGAAATGGCAGATACACTAGAGGATAAAGATAACCATGCCAAATTATGTAAATGTCTTGGAAAAAAAACAAATAAATATGGACAAATGCAACATTATAGGGGATCAGAAATTGAATGTGAGTTAACTGTTTCATGTTTCAAAGAGGCAGACGATCTGGTATATATAATACAGAGTTTACTTTTTTGACCTTCAAAGTAACCTTCTATTTGGAGGTCCAGGATTATACTTACTTTTGAGCTCTTCACTTGAAGAATATTACGGTTAAGTTGAAGAGAGGATGAAGAAGTTGAAGAGAAGAAAATTGGTAATGATCATTTGCAGAAATATGGCCCAAGGAGGTGGGATAGGAGATTTCAAAAAGAAGGGAGGGAGCTGTTCTGTCACATTCATCTTCAGATATATAAAAGCCTGCTGTTAAAATGAGAAAAATAACTTGTTTTCTATGCCAGTGGTGGATAAATCAAGAACTAACGACTTTAAAAAGCATCAGGAAAGATTTAGGGAGGCCTTTCTAATCCTGGACATAATTAAATGCTGGTACAGAAGAAGGCTGTAAAAGTCAACCTCACTCAAGGACCTTAGAGCAGGTCAGGATTAACAAAATATAGTTGTGCCTTTTTCAGGGAAAAGGGATGGATAAGATTAGTCCTATAGCTCCATTCCAACATTTTTTTTTCTGTAAGTCAGTACCCTGAATTGAGTGGAGAAAAAAGATCAGCACTGTCAACATGTTTGGTTAAAAAAAAAAAGGAGGAGCAAATGAATAATTCTAAACCAGCATCAAGTTTGGTGTTCTGTGTCAGTGTTAGATACAGTGGGAATTGGATACTTATCACTCTAATTGTGTTTCAGCTTTTGAGCTAAATGAGCTCTTTTCTTAACTATTAGCAAAGTTAGTTAAGATTTACATTACAATAGTTCAAAGAGTGATGACAACATTTATCTACCATTTGAAAGCTGGCAAATAATTTTAATGATGTGTTTCAGCTGAGGGTTTAGGAATATTAGCATGTTCACTTAAATTATTTATGTTGGGGACTTGCTTTTGTACATTTGCACTTTTATTATTAAATGTAGAATAACATTTAGGCCCAGAAAATTTTCCTCAGTGATGTTTAGTAGCCTTCATCCTAAATTAAAGTTTCTATGTGTAAATCCTGTATTTAATTCATATGTAAACTGTATGCAAATATACAATTATCATGCTACTCATATGGAAATTTTCAAAAGGATTTCTAGTGCTGAAGCTAAGAATATTGAGAGGATTAAGCATGTTTGATTTTTAATAGTACATCTTTAAATAACTTTGTAATCTCCTTATTTTTAATACTTACATTTGTAGATAGAGAAAATAACTGAAGATACAATAGTTTCCTTTTTCCTGTTTACTTGGAAAGTAGCATTACATTATTTTTCAAGACACTTTTTCTCTTCTGGAAAACAAGATGTGATAAGTTAGTGAGCTTTTTAGAATGAGAAGTCAGTAAGAAAATAAATTTTGGACACAAAACAAAAGTTGAAGGGATTCCGAAAACTTTGAGGATTGTATTCAGCAAAATCAAGCAAAACCAAAATGAATAAAGGAACAAACTTGAAACCAGGTGTCTTTTCTTCCTTATTCACTTTAAATTATCATAGAATATTTGACTAAAGGAAAACTATAAAGAAATCTACTGTTTGCCATCTTTTGGGGTGCAGCATTTATTTATGACAAAAATACTAACCTATGGTTCATAATTTGCTTGCTAATCTCCTTCAACTGCCAGCAGCTTTTTTGTTAGCCCTCAATACACTGAGAATATTAGGTATCAGCAACTGAGTCTGTCAGTTACAAATAAAAAGTTAAGAAGTTATTAACATCCAACCTATCCATTTTCTATATAAAAGCTGTTGCCTGATATTAGCTAATTAGTATCAGTAGCCGATCAACATTCAATTCGAACACACCTTACTTTGTAATTTTTGTTTTTATGCAATACAAAGTGAACACTGCTCAACTTCGAAAGGAAGTTACCCCAAATAATACCCCAAATTTAGGTACAGTTCTTGAAAATCTTCTATACCCTAAAAGTCCACTGAAGAAGTCCAGAGATTTGCTAAAGAAACAAAAAAACCCAGTCCTGTAATTCAAGAAGTATGTCTGTCTATTAACTGGTTCAGATCAGAATGGGCAGAACGTGAAGTCTTTACTATTAAAAAAGAGGTTAAAAAAAGTAGAATTAAGTACATGACTTTCTCCAAGTGCTGTTGCTGTCAATTCTGAAGGAATTTCTGTGCACATCACTTCGCATTATGATAGAGCTAACATCTAATAATCATGCTGTAATTCCCTGATGCTATGTTGCTTAAACTGCTATATTTTACTGGTAGTATTGATACAGATCCTAATGCATCATTTCAGTGAAGCCATCACTGTGCAATGCTAGACATATTATACATAGATGTTGTGCCATGTAAGTAGGACAATAAGACTTCACAAAGGCTCCACTTTTTTAAAATTAAACTACAGAATTGAGTACAGCAAACAGTACTTGTATCGTGCTTGATTTAGAATGTCTAGAGACCTATAGGAATTTTTAAAAGCAAAGGACAAGACTACTTTTAACATTCAATCAAATACCCTTTTTATCTTTGAAAAGACACTTCATATCAGATCTGAATATGGCTCCTCTTCTATCCCTATGAAAGAACCTTGGAGATAACACATTCTAAATCTTTTTCTTTCATGTTGCATTCTTGACAGTTCCTTTTTTTCCAGAAGACAGCTGAACAAGAATAGAAATAAATTGTTTTCTATTGTATTTTCATGAGTTAATCTCAACTATAGTCATACATCCTTGGTATACTACATCATCAGGGAGAGTAAAGAATTTGAAGTAGACATTCTATACATGTTATGAACTTACTGTATTAATACTAATATACCATGCTGCTTCTGCTGCTTTCATTATGGTAAATACTGCTGAGACTTACATTTACCTGCAGTCTGTTTTTTTTTTTGTAGTGTTATTAGAAATAATAATTCTTGAATTAAGTCATTTCTCTTTGTGAAAATTTTTCTTTTTAACATGTTTGATTTATGGAGTCTGCTGCATTTATGTTTATGCTTTAAATTACTTAGCAATATTTACATCTTTTAATACTTTGCTTTCGTAATAGGCTTCTCTCTATTTAAGGCTCATGTTGTGTTCCAGAAGTCCTGTTCATTGCATCAGGATCTTGTCTACATATTGTATGGACAACTAAGTGTGAGAAAAGTGCAACTGTAAATATTCATGAAGTCATTCTAGGGTTAGCAATCTTTTAAAATAAATACAGCATGAATAATGATGCCCTATAAAGCAAATTCTAATGATTTAAAGACTTTTCCACAGCCATCCAAAGTTTTGGTGCATATTACAAACTGCAATAAACATCCAGGTCTGGCTTGTAGTGGTATAATTATTACTGTGGTGTTAGGAAATACTTCATTCCATATGACTAGGGTTCTGGTGTAGTGCTGAAAATGGTCCTTCATCTGTTGAAACAGCTCTCTATGAATATATTTTTCCTTTCTTTTCTTATTTTTTCCCCCTCTACTTGCAATAAATATGCATAAATACCCTGGCAATACAGAGACTTGAGCATAACTCCTTAATTTTTTAATCAGCTGTCTAGTGATTATTCTTAGAAATTCCTCTTTTCTTGCTAATACATAAATGTTGTCAAAGAGTAGATAAAACTTCTGTTCTATACAAAGTCAGCATTTTCCTGAAAATCATTTTTGATTTTGAAAAGTCAACATTCTCTAATGAAAAGATTATGGTAAAATCTGGGCCATTTCATCAGAAGTACTGTCACCTAATGCTACTTCTAAGTCATTTCTTTTTCAGGTGCTGAAGAGATCTATGTCTGCTTTAGAAGTACCATAAAGATTACGGTTGTCTTTTAAAAGCTGTGAAAGGAATTTTAATGAAACGAGAGCCTTTCATTTGAAAGAGACACTAGAAAAAAACCAAAGTATTGTGTATTTTATGTTCATTAAGATTATTTTATGTTCATTAAGATTTTTCTCAATTCATGGCTTCAAAAACTGTGACACGAATTGCAAAATATATTTTAAGGGCCATTTCAAACTTTCTAATTGTCAAAAAGTAGAAAAAACATGAAACTATATGAGTGAAACATAAAGTGTACAGATGGTACTTAAAGAAATACAACTTTAAAGAAAGAAGTTCTCAACAAACAAGCAAACAAACAAAGACAGACTAAACTGATTCAGAAAACAATTTATGAGACATAATATGAGAGTCTCCATTGATGTGTTCCTGTTTCGGACTCACATTAGATTCTATCACATCTAGAAACTAGACATGCAAAGTGAAGAATTCCCCTTATGGATTGGTAAAAGTTGGATATTCTTCTAAAAAAGAACTCAGTTGCACTTTATATAGGCAACTTATTGGAGAACTGTGGAATTGCCTGGAGATACAAATAAATGTTTAGAAGAACCTGAACAGCATGTAGAAATACATTTTTAAATTAACATTTCAGCAGCAAACACTTTCTAAAAATAAAGAAAAAAAACCCCTAATCTTACTGCATCTTTTATATCCTTTATTATTATAGAGAATGGGACCCTAGCCAATATCCAGTTTTTGCAGGGCAAGATTTTGCAAGAAAGTGTTTATTAATATCTTCATTCTTCAGGTAAAAGCTTGATCCTGAGATGCTAAGAAGTAATTCAATGTACTAATGCACAAACCCGAAGACAGAATTGTATTCACTGAAGTGCTCTAAACAGAATCTGAAAAAAATGTAATGTGAAAATTACTGTTGTCTGTCAGGACTTCGTATGATGACAGTCAATTCAGCTTTGTTGATCTCAGCAGTGCTCTTCTGATTTTATGCTGGCTGGGGATATGGTACTAGTGACTACTTGCAGAAGGGACTTTCTTACAGAATATTGTCTGTCATTGTTCCAAAGCCAGAAAGGCCACATACATTATTAAAAGTTTCTCAAATCATCTTTTAAAACCAATGCATTTACAAGCTCTGAATTATTTTCTTGATGCCATTTAATTAAGCGTAGGTTGACTGGCTTGGGTTTTAATACATCTGAGAGTGCTTTATGGTGTTTTGAGTGATTGCTCGAAAACTTGAAAATGTTCTTTCAATCTTTGAGCACCAAAGTTATTGAGGTAATCAGAAGAAAATATAATTTGTTTGTGCAGTCTTTGGATGAAGACTTAACTGGCTTCAGAAATTCCTCATTTCTTTCTTTATTCCTCCTGCCTCTGGAATGTATTTCCCAAGTGAGTATTAATGAATATTCTTCTACTTATTGTTCTTCATCAGAACTCAAAATACTGTTCTACTCTCAGCTGATCACTGCAGTGCTTCACTGTATAGCTTAGAAGAAATGTAAATCAGCTGGCATTAATTAAATGGTAACAATTTTCATGGTTTTCATAAAATAGTAAAAGGACATTTACGATTAATTAAAGGCATGAAGTGGTACTCCTAATGAGCAAAAATGAGCTTTTAACCATCCCTGAGTGTTACTGTTCTGCTACTTTTGAATGATCTACAGTATTTTCTCTTTCACTGTGACAAGAAAATATAAGCACCAGGTCACGAAGGAGTGTCATATTCACACATTGCCATCTCTTTTATCTGGGTAGATAGGAGCCCTGTTTTGAACAATGTTCTGGGGACCTACACCGAGGATGTCAGACAGTGATAATCTGACTGCTGAGGACCGATGATTGCAGGGATGTTACTTTGCCTGTTCCAGCTGAGCAGGTGACCCATCTCTACCTCTTATATACATATATATTAGACCTTACTGAAAGGCAGTATTTTTTATGTTTTCTTCTTGGTACATGATGTGACAAGAGTGTGCTGAGGGCTCCAAAAAGCTCCTTGAGAATGTCAAGATCCTCTAAGCACAACAATCCAGGCAAGGCCTATTTTTATCATTGATTTGACTTCAAAATGACTTCAAACACTGGCTTCTTGAGTAAGGAGGTAACATATAGTACGGAGATTTCTTGGATAATTCACCAAGTTAATGAAATATCTGCATTATCATTTATGCTCGATAGAAGGGCAGAGGGCAGAAGGGGCCACCCAAAGGGCTCTATAAGGGTAAAGATGCATGGGGAGACTGATGAAAAACATATGGCTTGAGAATGTCTTGGGAAGCTGTTCACTTGGTGTCAGAAACTGTAGCTGCCCAACGTAAAACTGAGAGGTAATACTTGTGTTTTGTATTTATTTCTTTTCATGGTGTAATGATACATTGTAAAGTACAGACAACATTAAATAGCTGATAAAATAATGCCATATTGCAGTTCATTGGCTGGAAATCTTAACCTAACTTAAATGAAAATGGAGAGAATAAAATGCAGGTTCTGTATTTTTCTCAAACACAGATAAGCATATGAAAAGAAACAGTCCTTCACAAATTACAAATACATAGGTATTAAATTGACTTGAAGTATTGACTTCTGTTAAGATCATTATAAAAGAAAGAAGAATGAATGCTTACTGATGACTTTTTTAAGTTTTTAACACCAAGCTTTTACATAAGTATATAAGCAAAGCTACAAACAGAATTTTCTTTTTTGGAACTGTCTTTTTTGAAACACACTGGAAGAATTCTGAGCAGCCTGGGAAAATAATAACTTTTGACTCACAAGGCAATGTGTTACTGCTGAATAAGTTCTTTAAAACAGAGGAAAAAGAGAGGAAGAAGGCATAACCAGAGACAATCACAGTCCAATTCAATTCTATGGTATTTCTGCTAACCCAGAAAAGGCTTTGGAATTTCTACTACATGTTGGTTTTGAATTGAATTTCAGACAAGCCGGCCCTAGAATTCTCTTTTCCCAAGACAATTTTACTGGTTGTCATTGAAATCTGCTTTATGTTAAAAATCACTTTCACCTTTTTGTACAGGTTACTGTACATCTATACTGGGATTATCTCGCAGCCCCTTAGACAGTTTTCAAAGCTAAACTAACTTTTGCTAAGCTGTGCACTTACGTGCCTAGAAGGAAAATTATTTTATGCACACTAATAAGTAAAACACATTTCATATGGATATTTGGAGGAGAGTAAAGTATTGCCCAGTCCTGCCTGGTTGTAAATTGGTTACTGCCAAGAAGTGCCCAAATGTGTGGTTTAGCTGTAAAATAGTGCAAAATACCTGGAAGGGTGTGCATTATGAAAATGTGTACAGAAGGTATTGACACAGAGTCTACAACAAACGACAGTATTTCTTCTTTCATTTTTCCCTCCTCCTCAGCTGTGATACTTCAGTCAAAGTGCTTTTTAAAGGCCAAAAATACTGTCAATGCAAATAACTATGCATACTAAACAGTGAGCATGATTAGTCATCTTAGGAAAGTTAGGGCTCTTCAACATGAAAACATTAAAACTGTGAAGCTGAACTGCATTTTTTGATAAGGTCTCCTATACAACTGCAATTATGCAATATCGTAATTGTTCACCATTGTATCCTCACAGCATGCTACTGGAAGCATCTTGTGGACATAGTCACCTGCTGGCCAGAAAAACTCGTAACTCATCTGAGACCATGTACCATTTCAGTCAGGATGTCACCACCGAGAATAGGCAGAGTTGGCACTAAAGCTATAGTTTTGATATTATCTGGAGTTTCCTTATCCACATGGGAAATTCTTAAACAGACTATCAAGCTTGATGTAAGGCTACTTTGTGTGACAAGAGTGTCAAAAAGCCTCAGAAGAACTAAAGATCTTATCCTTTTCAGGCAGATGTTGAAATGCCCTTCTAAGTTTATAAAGCCAGTAGATAACTGGCTCATAAAGAAGAGAGATGAAATGCATTGCATTATCAGTCAGTGATTTCAAGTGCTTGTACAGCTGTGATAAGAGCTGCCCTGGACTCGAAGTGTAGCAAGTAACTTTCAGTTACTTTCTTTTTCAGGAAAGAAAGATTGCTGAAAGAAGGAGGATATCCTCTAACTTCATGCACGTAACCATGCTGACTGATTTCTTAAATTCCTTCCAGCATCAACATAAAAAAAGGCAGCCTGTTGCCAGAGATTTTTATGTCTGAATCCTCTCTCCAGGGCTGTCCAGTTCTTTGTGCACAGCAATGCAGGAGGAAAAAAAAAATAAAAGATTTTTCTCAGAAAAAATACATTGTTCTTGAACAAGATGGTGCCAAGATTCAGTCGATTTCAAAATCTCCAGCCTGTTTCCACTATAGTAAATGCAAAATTATCATTATTTTCAGCAAGAACAATTTTCTGTAGATCCTGCTTCAGCGATATATCCACCGTGTCACAAAAGAAAAAAAGTTCAAGCAATTGTATTTTCTATGTATTAAGGACAGGTCTGCCAAGAAATGGAAAGACCTGACTGTTTAAGATGAAATAAAATGTCACTGACTTTCAGAAATATTCTACTTTCTGGCCTTACTGTTCAAGTCAAAATGTCAAACTCACAAATCAGTAATTTTTTTACCTTCATAGGTGGATTGTTAGGTATCAAAGTGGTGTATAAAAATGTCAATGTCATTCATAGTAATTGTCACTGTTTTATAAACTACTCTAATAATAGAATGATATCGTGGAAAGTTGAGATTTATGATCATGTAGACAATTTCAGTAGATACCACAAAGACTACAGACTAGCTTTCATATGCTGCATTTATTCTGTTGTCTATCAATAGTGCAAAATATAGTGCTGCAAGATGCGAAGAGATTTATAATAGTCAGCTGTACCTACTAGACAACATCAAATACGAAACTTTTTAGTGAGACCACTCCTAACTTGTACCCCTCATTTCCAGCACAGAAATTTACATAAGCACTGATACACAATCTGACTTTGAAATTTAAATTACAATGGCAGGCGAGTATGTTTGAAAGCTTTAAAATGGTTTTTAAATTATCATCTGAAGCTCTACAGAAAAAATGAAGAGAATGAAGACCAGAACCTGGTAAATTAATTTAAGTAAGAGAGCAATTTACTACGTTAGGAAGGAATGATACAGTGGAAGTTATTTTTTAAGAGATGTACCAGAAATTCTAATTCTGGCATAGAAGAGAACGAATATCACACCGTAATATTTTCAGACTTCGCTGGGTTTAGATCCTGAAGAACAGTATTATTCATTCAGTATCATATATTTCTCTCACATTAGTATGACCAAAAAAAAAAAAAAAGGCGCAACAATAAAAGGGCTTTTTTTTCAGTCTTTTACTCCTACTGGTATTCCTGTGGGTGTATGACGATCTTAACTGAATTGCAGGCACTTAGTAACATTCGAATGCTGATGTCACTGAGAAATAATTCTCATTAGCTAATTTTAGACTACTTTGACCACCTGAAATACACTGCAGTTGGGTGAAGCTTGGAGCCTGAGCTCCTTACTCAGCCAATAGGTGAGCAATTCACAGCACTGAAGTTAGCCTCTCTGAATACAAATTTGAATGTTTAGTCAAAAAAAGTTCTATAAAACTAAAAGGAATGCTGGAAGGTTAAAATTACATTTCTTTATTTTGATATAGTCTTCCCTCACGGCTCCCCCAAGCAGGTCCTGAGAAGGAAGGTAGAAGGAATTAAGGAGAAGTACACACACAGATAAAAGACCAACAACTTGTCACTGCCACATCGAGGGAAGTTGTAAGGTCTAAACTACTACAGGGGCTCTTGGAAGCAGAGCAAGTCATTCAATTAAATTGTTTTATTTGCACCATTTCAATGGTTTTATTTTTCTTTTTTTTTGGAATATACATTTAAAGTGCATATATTTATATGTTTATGTTGTTCCTCTTCTACGATGTTCTACCTAGTAACTCTATGTGTTGGACTATAAAGGCAGCTCTCAAAAGGAAGGAATCTGAAAAAAAAAAGTTATAAAAGAAGTTTATTTTGCTTGCAAGACTTATCTGTTCAGCTAATATTTAGTAAGGCCTTCCTACTTTTCCATTCTTAATGGAATCTTGTTGCTCGCATCCAGACTTTGAAGACAACCATTTGTATACTCCGCTCCATGGGAACTCTAAGAGCCAGTATTTTTCCCCTACAAAGGAGAAAAGATACTGAGGATTTCATGGAATGCCTGCAACTTAGAGGTCACATGAGACTTTGGCCATTTCTTTTCTTTAATCCAGTCCCTAGTTATCTTAGGGAAAGCAGTGTTTAGGGTAGCTAGTGGATTCAAGCCACACACTGTAGGAAACTTTTACCTTATCTTTGTTTTGAAGGAAACACAATTTGCTTTTGCTATATACCACAAAAACTTAAAGAATACATAACTTTGATTTTAAAAATATTATCTTTGCTTTTATCTTAAGTTTTCCTTATTAATTTGCCATCTTAAAAAATAATGATCAGGTCATGTCACTTAGGATTTAGATTGTTTAATCTTGCTGTCATTTTTCAGAAAGTTTTGGTCATGACAGTGATCCATGACCCTGAATTTCAGTTATGGGTTTGATTACATTTTGTGAAAGTAGATTG
Organism: Tinamus guttatus; assembly: GCF_000705375.1. Next base: position 212,503 of record NW_010579171.1, on the reverse strand, counting down.
AAGATCTCACAATCTACTACAAAATCCAGCATACATTAATTAAATCTGTCATCAACAATATCCTATTTAAGTCAAAATAAGTCAACATGTGCAAATGAAAAAGTTTTCAGGTATTTTTCTATAACATTATTTTCATTTTTGACCAACTACAGATGTGGTAATCTTTGCAGTTTTGAAAATTGTACGTGGAAAAACTATCTTTAAAAGGAAAAATTCAACCTGTTGGCAGCTGGGGTTTTTTTCTTGCTTTTTTTTTTCATTGTTTTCTAGCTATGTTACTGAGATAGATACAAATCATTCTTCAGAACTTCAGTTCAGCTAAGCCTCATAATAATTTTAGAGATTTTATATAAAGCTTTTTGAAACTACTTAGTTCTGGTTGGCACATTTTGGTAAAAAAAAAAAAAAAAACCTGATAGAAATCAAATGAAAGAAAAACAAACAGCTAGTTATGACTATGTTTCAATTTTTGAGTTCTTCATTAAAATTATTTTTGGGGTTCCAATTAGCTCTCCATTAAAAAGGAAAAGAAATTGCTATTTTTGCAAATATTATCTAAACACAGAAGCATGATGAAACTCCTATGCCAGGTTGAACCAGATTTTGATATGAAAAACAGGAATGCATATTTTATTCATAATCTAATTGTTTGAAATCTATAGAACTACATTTACATCATTAACATATACTTTCTTTTGTTATTGGACATTTCTGAAATGCAAGTAAAATTCTTCAAATACCTTTCATAACTTGCATAACTATAAAAACTCTGTTTTCTAGCTATGTTACTGAGATAGATACAAATCATTCTTCAGAACTTCAGTTCAGCTAAGCCTCATAATAATTTTAGAGATTTTATATAAAGCTTTTTGAAACTACTTAGTTCTGGTTGGCACATTTTGGTAGGAATCATCCTAAGCTATTTTTTTTTCTTTATATCTTGCAGTACTTGTATGAATCAGGTTGAAAATATTCCAGAACTACTACTTTTTTTGTTTGTTTTAATAGTAATTTGATCTTTTTTTGCCTCCTATGTACAGAAGGAAGCATAGAATTAGCCTTTAAGCAATCAATTCACTTAAACATTTAGTGTTCTTTTTTTTTCTTCCCTAGTCCATGTCAACCTTTTTATAGTTTATTTGCTTCTAAATAATCTAAGCCAGAGAGAATTGGTGTGTCTTGTCCCAGTACCCTCACTTCCCAGCCCTTCAGGAGTTTCATTATGCTCAGCTCAGCTGGAATTCCAGAGTGATGTTCACCTCTCTGCAAAACATAATTGTGGGACTAATCTGCATTTAGATTAACATAAACAACACTGACATGGGCAAACATCTTAAGCCTTTGCTTATCTTGTAAACTCATTCAGTTTGGCTTTATATTCTTTTCCTATTATTTAGGAGAAAACGATGGCTGAAGAAAAATAAACTACATTTGTTGGCTCATGGTCTAAGTTAATATAGTCTACTACCAGAAGAAAAAAATGATGTAATTTCCATCTGTTGGCCAAACTATAAAAGGCCACACGAGGCTATACAGTTGGAAGGAGGAGGGGAAAAATCCTGTTTTTAGAAAGGAGGCTACTCAAATTTTATAGCATAAGGCTGTGATACAGTATGTTTAACTATACCAGAAGAATAAAAATGTTATTGCTTTTAGGGAAACTTTCTACTTCTTGGCTAAAGATTAAGCTGTCTAAATATAGGGACATACTTTTTCCTTCACCTGATATCTGTTGGGTGCAATGGAGCAGGACTGTGGAGAAGGTGGATACAGCTCACAGATGATAGGGACGATAGGGTTGGCCTCAGGGCTTGGCAGAGTATTTCAAGTCATATGAGGCATATGAGCTAGAACCATCTCCCAGAAAAAAAAAAAAAAGAGTAGTGACACTTTGCCAATATATATAGCTGTCCCAAGCACTGTCCCCTACAAAAGGGTCTCAAGAGAGCTCATACCCCAGCATCTGGCTTTTATGTCTCTTTTTAGCGGATGGTAAACCCTTGGGCCATGAGGAGGCATTTGAAGGGAGGGAGCAGTTCTCTAGTTCTACTGTCAAAGCAACATGAAATCTCTGACTTTCAGGAGACATAAAGCACGCCGTATAATGCCAGCCCTCCGCATTCAGCAATGAGCTGGGTAGGATGGGAAATTACTATCAATAGTGGAGTTTGTTTTCATTTTAGAGAATCAGCTTTGGTCAAGAACAAAAATTACCAGCAAAATGTACTTCATTCGCTTTTATATTTCATGTCATTCTCTCTAATTTCTTTCCTGTGCTTTCTCTGCAGATTTTCCATCCCACTGGACTGTGATATAGTTATATATGTGTTTTTGATTTTTACATTATATCATACTGACAGTTCATGAAGTGCAAAATGCCACTGAGACATTTTGGTAGGACATTATACCTTTGTTCTGACTTTGTGTGGAATGAAATATGTTCTGTGAAAAAAAAAAATTATAGAGGTCATCATCTGAAGTGATTTCTTTCAACAGAACTCTTCATTTCATACCTTGTTCATATACCAAATAAACCTTTACTGAAGGCATACACTTGAGAATGAACTGAAACCATTTCCAACAAGGCCTCTAAACTTGTCTTTGTGTACAAATAGGTAGTATACAGAAACAGACTATAAAGTCATAAAACATTGTCAATTTGGGTCACAAATATCACTGATCTGGCTGTGAAACGGGCAAGTGCAATGAACACAGATACATCTTTTCCATGATTATGTTTCCAGGTTGCAAATTACTCTATGTATATCTGTAGAGTAACATGTCAGCCAGTGTACTCATTTCATGGTGATTTCTAACACTTTTCATAGATAAAGTTATATGAAAAGCAGACTATATCTACAGATCTATGTATATAAAATGACAGTAATAAGACACATTTTTATCCTTATTTCTACTCTTGTTACTCTGTATATAACCATACAGAGATATAAATAAACAAACACACGCAAGAGTTCTAATTTTGACTTTACTGGAACATTTTCTCAACAAATGTGTACACTCACGTTCTCAGAGACCATGAAACAGTACAGACCATTTTTCTTACTAAAATGACAGTAAGTTTATGGTCTGAATTTCAGCAGTGTTCTAAAAGCTGTTGTTACATGGACATCTGTTGATAATAATTTAGCTTTATGCATACTGAATGTCTGCTTATGTGGAACTAATAATAGGCCTCACATTTATATATATGTAGTACTGAATAAAAATGCTACATATAAGCATTGTTCGATATAATATTTTCTCTCTATAATCTGGCTGTTTGATTTATTTTTTCTTTCTTATGGCTTCCTGTAAAACCTCTCTTTATGAGACTCTACGTATATTCTAAATTAAAGTGAACTTTAAGTAAGCGCTTTATTTCAAAGTTGGATATAATTGACATTACAGAAATGAACAAAATTACTAAGCATGTACTATTTTATTATTATTAATTTTATTTTTAGCAGAAAAAAGAGTATTTTCTCAAATATGCTTCTCTGTTTATAACCTGGACCATACCAATAGGATAGTTTTAATCTCATCCACAATTTTTTTTCTTTAGCTACTTGACTTACCATGTAAAAGGTATCTAGGCAATCAAATAGAAACAGATTTTGGATTTTTCATTTTTCTGTTTTTGGTGGGGAGGGGCTCTGATTTCTTGCTTTTTCTGATTTCTTGCTAATTACTGTAGGAGAAAAAAGAATACTAGACTGTTTTGGCTAGCAAATTAGTAAGTTGTTCCTGTACAACACATATTTGAGACTACAAAATAAAAGAATGTGATAAACAGAGATTTTAGTCAACAGACAATGCAAGTATTGCATTGGTGATATTCATATTGTGGCTTATAGCACAATATACTTTACCGACTACTATGTATGGTACAGGTATACTTTAAGCACTTGTTTCTGCCCATGTATGATAGTGCCATGAGCACTGTTCAGTGCCATTTGTAAATTCATATAAAATGAAACCTATGACAGAAAATGTTAGCTATGTAACATGGTAACTGTTCCGTTATTGTATTTAAAAATTGGACAATAGTACAATTTAAACAATAGACACTTTGAAATGTAATGGATGTTTTCACATAAGATGTAGTAAATATTAATTCTTTATGATGTAATAAGAAAGTTCAAAGGACTGACATTTCCACAGTTTGAGAGGGACAAAGTGACTTGTTCTTCAAGACAGTTTCCACTTGCCCTGGCAGGAATTTAGTTCTATTTTCTCCTTGGGAAAAGAACTGAATAAAAACTTATATGTGAGGAGTGTGATTTAAATTCTAAGTGGTCTTTATTTGTAAGGTATATGGGTTTTATCTACAGGAATAATTTCACTTTGTGTTTAAGAATAAAATATGTCTTGATATGGTGGAACTAATTCTTATGGAAAGATAGGTAGCGTGTTGTCATACTGAAAACATGTATGATGGCATTTTTACAAGTTCAAGTTTGTAGGGAATGTTAGTAGGGAATTGGAAATATGTAGGCATGTTTTGTGCCTCTGTGAGAGTAACATTATCATCTGTGGTTCTAATCTTTGAATTATGGTTCTTCTGGAATCACATCTAATGTTAAGCCTTTTCATGAGGAAATAGACTCAGACCCTGATACTAAAAAAGTAGCCAACAAGTTTGCCAAAAAAAATGTAATTTGAGGCAAGAGTTCTCCATTCTGATGGAGAAGTTTTCCAAGGCCACATATCTGTTTGGGAAATATTATGCTTATGTAATCATACATTCAAAATTCAAGGTTGTCAAGGTTTATACTGCAAAATACTTCTATAATCCTTGAAAGAAAAATAATCCTTGCATGTTTAACCTGTGAGTTCCATTACTGATATTTAAACTCCACTAAACATATTCTTTAAAACACCTTGTTCCTAAGAAAAGCCCACTAGGGCTACTGAAAGAAGCAGCAGCTTGCTTTTGTTGTACATTCCTTCTTATTCTTAATGCTTGCTTTCAAGATGAATTTGTTTTCATCTCAGATAAACAACCAAACTAGTAAACTGAATGTATCATCATCTTGTGCAGCCCAACACAACTGCAATGTAGATATGTATTTTTTGTTGCCAACTCAGGCAGTACAAGAAAGTCATGTTACAGCTTTTTATGTGGGTTAGTGTAACAATGGTAGAGAATTCAAATTCAGGTTGTTGGGTTTTACCTTTTGTTTTGGTCTTCTCTTTTCTTCCCTGTAGCTACAGCCATCTCATTCTAAGTTAGTGGTGGACATTCATCAAGGCTGGCCAGAGCTAGTTTCATGAGGGAAGTGTGCATGCTGTGATATTTGGAGCCATTGCACCAGGGAAGCTTATTCCAGCAGGTCCCTGAGACACACAGACCACCTAATCCTTTTGTTACCATGGTACACAGGATGTCGTACAGGTGGATGTCTTTTCACGAGAGGAAAGAGACAGAACAACTCAACCTTGGCAAAACTCATCACACCATGGTCAGTAAGCTGGATAGTGCTCATGCAATTGACTCTCTTTGCTGGGTGGTGAAGCTCCTAGCCCCAGAAGATCTCAATTTTTCAAATGACAGGGCAGCTACGCTATGCCTTTCTGTGTAGCAAGCAGGTTAATCACTGTTTCAAATGACTGTGAAATAAAGTTTTATCTCCGTACTTTGGATCACTGCCTTAAACAGTCTCAATAACAACCCATTCTGGTTGCATATGTAACTGAGGGCTAGCTTTATTTCCTCTAGAAAGAATGGGAAATAAATGAATAAATGAATGAATGAATGAATAAATAAATAAATAAAAGACAGAAAGAAAAAATCTCTATTCATCTTATTTGCACTCTATTTAATAGTTTAGCACTTTGAGTTGTAAATTCTTTGAGACAGGAAACACATCTTATTCAGTGTTAGTGCTATGTAGAGTGTTTTTTCATTATTCAACATTTTTTAAACAATAAAGCAGGCAAAAATAAAATCTGAAGCAGTCCCGGAAGGGCACAGATGTTTGCTGTACAGCATACTGACTTATCCTGGGATTTTGTTGTGAGGGCAGAGAGCGTGTTGTGAATAGAAGCTATTCTCAGATTTTGGTTGGTCTGTCAGGGAAGAAAAGACTGTAAATAAGTGCTGTTTTTTGATGGAACACTAAAATGACCTCATGCAAACTTTTTTTCTGTCATGTCGGAAAATGGAGAATACTAAAAATTCAGATGGAGGCAAGAAATGCCTATTTCTTGCAATGGGATTAAAGAAAAACATGCCAGTATATTTTCCACTGCTTAGTGGAAATTCCTCTAACTCATGGCTAATTGATCTAACAAACATCCCTAACTCTGAAAAAAAAAAATTGAAAATATGAAATTCATAAATAGCTGCCTTGAATAAATGTATTTAGAAAGCTTTAAGCTACATGGGTATTTTAAAACACCAGAAAAAAAGAAGGGCTTCCTAGAATATAAAACTAATGCTAACTTAATGAACTTAACAAACACCTACTAATGCCACAATTTCCTTACATGTATAAATCATGACATTATGTCTTAACAATTGCATTAGATATCTGAGAACTAAATGAAGGAGCAGTTTTAGGAAGCTGGGTTTACCACTGTTACTATCAAATGTAGGCTACCACAGCTAAACGTCAGATTTTAGGCAGTCACATCTCCTGCAACTATTTGTCCTGTAGGATATCTCAGTTAGGAACTTCCAACTCAGTTCTTTCAGGATAAATGTCTGTGTCAGCTGCCTGGTTGTGAACCTGTTCTAGAGAATATTTGTTAGCTGTTGTGTTTGGAACAAAAACTACTGATGTTGCCATACTGTTAAGTCCTTCTAAAGTCTTGACTTCCATTAACAATAGGAGCCAGCTGATGTCATAGAATCACAGAATCACAGAATGCTTAAGGTTGGAAGGGACTAGAGGTCATCTAGTCCAACCCCCCTGCACATGCAGGGTCACCTAGAGCACGTGGCACAGGACTGCGTCCAAGCAGGTTTTGAAGATCTCCAGAGAAGGAGACTCCACAACCTCTCTGGGCAGCCTGTTCCAGTGCTCTGTCACCCTCACTGTTAAGAAATTTTTCCTTAAGTTCATGTGGAACTTTTGGTGCTTCAGTTTGTGGCCATTACCTCTAGTTCTGTCGATAGCCACCAGTGAAAAGAGGCCAGCACCATCCTCCTCACTGCCTCCCTTGAGTAGGGAGACACTGATTAGATCCCCTCTCAGCCTTCTCTTCTCCAGGCTGAACAGGCCCAGCTCCCTCAGCCTCTCCTCATAGGGCAGATGTTCCAGGCCCCTGATCATCCTAGTGGCCCTGCGCTGGACTCTCTCCAGCAGCTCCACATCCCTCTTGTACTGTAGAGCCCAGAACTGGACACA
>NW_010579171.1:164492-196689 GCF_000705375.1 Tinamus guttatus | reverse complement strand
CTCTTTCCTTTCCAGGAAATACAAGTGAGTATCCATTCTTTTCGAAGAAGGAAAGAGATCACACTTCCTTTGCAGTGTCTGTATCAGATCAGGTAATCTAAATTACCTTTTTACCCTCCCATTACTCTCCCCATTGATGACATAAAAAAACTATATTCCTCGTTTTCCTCCTTATACTTAAACTCACAAAAAAAAGCCCAGGATGGAGAACAATTACTAAGTTTATGGTGGCACCGCATTTGTAATGTATATTTAAATTAGAAATAATAGGGCTTGTTTGCCAGATCTGAAGGCAATTGGGTATTATTTGGTATTGTTGTCAAGATCTTTTCATGCTTGTTTTACTCTACTGGAATGACAAATACGGTCTTTTTCCCCTTCTATCAGAGACTGAACTTGCAGCAAAAACTGAGCTTCAACTACGGACATCAAGAGAGATCATAAAGACTTAATGTATTAACTTCTCCATTCCTCTAGAGAAATGGAGAAAAAGTATATCTTTAATGAAATGAGATTATGCATTCTACACTGAGTCAATCATTTTCTAAGATAGAGAAAGTCTTAAAATTACACTTGCACTGGCTTGTCTGCTGTCACTTTATAATTAACAGCTTGCTATTTAATTAGCAGTTTTCAATGCATTTTATTAGTGAATTACTGATGAATAAACATACGAATGGCTTGTATTACTTTGTTGATAACCCACACAAAGCGCATTGTTAACTTGATAAAATGCCTCCAGGGTATTGATACTGGAATTCTATGTCTATCCACTCCAGCCCACCTTTACCATATGCTACATTGCACAAAATGATTTTATTAGCTAGTTTGAGGCTTGAAACTTTGAGAACTATGCTTGGAAGCAGCAAGAGTGTGTGTGCAATGAAATGGAGAGCATGACGGTGATTGCCAGCAGTTCTGGGAGAACTGGCAAGCAGAGGGAAGGGCTGCACTTATCTACTGCTCTTTCATGTATCATCTACCACAAAATAACAGGATTAGAGAGATGATGTGTGCTAGTACCTTGTTATTTTTGTCTCTGCAGTAGACTATCATTTTTGACTTGAAAAGCTTGAACAGTCACCAGCTCTAGTTACGAGAACACAGTAAATATTAAAGCATGCAGACAGTTTGTTTGCTTCCTGTAATGGCAACTGAGTTATAGTTGCCTTAACTCCAATGTATAAGACAAAAACACTGCTCAATTGCAGAAAATACTCTAAAATTTTCGTCAGCCTCTGAGCCTGTATCTTTTCGATGAAGCTTTGAGGAACTTCTATTAAGAAATTTACATTCAATATGAGATACTTCTACCATCTTTATATACACCTTCTTAGAATTCACTTATCTTTTTGTTTCTTGAAAGCATAGAGCTCCTCTGAAAACCTTAAGTCCAAGGAATTAAATACACCATGAACATGACTAAACTTGGCTTATTTAAAAATCCTATGAAAACTCATCTTTCCTTCCTAATAAAGATACCAACATGCAGTATGACTTCGATTTTAGAGGAATGTGTTCTAAAAGATGTCTGGTTAAAATGTTCAGCAGTTACATTATGAAAAAGTACATCTTCATTAAGAATCTTCAGCACCTCTTGAGTCAATGAAACCCTTGGATACCTTCTGATCCTATTAATTCTAAGGGTCTTGCCAATTTCAACAGAGCTCAGCAAAGCATTTAACCATGGGTTTAGCTTTAAGCACTTTAGCCTTCTCAATGCCTTCAATGGTTTTTCAACTATATGGAAACTGGAAACTGCAATGAGTGTTCTTATAGCATCTTACTAGGTTTGCTTTAAAGTTACTAAAATTAGTCCAGCTCTGCGGATGATGTAAAAGCATACACCTTTTTTTTTTAACTGAAAAAGCTATTAAGCTTATCCTATGTTCATTTTTGAGAGGATGCAAAATTAATGAACCTGCAATAGAAATATATTAAACAGCTTAATTCAAGCACAAATTTACTTAGAAATATTAGAGGAGAACACCGTAAAAATCAGCTTAAGTTACATGAACATTCATATACTAATTTCGCAAGACGGCTTCTACTGTTTTACACTAGTAATCTCCAATTATGATTAAAGACCAGTAGTAGTCCAGAGACTAATGTAGACTCAATGGTCAAAGCATCAAGGATGTATTACAGCTTACTCTCTACAGTACAATAAACTCAAACTCTGGTCCACCAGCTATGTCTTCAATGCATTATAAAGTCTATGCTGACCCTGTTACTGCACGGTGCTTCCAAAGAAAACAGGTTTGGAAACCACTGCTTTTAGACTCTGAGGGTAGTGTTTCTGTTCACTTTGATAAGGATGCAAATTCAGTAAGAAGGCAGAAGCCCAGAGCTTCTGAGATGCGCATCTGCCAGCCTGCCATGCCAGTGTGCTGCTTGCTTACCAACTCCTTACTTAAGACTCTTGTTCTATCTTGGGAAGAGGCACGTGCATTTTATGGGATTTCTCTGACCTGTTAAATACTCAAGTAGTGTAGAAGATATTTTTCAGATAAGTTGGCTTCTGATTTTTATCCTGACTATCATTTTTCTTTCTTTCTTTTTTTTTTTTTCCTTAAAGCAGTCAGAAGTACCTCTGAGGACAATTTTTGGATACCTATCATTCTCCTGCCTGTACACAAGAGAAAGGTTGAGTCTGCATCATCTGCTGTTGTAACCTTACTTACCTCTTAACACTGAGTTAACACCGAGTTTATTTTAAATAAATCCTTTGGTATTTTCTGTTGTCAGACAAGATACTCATCTCTCACATGGCATACAGCAGCTTGTATCTCTTCTGCAAATTCCTTGGTCTGGTCAAGCATTTATGTTACAGTCCAGAGACCATTATCATGACACAGTCCCACTGGCATTGCCTCTTTACAGCAGCAGATACTTGCCTAACAAGTTGTGCATAAAGATATTTTAGATGTGTATGTTTTAATTATGCTCCAACCACCAAACTCACAATTCCCACTTATGCTCTTTCTCAATGTAAATGCCAGCTGCAGAAGTGAATGGCTATTTCTGTGCTTTTTTAGGGCAGGGAGGGAAAAAATGTTTGCAGATAAGTGAGTTTCAGGGACACTGCATGGTTGTCAAAACATGTTTGAAGTACTGAAACAGCAGTAAACATATATTAACCATCTAGATAAACATAGTCTTTACTGCTGTATAATAAAAAGAGGCAGACAATAGGAGGCAGAACTACAGAAATAATTGCTTCCATCATATCCCTTCAACTCCAAGAATATCACTAAAAGGTACAATTGTTCTTGTCAATCACACCTTTGTCTCAATTTGACTAAAACCCTCTACCTACGCTAGAAATCCATTAGCCATGCTGCTTCCATGACAGGATTTTTATTCCATCAGGGGGGCGATTTTTCCTCCTTTCCATCAAATCAGTCTCTAGACTTCGCTTCTGTCTCTATTTTGCATGGTAGCCTGAGTCCACTGAGTTGCACGTATGCAGTGCTTTAAGGCAACAAACCTAAAATGATAACGATCAAAATAAATGGCCACTTTTGTTCCTACAAATAATTCACGGGTCCATACTGGACAATGTGTTCTACATGACCCTGCTTTAGCAGTGGGGTTGGACTAGATGATCTCCAGAGGTGCCTTCCAACCACAACCATTCTGTGATTATGTAATATTTGTATTCTTTGCACATTTTTCTCCTGGATTTTTTTCTTCTTTTTTTTTTCTCTCTTTCTTTTTTATTATACACTTTTCTAAGTCTTTTGTAGTCAATTCTTTTCCATATTTGTCTTTTTTTTTTTTTTTGTTCTCTAGGAGATTGAAATTGCTTTGTAAAATCTTCTTCCTTTCCCATCAACCCTTTAAAGGAGTGAGGTGCTTGTGAGGAGCTGTTTGCAAGAGCTACTCTGAACTCGAGTCAGTTCTGAAATGCTTTTTGTGTGCATGTATGTTGCGAAGAAGGGGATAAAACTTGCTACTTAATGGCCTGGCATACGAGTCCATGCTCAGCTGTCTAGTCTTTTTCCTTTTTTCTGTCTGACATACATACTATTCCACACTTTCATTGTCAGTGTGTTTATCTTTTTTTTTTTTTTTATCCAGAACAAAAAGCATTTCAAATCAAATAAGCAGACTCTATAGTCTCTTTCTGAGACTATCTAGTTAACTCTCATGACTGGAAAAATGTACTGCGTTTTAACTCAGGATTTTCAGTCTGTACTTTTGCCATCATTTTATTACTTGCACCAGTTTGGGCATATGAGGATTTTATGGCACTGATGTCATTGCAGTTACTCCTGCTTTGCATGAGAAAGCATAAAGGTGAGTTGATTCCTTGCCAGCTGCACAAAGCAAAGATTTTCTTACAGAGTTCACTGTTAAATTCAAGTTTCAAACCAGCAGTTAGTTTAGCCATAAACTTAAACTTTAAGCAAGTGAAATATTATTAAAGATACATTCTCTTGGCCTTGTTTTCTATGAGCACATTAAACTTTTTTTTTTTTAATTTAATAAAGAACTACTTTTGCTTCTTTTACCGAAAATGAAATTCTAGAATTCTGAAGTTGAGACAAACTCACTAAATTCTCATTGATCTGCTGTTGAGTTCCTGCTATTTCTTTTCTTACTGACAAACTACTGAGAATAGTAATCACTACTTAGAGTAGTGATTTTTATGTCAATTTTCCCATTTTCCTGTGGTGCAATTATTGTAAGTTTAAGCAAGAATTTCCAAGGATATCTACCTCCATTCCTGGCATGCATATCCACTGTGAGTGATTTTAATCTTTAGAATTATTTTTCAAACATGAAATGAATTAAACTTTCTTATCTGATGGAGTTTTAAAGCATGATTAGAGCAGGGTAGGCTACATCAGTAGTCTGGAGCATCTGTATTTCCTCTTCGGTCCAGATTCTTGCTGACATCTTAAAGTTGAGTCCAAGTAATCTGTTTTACGTGACTGTTTACACATGTGCACCTAAACATCTATGTGCAATTCATACCTATTTGGTCTCCTTTAAAAACTATCACTATGCGATATTCTGCTCCAGTGATGCAGAAAATACAGTGCTAGCTCAAGCTTATGCTAAGTATATTGTTATTGTTTTGTGCTAAGTATATTGTTGCTATTTTGTCTTTATTTTCAAATACAAAAAATCAAATACTGTGTATTCCTCCTCAAAAAAAAAAAATATATTCAGTGAAAAGTAATTGAATTTCAACAAGGTTGTATCTGATCACTCCAAACTCCACTTTGCAATGAAGTTAAATCTGAAACATCAGTGAGATTGGCTAAACATTCTTTTTCTCTGGCATAGTATTTTTTTTTTCCATTACAGTGATTCCTAAGCATTTTGTTCAGGGACTTGATTTTTTTTTTTTTTTTTTTTTTTTTGCACACATGGTAAAAAGCCATCTCTATTCTAAATAATTCTAGTATAAGTAATAGAAGAAATCCAACATATGAATGCCATTAAGAAGGATGATGGAGAATACTCTGGCTAAGAATTAAAATTTTGTATCATAAGTTACGTATAGGTAGCTTTTCCATGATAAGAATTAAGTGTTTATCTGAAATAATCACCTTGAACTTAGTGGAAATGCAAGAAAAATCTGAGTTCTTTTTGAATACAAGGGTAAATATTCCTTTGATTTTTTTTTCTGTAAATCATATTTCGTTTATCGACAGTGATCATATATCTCATCACTGAACCCTTGAGAAAGATAAGTTTCATACTCTGGTCTTCACAACTTAAGCACAGATAGAAACAATGATTATTAGATATCAGCTACCCTGACTGATGGAAGAACTCTTCAGTGATGTTAATGTGAATATAAGCAGATTGAAAGAAAATAAGAGAACAACTCATAAATTTCTCTTCATTTGAAATCTGTAGGCTTATTCCTCAGAAATATCAGAGGGAGAAATAAGCCATCCTTTGATCTCCTGCATAAAAACATTATTCTTACTGCTGTCCTCTCCTTGCAATATCAACAGAAAAGTGTAAACAAAATAAAAAAATAAATAAAAATCAATCCTTTTGGACACTCTGGAAAATTCAGACTTCCTATTTCTGATTGCTCTGACTGTCTGCTTTAGGACTCACATGGCTTGAATAATTTCACTTGACATTCTCACAGTTTAGAAATTGAAGCTTCTCCAGGCTATACAGAATGACCTTAAAATTCAGCCCTCTGAATTATGATGGCATCATATTGCTCTAATTGGAAGTACCACCTATCATTAAAACGATGTTTAACAATGCCATTATAAATAAAAAGCTTTCCTCGTATATGTGGAAAAATACTTTGTCCATTAAAGGTCATTCAAGGAAAGATTTTTCTCTGTTCAGAGGGTGCCTATAATTGTGTGGTTCCATAAATTATTTAGAAGTGTGTGAGCTCAGTGTCAAGAGCTGTAGTAGTAACGCTCCCCTGTCTGTGAAAAAGTTTGTGTGACAAAGGAAATAATAGTCTCACAATTTACTCTCATAGGAAGAAGAGAGTATTACATGCAGAGCTCTTCTGATTTTTACTGCATGCTCCTGCGTGATGAGGGAGTAGTGAATAAGCACCTGGATTTTGATATTTTAGTCAACATATTTAGTGCAGATATTGGTATTGGTATTTAGTGCAGAAAGTTAAGATTGATGTGAGTGATTGATGATTTAGAAATCATTTATAAATTGAGATGACTGTTCTAAGGAAGTATTCTTCCTTCCTAACATTTTAATATTCTCATTGTTTTTGTTGCATATTTCAAGAACTCCATATTTATGACAGGAATGAGTTTTTCACTGGGTATATATTTTAAAAGAGTTTTAATTTGTCAGCTGGCAGATTTATATATATGTGTTCTGTATGATAAAAAAAAGAAACTGTACTTGTTACAAATGGGATTCATAATGGGATATGAAAAGCCAAAGCAATACATGTCAAAGTGAAAGAACAAACAGATTATGGCTTCTGATACTGAAAGACCAAGTATCTTTTATTCATAATTGATTAAAATGAATGAGGTGTGTATAGAGTGAAAAAGTAAGATAAACTTTTAAAAACATCACAATGGAATGGCTGATATTCATGAGAATTAATGGTTAGATTAGGTGATGAAATGCTTTGGAGTAGCACCTTTCTTTTAACAGCTCATCGTTGCCATTGATCTGCAATAGTAAGAAGGTATGAACTTACTATTTAAACAAAATAGATCACATCTTCAGATAATTTTTCTTTCCATAATTGCTCGAATAAGACTTGATCTTGTTTCTGGGCCTCTTGTACAAGCAAATAAGCTTGTACAAGCTAATAATTTATGCTTTCCCTTGATTCTTATTGTGTCATCCTTTTTTAAAAATCTGACAAGCTAAGATCTCATTTTATGAAGCATTTTACAAAAACATCTACAAAACTCAAGGCTTACTGAGTGATCTTCCTCTGTCTCTGAAGATCCTCACAATTTTGTGCCTTGAAGTATATGCATTGCTGTTTTATACAATATGTTGAAACATTAAATATGCTTAATAACATGAAGAAAATATATTCTCAAAGTTCAGCTCTGGTATTTAACTAAATTGAGAATGTGTCAGTAGAGTCAAAACATCAACAAACTAGTTATAAATGTTGGCCAATCATTAAATTATCAAGTTCCTTCTAAGTATAACCAAACTTCATGCTGCCTGAAGTGGCTTCTAAAATGCCATCTGTCTATTTGATTATAAATTCTAACTCAATAATGTTCCTGAAGTTAATTAATTTGATAGCTTGGGGCCTGTTACATATTTTAACAATGGAACTTAATTATTCTCTGATGTATGAACCTCAACCTTGGGGCCAATTATAAAATTTCCTTTCAACATGTCTCTTCTTATAGCATCGTTAAAGTCTTCCCTCCTTCATTCCTCCCCTGGAATTAATAAAATGCACATTTTGGTAGTCTCAACAAGCAGATTTTAGCGACCCCTGTGTACCAGAAAAGTGCATCTGACTAGCTTTGTGTCCCATCTCAGGATTCGTAAACATGGAACACATGGGGAAGCTTTTCTAAGGAACAGTTTTCTGGAACAACATTTATAGTCTTTGAACTTGTCTCTATAATACCCCTTAAGTGTATTTAAAGCAGTCCCTCCCAGAACTGAGTAGCATGAAAAAGCTAAGGTCTCTACTAGGTCAATAAGAGCAAAATCTGTGTGTGTGAGGAGTAATAAAACTCTGAAAGTAATGGGAAAAGGAATGTTGGGGCAGAATGAAGGTAACAGATTCAGTGACTCTTGGCTTTTGAAATTTGGTGACGGAAACTTGAGGCAAAGGCTTATGTGAAGAGCTGGCAATCATATAGGCAAATGCAAGGAAAATAAGAAACGAAGGGAGTTTGTGGTAGTTTGGAATTGGGAATAGATATTGGGTCAAGGAAGTATAAAATTTACATGATGTAGAAATATTGAAAAAAACCTGAGAGGACAGTCGTGAGGGATTTGAGCACTTGTCTATGTACTACCTACTACACTTTTCAAAGCTGTGATTATGTCCAATCCCTATGGAAATTCTGAGCACTTTCAACTGTCTAGTTCAGCAGAGTTTCCTATTTAGTATACAGTTTATACAAAGTATATGCCATTTTTAAGAATAACTGTGATGCTATGCTTTATTTTTCAGTGCAAGTGGGGCCATAATCAATGGCAGAGGATATCATCGTAATTGAGATACTCATCCACATTTAGATACGTGGTTTCAGCCTGTATAAAACCTATCTCAGTAGCAGTATTACTGTGGTTGTTTATAGTACTCAGTGGATTTCTGAGAAGCTTTTGGAAAATAAAACTACTAGTAAAAAATCAACAGCATATTGGGGACAAATAACAAAATAAACTAATAGTAGCATAAAAATCCAGTAGACCACAGGTGCAGTGATAATCAATTCCATTTGAAAATTAAAACTTTTACTTTGCTTGGAGGGAAACCATTGATGTGTTTTGCATATACTGTACATAAAGCAGTCAAAACATGCGTCAATATCTGGGAATATTTTATTTCTTCCCTTCTTTTTCTTTTTTTCTTTTCCTTTCTCCTTTTCCTTAGATTTTTTTTCTTTTCTTTTCTCCTTTTCTTTGTCTTTTCTTTTCTCCTTTTCTTTGTCTTTTCTTTTCTTTTCTTTTCTTTTCTTTTCTTTTCTTTTCTTTTCTTTTCTTTTCCTTAGTTCTTTTCTTTTCCTTTCTTTTCCTTAGTTCTTTTCTTTTCTTTTCTTTTCTTTTCTTTTCTTTTCTTTTCTTTTCTTTTCTTTTCTTTTCTTTTCTTTTCTTTTCTTTTCTTTTTCTTGACCAGAATCTTAGAAATGTAATTCCACTGAGATCAGTGGTTGTATGCAATATTTACACAGACTAATGGTCTGGTTCTTTATTAGAAACATCAGAAATCTCAGCATTGTCTTTGCATGTGAAATACAAGTTATTATAATATAGAACTCTATATGGATTTAGCATGCATTCGTCTAGGTGACATCTTGCAATGTTAAAATTGATAAATTATTTTACATTTTTATATGCCTCTTATATGGAAAAAAGTGCCATAAACTTTTTATGGCAGATAATTAGTGTGGAGTCTTATTATTTCAACATCCCAGTTCCATGTTGCTAACAGTTTCCTGTGCGAGAATGAATAGACTATGCTAAAGTCATTATCCTGCTAGAGGTTCTGCATCTACTGCTGCTTTTCCAGATTATAACAGTATTTGTGGCTGGTTTATTTCCATGTGTATATTTGGCTTCTGAAATGAAGTGTGCACTTGGATGATATTCTCATTTACTATACTCTGTCACTTTGAGATGACCCACAGACAAAATAAAAATCTATATTATCCTGACCAAAGGAAAAAAAATCTCTTTTGTGTTCTTTTTAAGTATGTTTTTCTGTGCTTTTTTGCCTTGTGATATTTAGAACAGTTGCACCTGATTCAGATCCTACTTTTTCATATATGTTGTGTTCCTGAAGTCAACAGAACCAGTTACATTACTAAAGATATGGCTGCTTGTGTGTAGTTACAGATAGAAAGAATTTTTGTGGGATAGTTTAGTGCAGAGTTCATCTTTGAAGGCTCCAGTGAAGTCAAAGCCATTATTACTTCACCCACTACCGCATCATGCCTAGTAGTGGTAACTATTAATAACTGTATTTATTTGGCAAAAAGCTGATTAAATTAAGATCTTGATACTACAGTACTACGAACAGTAAATGTAGCATTACCAGAATGGAGGAAATTAAAGATTTTGTTGACAACATAATCTGTTCACTGTTTGCTTTTATGATTTTTTTATGTGGCATACCTATCTGTTAGAATTTAATTTTTATCCATTTTATAACATAATAGCAACTGGCATGATTCTAAAAAGAAACACCCACAGGATGTCAAGGTCTAGTCAACATCCCTCACATGAAGGATGTAGTTATCATAATTCCTGATTTCTCTTGTCACAATACTTTTCAAACTGAAGGCAGTTTTCCAAAAACAAAACAATTCATATCTGCTGTTCTAAGATACTTAAATTTGTATTTCATATGTATCTACACACTACGTATTTGCTTGGAATTTCATGCCTATAACACCTTGGCAGCCAGATGTACTATCAAAATCAGGATGTTGTAACAGGAGAAGCATTGATAAAATCCTGACCTCATTTGTAGGCCCATTCCTGTAAAGATAAGCATCTGTAAATTAATTAGTGCTTCCGTCAATATCTGCCGTGTTTGAAACAATATGTGCATATTTATGGAAAGGTTATGAAGATTAGGCCATAGCTCATGACACATTAATTTATATTAGAACTTATAGAAAGTCAAGATAATACCATATAGACGGTTAGTTACATTTACTGACTAACCAAAAATGAATAAAACCAAAATCCACATTAAAATGTTGTGTCTTTGATAGCTTGATAATTAGTGAGGTTTGCAAATGTTTCAACTTGTGAGCATATTATATTTGAAGCTTTCAAGAAAAAAAAAAGTATGTTTCTATGCCATGTCTTCCAGCTGATAATATATACACGAACTTACTGTCTGCCTAATAACATGCAAATGAAATTGTAATACTGCAAAGCTGTGTGTCAGTGAAGGCTAGGTACAAGTTGTTCCCAGAGCTATGTGAAAAATAGTGTGAAACAGATGATGTGTCATTTTGGAGAAATTAGATAACTTTTTAAAAAGTAATTGTATTTGAATGCTATTTAAGACTTAGCTTACATTTATTTTCTTGATCTATCATCTGATTAAACTTTACCAGTAGTTTTATAGCTACTGCTCCTGCCGGCACAGCACTTTTATTAGCTGCATTTTTTAAATTAAATTTCCTATTACTGCAATATACAAACAGAAAATCTATTAATATGTCTGTATTCTGTACTAATAAAATACCAATCTCTAGAGAGCAATTTGTATAGAAAATATATATACTGGAGGTCTTTTTAAATGTAATACTTTTTTATAGGCTTTCATGCATCTCTCTTATAAATACAGATATAAATGAATTCTAGTAAAAGTCTTCACTTTGAGAAAAAATACTAGGCTAAATCTAACCTTCACTGAAGTTGATTTGGATCATGCTTTTATCTTTACCAAAGATAGAAGCAGACTTAGTAAGAATACAGCAACTCTAGGGTTTCTTCTTTCCTTTTTAGTTTGTTTTAACAATCAGACAACATTGACAATTTTAACAACACTGAATCTTCTCACCTACGATTGTTTGTGCTTCCATTCTTCCTGGATTTTATGTCTTGTTTAAGTTGAAGTGGCATGGACTGCACTACTTTTTCCTAAGTGAAAAGGAAAACATTGGGATTTTGAACCCTAAATCAGCCATTTAGCAGTTTACAGTGTGTTTTTCATGACCAAAAATGAGTCAGGCTACTGTGATGCTATAAGAGCCAGAACCCAAATGATTAGTTGATGTTGTACTTCATTGTTGCTAGGTTTGATGGAAAGGCCTGCAAGGAGGTGTCTAGGTTGACAGTCTTCAGCATGATTTCTCTCAAATGTTTGGTGGATGGTTATTTTGAAGACAGTACAAATTAGGGGTTGACCTGCTGAAAAGCAGCTCCGCGGAGAGGGATTTGGGAGTCCTGGTTGACAACAAGTTAACCATGAGGCAGCAATGTGCCCTCATGGCCAAGAAGACCAATGGGATCCTGGTCTGCATCAGGAGGAGTGTTGCCAGCAGGTCGAGGGAGGGGATACTCCTCCTCTGCTCAGCTCTGGTGAGGCCGCACCTGGAGTATTGGATGCAGTTCTGGGCTCCCCAGTACAAGAGGTATCTGGACCTTCTAGAGAGGGTTCAGTGTAGAGCCACAAAGATGATTAAGGGACTCAAACATCTATCTTATGAAGAAAGAGCTGGGTCTGATTAGCTTGTAGAAGAGAAGATTGAGAGGGAATCTTATTGATATTTACCAATACCTGAGGGGAGAATGTAAAGAGGATGGGGCCACATTTTTCTTGGTGGTAGCCAGTGACAGGACAAGGGGTAAGGAGTATAAATTGAAACACAGGAAGGTCACGCAGAATCACAGATTCATCAAGGTTGGAAGGGACCTCCAGATATCATCTAGTTCAACCCCCCCTGCTCAGCAGGGACACCTAGAGCACATGGCACAGGGTTGCATACAGAAAGGTTTTGAAGATCTGCAGAGAAGGGTACTCCACAAGCTCTCTGGGCAGCCTGTGCCAGTGCTCTGTCCTCTTCCTGCTCATGAGGCCTGTAGTAAACTCCCACAACAGTGTTGCCATGGTTAGTCTGCCCTTTAGTCCTCACGCACCGGCTGTTGACCCACGCTTTGGCTTCCCGTAGACAGAGCTCCATACATTCCAGTTGCTCTCTCATGTAAAGGGCAACTCCGTCACCTCATCTTCCTAGCCTGTCCTTCCTAAAAAGTCTAAAGCCATCCATGACCACATTCCAGTCATGAGAGCTGCCCCACCATGTCTCAGTAATTGCAATGAGATCATGGTCCTGCAATCACATGTGCGTATCCCAATTTCCCGTGTTTATTCGCCCTGCTGCATAAGTTTACATAGAGGCATTTGAGCTGGGCTCCCAATGAGCCTGTTATTCGAGCTGGGGCAGCTGCAGCTTGACTGTGTGAGCCTTCAGTAGTTCTCATATTTTGCCATTTACTCTCTCCAGGCTTTGGGCACCCCTTACAGGCTCTGGAGTTAGGCTGCTGTGAGTGGCATGACAGGCTATCACCTACCTTATCACCTGCTTCTCCTATGACACCACCTCCCCCTCCAAATCTAGTTTAAAGCCTTCTTGATTCCATCTCTATATGAGGAAGAACTTCTTTACTGTGTGAGTGACAGACCACTGGAACAGGCTGC
Source organism: Tinamus guttatus (assembly GCF_000705375.1). Next base: position 183,347 of record NW_010579171.1, on the reverse strand, counting down.
CCAGAGAGATTATGGAGTCTCTTTTGGAGAGCTTCAAAACCTGCCTAGATGCCATGCTGTGCAACATGCTCTAGGAATTCCTGCTTGAGCAAGGGATTGGACTAGAGATCTCTAGAGGTCCCATCCAACTTCAACCATTCTGTGAATCTGTGAAGAAGGGCCCAGGCAGGTGGTAAATTTTATAGTTCACATTTGCTTTGAAAGGAGGTGAACATGTTCAGGGTTTTCTAGGTTCAGACTCTTAAGTAAATGACCAACAGCCAGCATTTGTATGCAGTTATTACATAAGAGATATTACATCTCTCAGTTATTACATCTGAGATACTGTGGTTGGATGCTATGTGTAGAGCTATAATTAATCTGAAACCACAGGGATCTGATAGTCATGAGAAGGCAGTTATCAAGGTATACAGTAACAGTGCTGGATGCTAGACTGCCACCATATGTTATCAAAAACCTGCAATTATGTTTTGCAGCAACTGTTAACAAATACAGGTAGGCATCAGTAACAGTTGATGACATTTATGTCCTTTCCAACACAAACATTCAGCATTTATTATGATTCTAGGCAATAATCAATTTTTCCTGGAAGTCACATAATTAATTTATTTGTCATGCACCTGTGAACGACCTGATCTCGCAATCAGATTCATCAGAGGCTGGATACTCCACATGCCTGAGAAGCCTCATAGAGCTGCTCTTGAAATGAGCAGGCATAAGAGAACTGTTACTCTTTCTGGGAATTATATCAAAATATTACACTGATTTGTAGCACACAAGTTAAGTATAAATTGATTATGAAATAAGGGACTCATTTTGATGGAAAAATGGCAGTATGGTCTTATGGCTTGAAATCAGCATTTACTAGTGTCTTAATGCCATTTTAATACATAATGGCCTATTGCACATGTGTTTTTTTAGGAGAATTATATAAGATATAAAGATAGGCAGCTTTCTTTTGTAACTTTATATGAACTCCACCAAGGTCACTGCTGCATGCATGTGTGTGTGTGAGAGGCACTTCCTAGGCTCATATATTTCTTAAGGAAGAAATCCCAATTTAATATCCCAATTTTCCTCACTACATGAAGTGAGTTTTTGCAGGGCACCGTTGACAAGGAAGAGCTATAGGAAAATTATTTTTAGTTACAGAAAATTGGCAAGATTCCCCAGATTCCTCCACTGTTCTAACTGATGGCATGCTGCATGGCCAATTACTGAGACTCATTGAGATATCTGTACCCCAGTTGAATGTATGTCACTATTACTTGTGAAACTACCTAGGAGGAAACAGAAATATCTAGAAAGGAAATGGCATATATATATATGCATATATATACACACACACACACCCATATACATATTTACATATATATATACACACACATATATGCATATATGCATACATATAGGTGCATATATGCATATATACATATATATATACACACACACAGGAAATTTCAAAATATTTTGTTGAATAAAACAGATAGTGGGAAGGTCACTTTTGGACTTTGGATGAAGTGTTAGTTGACAGGAGCAAAAGATTTTTAGTTAGCCTGAGGATATCTATGTTTGCATGTGTGTCTAAGACTGGTAAAAGGAAGAGGATTTTAAGTTAACTCAATCATCCAAAGATTTGCAGTACAGGTTAGAAATTATCTTCTAGTTTAGGGAAAAGCAAGATGAAGTCTGCTAATGCCTGCTGATATTGCTGTATTTCTGTAGAGCTTTCCTAAAGATTGTTTTGTATGTAAAAATCATATCATACATGTTCTGCCAACAATCCACACATCTTTGTCTTCTCCTGCATATTTCATTTTGGTTCAGAATGTTTATTTGTGGCCTGACACTTCATATCATTGGTAACCCATTGCTAAGTAGTTTGTTAACAACCGCAGATAATTGTTAAATCAAAATGATAAAAGTTAGACACAAGCATACACTTGTTCCTTGAATTGTTAGCATCTTTGTCATGCCTACATTTTTTCCCTCAAGGGAGGCGTAAACGGTAGCAGTGAATGAAATTCTTGAGTTCTTAGCTCTGTATTTCCATGTCATACAGCAGTATTCTATATTGCAACTGGACTTACACTTTTCCTAGCTTAACTGGGAATTCTCATGAGCAAAAGATACACTCAGATATAAAAAAGTAAGTTGTTCCTCAGCTAGAAACTGAGGATACGACCTACTTTCTCACATACTATTTTCCCTTGTAAACATTTTCCTAGTTTTGAGTTAGTTGCCTGAGAGTTGTGAATAGTGTAAAGTTGCACTGACTTTAGTTGAACTGTGGATGGGCATAGAACTCCTTTGACTTTGAATGGTTAGGTTTTCTTTCAATTAAGTAAAGAAAAAAATGAAGTAGTTTGTAAGAAATTAGATGTATGTTAAACACCAAAACAGTTTCAGTGAATCCTCTTTGCTTTTGTTTTGTTTTGTTTTGTTTTTCTCCTCTTAAACTTTATGAAGGAAGTGACAGTACCAAAGGTTTGTTCACTTGTTTGTTTTCAAATGAATTTGGAAAAAAGAAAATGCGACTGTCCTTCTCACCCTCAAAAAGAGAAAAAAGACCAGCTACCTTCTACTAGCTTTGAGGTAATTGTCAATATAGAAGCAGTATCAGTTTTGGCTAATGATGGGTCAAAATTTTCTATTCAACCAGAAAAGGACTATTAGTAGTCTTGTTTTTCTTGTTTGAGTTTTCTCATTAGTTTGGCTTTTTTCCTGACCTTACCATCTGGATGAAACTCCTGTTCACCTTAACGCTCTTCTGTCATCAGCTTTTCTCATGCTGAATATCAATTAACTCTCTTTAATACTGTTTTTCACTTAATGAAGACAAGGTTTTAGCTGCTATTGAAGCCTCCGCAAATATGTCACTGCTAATCAGAAAACTTGAAATTTTAATGTTTATACAACTGGAATACAACTGGGTATGTAAAGCTCAGCAGATTATTTTGATTAGTATTTGTGCTCTAAGAGCCCTGATTTGAATATGGGAGAAAGGTGTTTCTACATATTTTCATGTTAAAGTTTTCATTCTGATGTATTTTTTGTTTCTTGAAGGAAAGCATAGAACACAAACAATATGATATTTTCTCATGCATATATTAGAATGTATGGAGGCATCTGGCTTCAAGAAACATGAAGAAGCACTTATTTTCAGAAAGACAACACACATGAAGACTGTTCTGAATAGTTTTCTGGCATTTGAAGTTGGATTTGGATAAAAATAAAGGGTAAATGTGCACTACTTTTGTGATGACTCAATGAATGAACATTTTTATTTTGGCTTAAGAGTGATTTGTGCCTCTTTCAGTATAATCCATTAAATGCATATGTAGTCAAATTCTGATACAAATCATTCAATTATTGTGTTCAAGTAAGTAATAAAATGGCTAGTAATACCCACGTCCTAGGAAAGAATTAATTGAATATTGCTGTTGCTCTGAATGAAACAAAGAAATGCTGAGAGCAAAACTACTCTGACAACTGATCACTCACATGTACAAACCACATCTTTTCAGTTTAATGTCTTGAACTGGCTAGACAAGTAAATTAAGTTGTAAGAGAATTTAAATGTAATGCTGCAGTGATCAAAGGCACCTGCCAGCTTCTTAATCTTCGGAATTATTTTTTTCCGGTCTTTTTCTTCAGAATAAACTTGAGTTTAGGTCTAGGATCTTGATATATTCAAAAACAAATAATAATAAAAAAAAGGTGCCTGCTGGCTAAGCAGTCATCGTGCTTAGACACATCATATACCTGATATCTAGGAAATAAAACTCAACAGTGTTGTTACAAGCAGGAGAAAACAAAGTCAAACACACTCAAAATATATACTTATCAGTTATATTTCCAGATGATTGTTACTTACCTCAGAGAATAATTTATTATTCTTCTCTGGATAAGTAAAAAAGTGCTTTCAGCTCAAATTTCTCACCTGATGGCAGTAAATGAATCTTCCTCATCAGTGGTACTAGAGGTAAGACCACTTAAGCTTACTAATAAATTCATAATTGGTATACTAGGTTTTTGTCCCTAATTTATCTTGCATTGTCAATTGCAAAAATCCATCTGTCAGGCTGACTGTCTCCAGGATACCACACTATCCTAATGATCAGACTCAATCATATTATTATTTGCTGTTATAATTTTGTTCACTGATCTGTTGAGAAATTTTAACTCCCCCCTATTAAGTTGTTTGATATTCATGAGCAAGGAACATGCTGGTGATTACTTTTAATGCATGACTTGTTAAGGATATTACAAATTTATTTTACAAAACAGGATACTAAAAGTCAGAAACTCCATTTCTCATGTAGCTTCCAGAATAAACATCCTTGTTCATTAGAGTCAGATTTTACTGACTTGGCATTTCTGAAAATGAAGTCACTTATTCTACAGCTCCATTTTTAGCCACTCTATTTTGAAGCATCAAATACCTTTTTTCTATACCATCAAAAGCAGGAACTAACTGCTTATGTCAATATGACACTCAGAGTGAAGACATGAGTATGTTTCAAAATGGCCTTGAGGTAAAGAAATACAGAAGCCTAATCTAAAGTTAAAACATCACCTTTATCCTTCAGGTAGCCCAACACTATAATGCTGGCATAAACTTCTGGTTATGCTTAATGATTTTCTTTGTTCTATAATACAAACATGACCTGTTGGCATATATACTTGCATTGTAGGATCTAATAACACTCCCTTAATCAGGAAGATATAACTATACCATTTCCTTTCCCAGACCTCACTTTTCTTCTCCTGTTTAGCAATGGATATCTCAGTCAGTATGTGAGTTGAAATCAAGATAATGCTTTTTAAACAAAGCCTCCTAATTGTTGCTCCTGACTGTCAGAAAATGGGTAAGAGCAGTCTGCAGCTAGATTAGTACACCCCTCATCCCCCAAGGGTGAATAGTGTGGGTGTTAGATCTTCAGCACCATTTCATGCCATCCAAACCTATTCAATCACAGATAAGACTATGACAACTCCCAGTTGCAGCTCCAAACTATAGCTATCTTGCCACAGATGTTTGGCAAGGACTTCAATAATATTAACCAAGCCAACCAATAACTAACCAAACTAAGAATAATAAACTAATACATTGTTATCACTGTCAATTTTTCCTTAGCAGGGTGCTTCTTAACACAGGCTATCACCCTAATAAAACGGGGATCTATCTGCTGTGCCATTTTATCCATAGTTGTTTCTAAGGCAGCATGACAGAAATAAGACATTTAAGTATTTTTAGGATGCAGATCTTTCTATAGCAAATATGGAAAGTTTGGTTGGAGTGGGTGTGAGGAGGGAAGCGAGGAGTGGAGTTCTAGTTTTTATAAATCTGAATAGCAGCAGTGAAATTAAAAAGTCAGAAATGTTTAGAATTAGTATGTTTGCAGAAGTTTGTACATGGTCCCTGTCTAATAGTTTTGTACGAACTGATCAAGAAATATTTCTCAGTAATATTTTATGACTACAATGATAGACCATATGAGTTCTTGAAAGGGCACTTGAACTGTCTATCTGCAGCAGGCCTTGAGGCCTGTTCTTGACTTTGGTGGACCAAAGCAAGTTCAGGCAGGCCCTGTGTGAATTGCACACAAAAGAGGGGACTGGACCAGACAAGTATTCCATCAAAACATATGCAAACCCTACTACCCTCTAGTAATGCCACTAGAGACAGACTATAAGAGCTGCTTTTGATTAAATTCAGATGGAAGTCCTTTAGGAATTCTTATTAATGTAAAACTCATTTTTGTTTTGTTTATCTTACTATGAATTTCAAACTCATTTGCACACTGGTTGCTAATGGCAACAAACACCTTGACACAGTCTGTTTTTGAAAAAGCACATCAGTTTAAACAGTACTGCAATTTAGCATTGCTAATAGATATTTTTAGTCTTAAAGCTTTTGTGAAGTATGAATATTACTTTTTCCATATGTTGTTTATTAAGAGTTTATTTTAAAGCAAGTCCTGTTATGGATATAAATATATCTGTGGGGGGAAACATTCTACTATAAATTCTTTGTTTGAATTGATGTGACCCATTGAGGACATACAGGGCAATCCCCTGCCAAATAAGAGCAAAACTGAAGAAATATAGATATCATAAAACATAAAATTAAATAAATAAGTGGTACATGTTAAGATGACAGTGAATTAAAATGAACCCCATTTACTTCATTGATAGCATTTCTTCTAAATAATGTATGTATGAATTGAAAAGTATGAGAAGTGAGGTAGAAAAAGCAGGTATGTGTATACGTGTAAGAGGTCAGCAGAATCTTGAGTCAATCTTTAATCTTTTGAGCAATTTCATACTTCAGCAGTAAAAAAAATATGCAAAAACTGAATGAGTAGTACATATAAAGTTTTGGGAAATGTATGAATATCATAGCATTTTTTGGTTAAATAGTGAAAAAACTACTTCCATATTTAAAACTACAGTTAAGTATATCGAAGAAAGAAAAAAAAAAAGGATTACAGGCTATCTTTCAATTTTCCTTCCTTATATAAAAGATTTTTTTGAAGAAAGAACTAAGCCAGGGATTTATATGTGTGTGTCTAGAGACACAGAAAATGACCATAGTGGTGTAGCACCATTGCATCTGTTTGCCTCCTGGCCACACCTTGAACTAGATTTTTCCAGTGGAGCAGAAATGTGGGAAATGATCATGGCTGTAGCCTCAGAATAAAGTGGAACTTCAGGAACCGAGTGTTGCTCAAATATCTGTACATATCTTCAGTTTTGTGTTAACTCCTCAATTTTTCTGTTGTAAGATAACTCTTTTCCTGTCATGATAGCTGTATCCGAATATTCCCTACTCATCATTGTAGTCATTACATAGCCTTGCCCCGAAGCCAATGACTTATACCTGTCATCTGCTCCTGTGTGTTGACTGGATAACTTCATTTCTCCAGCTTTCTTCCACACAAATTGAATATTGAAATATATTTTAAGAAGCTGAAGGACCTAAAATAATATGGATAAATGAAGCCAATCCAATTTGAAACTTTGCAATATTAAGAAAGTTCCAACAGCAATACAGTAACATCCCCCACAGTGAGATAATAAATGCAGATTTAGCACCTGAATTCAGCAAATTAGTTATGCATATGAGATAAGTGCATTCAGGTCGATAGTATTACTGCCACGTTGTTGTTATGCATGAGTGCCTGAATGTTACATTGAAGAAGATGAACCAGACAGACCAGTGAACCCAGCCATCATTCCAAATGTAAAATGCCATAAACAGGTCTGATTCCCTGTTGGAGTCCATAAAACAAAGAAGTCTTTGAAGAATTTTTCAGTTTTATTTTGTTGGGGTTAATAGGAAGAAATGTGAGCAAATTTGCATAATGAATATTTAGATTTTCTAGATTTTTTTTTTTACACTAGGGAGTCAATGCATCTGGCAACTCATTTAGGTAAAGGACAGTTATTAATCACCCTCTTTATTTCAGTTATGATGTATGAAGTCTTTCACACTTGTGAGATTTCAAAAGTATTTAAAGCTTATACCTCCCTCCTGCTAATTTAAAGTCTATTACAGATAGCTTTCTTGTGGAAACAGCCACCTGTGTTCATTTAGCAGCTCATGGTCACTCCAAAATTCATTACTCTACTGCTGAATTTGTGTTTGCTTTCTTCTTGAAAAAGCCACCATTAGATGCTTTTCAATTACTATGCCCTTGAACAGAATAGGCTTGGTTTGTTATGAATCTCTCCTTTTAGAAGTTAATCATGTGCTTAATAGGAGAACATCATCTGTTTCTCACTGTGCTGAAACTGAGAGGTCAAGAAATAAATGATAAATTTCAAGCTTAAAAGTGCTCTATTTACAGGAATATAAAGAAGATGTGAGGTTAGAGGGTTTCACAATGACTTGGCTTGACTTTGCCTTCTTTCTAATACGTCTATCTTTTCAAGTCCCTCAGTTTTAAAGTCGTGGGCTCTTTGAGACCAATATTACATTTTCCACAGCTTTAGCAGTGTGAGGATTTCACTCACATGGTTTAGATTTTTCTAAGTTATGAGAGCAAGTGACACAAGCATTTGGAGTTCAGAATAAAAAGTCTACTATTTACCACAATGAAGGACTGTAGTTGCAAGTGCTCTAATAAAATATACATCATGACATGTGCAGTGGCATAATGTCATATAAGACATTAATGCTCTTTTCTTGTCAAACTCCTTGTCTTTTTATGTCCTTTTTTTAAAAAAAAAAAAATTAAAGCAATACGGAAAGCAACCCAGCTACGCTCAGCTATGAGAAGAATACATGAAGAAAATACACAAAAGGCACTCAGTAGAAGTGATCACTTAATTGTTATTGAATTTTCTCAGAAATTTGGAAATTTCTACAAGGCATTGTAGGTTAAGTTTTTGTCACAGGGAATATGTTCACAATCAATCAGATGTGGTAATGTCAACAGAATACTGAAAGCTAAAAGTCACGGTCTCTCTTTTTCAGAATCAGTCTGGGGAAGTATTTATGTTTTTCATCCTATATGATAATATTAAAAATGTTTTTACAGAATATGGTGAGTTCTTTGGTTAAATATGTACAAATCAGGATTTCTGTCTTAAGACTATTAACATCCTATACTTGGACTTGGGTAGTTATATGATTTTTATCCTCCTACAGATTTCACTGTGAATCCAAGTTAGCTAATCTGAGGATTTTTAAGAGTAAACCTTAAGGTATCTTCCCCTAAAGCAACAAAATAACTTTCTCATGATCATAATAAAAAATGTTCTAGTTTATACTTAATGGCTCTGTATAATCATTTTCTTCCGATTTCACTAGTTTTATCATGTTCTATCATCTTCAGAAGAATGTTTTCAAGTCAAAGGTGTCAAGTGTTATATATTGGTGCTTGTTTTGAAGTCTGGGAAGTAAAACTGTGTCCCTGAATCTTCTTAACATAGTGTAGCTGAGTGTAGGAGGTAGTTTTACTGTTCACCACATTGCAAAATTTTTAAAAACTTGTGATAATTTTCATTTCAGTATTGTCTTATACTGTGTCTGCATTATGTATATGTATGTGTTGACCAGAGCACAGGTAGAAAGAGTATTTTATGTTGCTAACTGATCTCCGTATAACTTATTTCCCAGCTGATTTTCATGGAACATTGTACTAAGAAGTATTAATGGACATAGCAGTTATCTCTTTGTTGATGATATCCTAGGTAGTTTTCAGTAGCCCATGTAAAGCTAGTCAAACTATGACAAAATACATTTTCCAGTGGTAATTTATATGATTACCTGACCAGATCTTTGCTTGCACCATAAATAAAATTTGTAAATAAAATTATGGAAAAATAAATAGGCACATTTCTTAATTAAGTATGACCTGAAGATAAATGGGGAAAAATTCATAGAAATAATAACTAATGGATAGCATTTCAGTTGGCTGATTGTTTTTATAGAACAACTTTTATCTGCAAGCAGATCCAGTCTAGGTCAAATAACAATTTTGACATATTTTAAAAGAAAAATAAATCTGAAAGACCTATTCTTCCCCTTTTTAAAGTGGGAGATATTTTCAAATCAAAGGGAAGATAACAAGATACAGGATTTATGACATCTAAATATTTCAATTCTGCGCATCCAAGAATGAATTTTCTGTTCTTCTCAGTTGGCCAGAATATGCGTTGGCTTTTTCTATGGACACCTAAGAGTTTTAAGGAGAAATATTCATCTAGAAAACCTTTTATACTGGTCTTCCAGGGAAAGAAATTCATGTGCAGTGCAGAGCCATGTAATGCAAATTTTCCTCTATATGAAGTCCCTTAGAGGCTATTATAAGCTAAGGCAGACTCCAGCTTCTTCACCTCTTGCCTTGACTGGCAAGAATACTTGAGTTTTATTCAGGCAAAGCTCAAAATTCACACCATGCATTTTAGATAAAATTAGTTACTTGGTACTCCTGAGCTTCCCAGAAGACCAAATTATTCACATTCCTTTCCAGCCAGTCATGCATCCAGCTGTCAATAGGGCAAGGAAAGGTTCTTTGCTTCAAATCACCTTCCTCAGCCAAATGCCTGCCTGCACAGGAAATGCACATCATGTATGTGAATGCAGTTGGGAATAGGCCTTTCTGAAGCTGATGAACGAAGTGGCTTTGTTTGTCTTTTCCTTCAGGTAACACTGGCAGGGGACTGGGTTATTGACCACTAAGAAGTTCCATCAGTTTGCTCATTTGTTTTCTGCTATTTTGAAGTCACGTGTGTGCTATTTGTGCTAAGGTTGCACATTTAGTTACTCTGGTTAGGAATTGTACATCTAGGTCAAATCCACAGCATGCAATTAAATCAATATAATTTTTTTGTGTTCTTTGCAACCTAGCAGTCAACAGAATTTGGAAAAAAAAAAAAAACTCTTTAAAGAGATATATTTAATAACATGGTCCACTAACCATAATAAAGTTCAGCTTAAATGTTCCATACCTTCTTCTGTGTCTGGTATTAAATTATTTCAGGGTCAGTTGTAAGTAAAGTACCGAAGCATTAACTAGCTATATACTTGTCAGTATTTGAAATGAGAATTATTATCTTAACTGCTAAACATACTAAAATGATATGAATTTTCTTTTGAATTTCTACTGAGAAAACACATACTGGGAATAGTAACGATGAGCCTAAATGGGAAATGAATTGCTATAGGAAATAGGATTGTGTCAAGAAGGAGATGAATTAAACTAAGAGGTGTCAAGCTCATCTATACATCATGAGATTTTCTAGTTTTTCATGGATACTAATGCAGAGTTTTGTATTTTTGATATAACTAATGTTTATTTTTTTCTTAACATGACTTGAACGATCCACTGATCCTGCAAGACACGTGCTTCTTCTATATAGTCTACTTATAATGGTACTATTGATAGTCTTGAAGGTAAATATGTATATCACTCCTGCCAGGATGAAAGCTTATATATTACAGGGAATATTAGTATCAGTAGTGCTAAACTGAAGAACTCATAATCAAAAATATTCTTTGAATATTCGTTCTATAATAACATACAATTTTTGTTTCAAAAATTTCCAAGAGAAAAGCAATGCTAGCCCCTATTACTACCCATGAATGCATTCCAAACATTGGTTTAGACTCAAGAGTAGAAAAATGAGTTCTCTAAAGAGCAGAAAATTGATGAATCAGGTCTGGCAAACTGGGTGTCCATTTGAACATCCAAATAATCTGTATGTTCAAAAAGCAATTCAATTTTGTGTGAAAATGATACTCTGCTTTTATGTATAACTTTCTATCCTTGCAAATCAGGCAGAATATTATGGTTCCTGAGGTTCACCTATTTATGTTCTTGAGGAGGAAACAGGATGATGGAAATATAAGTGCCTGAGAAGCATGATCAGACAGACTCCAGCATCAATCATGAAGAGCAGCATAGTATTCCTAGTGTAAGTGTAAGCAGTGGCAATTTGAATGAAAAAGTCCAGCCCTCTCACAGGACAAAGGAGCCACAATAAACAGCATTGGAAAGATAAATCTTATCTTCATCTAAGCTGTGCTTTCCCTATCATGGTGGCATGGATGACTTTTATCCAAAATCATCGTATTACTTAAACTACAATGTACCATTTTGGTATGTGCTTCAGCTCACAAATCAATTACTAATTAATATTTGAGATAGAGATGGCAGGAGATTTTTAGGGTGTGAGATTTTTGATGGTGGAAGTCACAATAATGTCAAATTCAAAAGTAACAATTTTAGCTGCACCATAACTCATATATCAAATGATAAATAATCTTTCATTTTTTATGTTGGAGGTTAGACGTAATGCCAGATGTGATCTGGACTATTTTAAATTTATCAGAATATCAGTATTTTGGAAGTTTGGAAAAGCTACCTTTCAGCAGTAATTTGTTAGATATCTTGTACAATAGCAAGCAGTTCAAAGTGACAGACAATGAATTTGACTTTTGTTTACAGAGAAGATGATTGTTACATCTTACTGTTGTGGTTGGATGGGGAGGGCAAATTTGGTAAGAGATGAATCCCCTTGTGTTCCTCACAAGGTCAGAGTGACTGAGAACGGCTGGACTCATCTCTTAATAGGGATACCAAATACTGTGTTAGCTATACGCCCAACTCTGGCAGTATCAGATTCACTCACAGTCTGCTGACCGTCAGTCTGGTCACCTTCCTAGGAGCGAATCGAGTTCCCAAATAGCGTAATCAACTATAAGCTCAACTCTGACAGTAATGGATTCACTAACAGTCTGTTGACTATCAGTCCAATTGCCTTCAAGACAAGTGGTCGGGTTCACAAATAGCACAATTTATTCAAATGCAATATTTGGAAAACAGCTTTCGGATGTCAGTATAGGAAATTCTCTACTACACTACTTAGCTACTGCCTAGTGTACAAATGTGCACTCACTCAGAAGATGGGAGAGGGCTTTCGATCTTGAGGAGTCCCCCACAGACAGTGACCCCAACGGGAGGAAAGGAATTCAGCCTGTCAACTGATCCAGAAGTTACAATGGAGTCTTCCCTCCTCTTCCTTCTTCCTTAGTTCCTCTTAAGGAACTTAAAGAAAAATTTATTGACAGTGAGGGTGACAGAGCACTGGCACAGGCTGCCCAGAGAGGTTATGGAGTCTCCTTCTCTGGAGATCTTCAAAATCCGCTTGGACGCAGTCCTGTGCCAGGTGCCCTGCGTGTGCAGGGGGGTTGGACTAGATGACCTCTAGAGGTCCCTTCCAACCTTAAGCATTCTATGATTCTATGATTCTCTTCCTCCGTTCTTACTGTCCCATTCTTCCTTCCTACCATATCCTTCCTTAGTTCACCTTTTATGTATTTTCTTTTACATTTAGGTGGAGCTTGAGTTACTCTAGTCATACTTCCTTTCATCATTCTTGGATTTAAAAAAGTCTTCTGAGTTAACAGAAAATTTAGAGAGCATGCTCAGTGAGGAGGGAGTGGGTAAATTCTCGGATGGTGTTGTGTATTGGTATTATAATGAGATGAGAAGGAGGAGAAGTTTGAGCAAAGTCTATTGGAAGGGACTGATCTGCTGCCATTGTTGGCCCATCACCAGACAGCACACTATGTGGCTTATCAGCTGTGTAGTATCACCAGGTTGCCACCTCTGCAGGGAGCACAAGAGAGTTTGGCCACTGTGTCTTCACTTGGCTCCACCCTCCATCCACTCATCCTTTGATGGCACCATCAGATTATCCCCTCCACAGGGAAGCCAACAAAGTTTGGCCATGGTGTCTCCATTCTACTCCACTCTTCCTTTACTCTTATTAGTGTGTGCTAGGAGGGCAGATTGTGTTGCCAAGGTAATCATGGAGAAGTAGATTCTGCACATACCAACCACCCTGGAAGAGTTAAGTGTTTCTCACCTCAAGCAAGCCTCTGTAATGCCATAACTTCTGTCAGGCTTTGTTTTTCTCTAAGTTCCCCTTTCTCTAGCAATTCTCTCAACTCACTGTTAATCAAAATAACAATTAAAATAATTTAATGTTAATTTTGCCATGATGACTGAAACTTAGAATAGCTGGAAATTCAGGCCCATGGCTTTTCTAAGGTGTACCAGATGGGCTCGGGATTTGGCAATCCAAGGACAAAAAATAGACTTAATGATGCCTTTAATTAACACAATATAGATACAAGTACATACGAATACGAATTGGTTAGTACATGTGAATACGAAAAGATTACTTACTGAACAATACTTGCCTGCAGAATTATGAGACCACACATCTCTCCAAGGTAGCAGACTGGAGGGGCCGGCAGGCTCTCAGTCATAGCGGGCATCCCTGCGGGAGACAACATTGGCCTCAATACTGGAAGTCTCCCACATCATCCCTTCTTATTTTATCCCCTGAGGCGTCGCGTCACGTAGGGCCAGTACGTGCCAGGAGGCTACCCAGGGGCGGGTAACTCTCCTCCTTTCTGTTATATCATCCTTCTAGGACTGCGCCTGTGCAAATTCCAGAAGGGGGTCTCATCCCTCAATTTGGTGGTCCCGCTTCCCTTATCCTTCTCGCTCTCACAGTGACTTTCGCCTTCAAACTTCCTTAGACAGCAGTTTGTAGTCAGGCTGGCTGCAAACCAGCCTGAACAGCAGTTCTTGCTGCTTCTGAACTACTACTTTGTTGGTTTAGATAACATGTTGCTTTTTGTTCATCTTCAGGGATCCAGGTACTTTTTCCAACCTTCCTTTGTGTGTGGCCTCTGCTGAGCATTATCAAGGTTCAGTGTTTTCCCTTCAATGTCTGGATTTTGTTTCACACAATGCTTTTTTATGACTCTACAGATCATAGAAATTTCCATCTCCAATACATAAGGAACCAAATGTGTATTTTTTCCCCACCATGGCTATGTAAAATAGTGTTATATGTTTCCATTAGCTTTACTAAGAAGTAGGATACTGCTCTTCACTACTATTAAGTGACATCAATATTGCAAAGTCAAATTTGAAGTTCAGGTACTATGTAGATTTTACTGTTAGAGATTCACAAATTAAATATTCTTGTAATTTCAATCTGACTATAAAACCATCACTAATTCATATGCATACCTTAAAAGAGGGCTACAAAAATGTAATTCTGTATCAAATATCTTTCAACAAATTTTATGGTAGGTTTTATACTCCCCATTATAACGATTGCTACAATTTCTGCTTTCTCAGGCATAGGGCAACTGATATCTATGAGAGCACCAAAGGTAGCTTGACCTTTTGACATCACTAAGATTTTAGTATGCCTTTAAGCAGTGTTAAAACAGCTGTGCACATTATGTTGTGCAGGCTGTGAGCATACTGAGTTTCAGAAGATGTCCAATATTTCAGATTTGAACTTTTAAAAATATGCAGGGTACATAATTGTAGGTCATTACAATAATACATTCACTATATATTCACTTCTGAAACTATAAAATGATAGTTTCCATCACTTCTTAATGATAGAAACTCCACATTCCTTTAAGATTTTTTTGTCTAAAGGAACAGGAGATTCTTTCATTCTCTTCCCTCATCCGTTAGAGGATGGTTGGTCCAGTGTACTATTCATTGGTACATACAGTGTACCACCCAACGGTACATCCATTCTTCACCATTAGAGGTGAGTTCTTGTCTAAATTTACTTGTTTTGGTTACAGAAAAACACAATGTTTGTATCAGAAACTTCCAATTTACTCTTACATGCAGTAGTTTTCCAGATATGTTCTATTGACGATTCCATAACTGGGTACAATATCCATTTCCTTAATATTTGTGTATTTATATGAGCAACAAGATAATTAATATAAAGTTCTGAGGATATTCCATGAGTAAGGAAACCTATACTTTCACAGAAATTTCTAAAATTAACTCTTTCATTTTTAAATTCCCTTCATTTTTACTACATAAGCACTGATCTTTGAATCCTACATTGAGATCAGAAATAATTCAGGAAAACATCTTTCATCGGAAAGATTGGTTTCAAAAAATGTAAATAATAGGTATTTTTTCATATAAGAAATATCTTCTTTTTTTTAAAAAAAAAAAGTTTCATTTTAGGGTTTTGTTAAAGTGTTATTTTCTGGACTCTTATTTTAAAACATTTTCCTCTGAAAAACATTACATTCAAAAGCAACTCAGAAGCACAGTTCATAAAACTGTAACTTTAATAACTCTAATTATGGTAACAAATAGCTCTCCCTATTGTCATAGCTACTGCTACTATTTTCATGGAACTCAGAAACTACACATCAAAATCTTCCCGCAGAAAGAAATGGCAACACTGTTTGAATGGATTTTTTTCTATATGTCTCCTGTACTGCAAACATATCACCTTATGTTGTGCTCAGCATAGTCTTGCTGAAATCCCTCAAGACTAATGATTGTGCATTATGTTAAACAGGTGGTATTGCTTTGCAGTACAAGTGCAATGTCTATTGGGATGCATAAGCAGTATTATATTACCTGGATTAGATGGTAGGCTCAAGATACAAAAGTGAAGAATTTGTAATGTCATGCTGACAAAAGCTTTGGAAAGCAAACATTTTATCAAGGCAACATGACTCCTGTGAGGCTTATATCTAGTGTACTTCTTACACTGGGCTGCAGATAGTAACACCCAATTTAGAGGCCTGGTTAGGATGTTTTTTGGCACAGCAGCCTTATCAGACAGATGCCCTGGGATGTTTGGCTGCTGCTGAGATGCTCATGTAAGCAAGACATGTGACTCAGCAGCAAGTTCTTTTTTTTTTTCTTTTTTTTTCAGATGGCTTAATCCCAGGAGTGTGATGTTGATTTTATTTATGCTAGTGGAAAATGTTACATTTGGAGTGGAAGGTAAAAGCCCAGGGAGGTAAAGTATGAAAGGACTGTGAGTGCCTCTGTTGCTTATCGACCTGATCTTCATCACTTGTGATGCATAAATCTCAACTCTGGACTAGTGATCCTGTAAACTGTTTATTCAAGATTTACATTTTATCTGGATTATCTGGGTTTATCTTCTCAGGTTTTCCATGGGTCTAAAATTATAAATGCTACTTTCATTACTTTAGGGGTTTCTCTGGGACATTTTCATGCAGGAAATTTCATGGCTGGACTGCAGATTGGATATTATCCAAAAAAGATATTAGTGACTTTCAGGTATTTGTGAGCTTCCATACAGAAATTTATGTTGTCTAAATACTTATGCAAGCATGAAGAATGTGCTGCTCATTGTTGTTCCTCCACTTTCACCCCAAAATTCCCTTCATCATTTAAAATCCTTAAGAGAAGTAGTTCAGGAGTTCTACTAGAAAGTATTTACGTAAAACAAATGCTATTGTTTAATCAATGGTGATTGTCCCGTTCAAAAGACTATATCAAACGTAATGGTCTAAATCCTCAGCAGGCCATAACTTGGCTGGGATCCGCTCAAGTTAATGCATATAGAAAGCTTTACATTAACTGAAGATCTGTGCTCCAATTTTTGCTTGCTTTAACAAAATCATTCATTTTTAGCATTTACATTTATTTTTAGGTGAAGAGCCTGATGGCTGTGACAGGGCCACATTTTCCACACAGTACTATATTACAAGTCAAGTGCTATAATTTCACTGAAGAACAAAAATAAGAGGAAGGTAATTTATTTTCTTTTAATCATTTCCTTTGTTTTGGAAACACCTTTCTACTGCGCTTGCTATTGGTGTTTAGATAAAGAGCTACAGGACAGTGATGGCACATGAAGGGAAATCTTGTGAGACAAACTTGATTACTTTTGTTCTGAAATGAGTGTATGTCAAGAAAGATTCTCCACAATTTATAAGGAAGTGGATAAGGAATTCTCAATTGAATGGGTGACATATGTCTCTCAGGACATGTAGAATTAAATTCAGCTAAATAGTTAAAATTTTGGTTTGGGGAAAAACTGTTTATCAGCAGTAAATTGAATTGAAGATGCAGATTTATTTCGCCTCAGTGTCTCATGCTATGTTCTATGGTCATTTAGGTCTAGTAGTGCACGTTATTATAGTGCTGTTGGAAACTTTGGTCCATTGAAATATCTCCTCAATCATTCACAATAAATGAAGAAAAGGTACGAGTCTCCTTTGCTTCTAAATGACTTCCTAAACATAACTTGCCTATCTCTTTCAATTTGTTTCATGGTTTTAATGCCAAAAACATTGTCATGGCAGAAAGCTTTCATTTTTAACAGTTGATTAAGATTTTGTTTAGCAGGTACCTTTTAGTACCTTTGCTGCTTTGAACTCAACCTGTCGTGTTTCCTTGTTTTAAAGTACAGGACATGCCTTTTTTTTTTCAGTATGAAGAAACATATGTATAGATTACTGCTGCCAGTATTTTTTTTTGACTTAATGGGATGGTCTTTTATTGCTTCATTACTCCTGGTTTGTTCATATTGACCTTTTCTACATTTGGGATCAACTGAATTCACAACTGAACTTATTTTTTTTTCTTTTTTTAATCACTTCTTTCCATGCCAGATAGTTATATTTAAAATTGATCACAGACTCTGTAATTGTGTAACTTCAGCCTACTGGTGTAAGAAACAAGCATTACTGAGGAGACTACTTGGTCCATCTTTTACTGTATGGACCATCTTTTACTGTATTTCTCTTGCAGAAATATATGTACTTATTATTGCAGCAAATAAGAACTTGATCACTGCTAATAATTTAAGGCTTTCAGGAAAGCAGGGAATCTTCTGTCCAGCAGGTGAACAGCCCGTTTAGTAACATGTGCTGTTGAGTAAGTATTGTGTCATGATGCCATATTGATTTGTGTGGCCAGAATATCGTACTCTAAATATTGTTTTCTAAGAACTCTCTCTACTTCGCACCCATGAGGGGAGCTGAGCATCTGCCACATTGTGGCTGTGTCCCAGGCCAGAGTGTGCCCTGTATTGGATGGCAGGAATAGGTGAACTGCCACCCTCTCAGTTTCTCCTGCGAAAAAGAAGTGCTATGGCTATGTCTTCCTCCCACAACAGGCAGCTCAGTGGTCTCACCAGCATGAGGCCCAGGAAGGACATTTGCTGAGTTTCTCAGTGCACTTCATTTATACCTCCCCGTGCACCAACAGTGGTGGACACTGTGCTTCATGCTGTGCGAATGCTGCTTTCCAATGCCCCCTACATCTGTGAGCCCTAGACCTTCACACTCTTTTTCCACTGGTTATTTCTCTGGTTGTTTCCACTGGTTCCATCTTTCCAAAGTTCCATCTTTGCATCATTTTATGTATCATCTTAGCATTTTCCTATTTCAGGACTGACTTGGCTATTTAGTAAGAACTAGCCTAGCTCCTGGCCCTTTTAAAGGAAGAAGTTCCTTTGTAAGCTCGTGCCTGCTATCCTGAAAAGATGTATGCTAGTTTC
>NW_010579171.1:34037-164281 GCF_000705375.1 Tinamus guttatus | reverse complement strand
AAGAGAGCAGAATTAGCTTTTGCAGAAAGGCATAGTCTTTGCCTCCAGGGACTCCCATCTGAATTTCAAGCTGATGCAGTAGTGACAGTGACTAAAAGCAGTGCACAAGGAGAGGCAAAAGTACCAGTGAGAAATGTAGTGATATATTAATCCTTTTCAACCTACTTGCAATATATATTGAAACAGTGAAAGAGTTAGAATGGACCAAAAGAAAGGGGCAATACTGCATCCCACAAGTATTCCATTTTGAATTAGAAGGGTCAGGAATTCCCATAGACACTGTCTGCTGCTGGATAGATTAAAACATAGAGATAAACCTAAAATCTGAAGTCAAAAAGATTGCTTCAAACTCATCTGTAAAAACTGCATTAATGCATATAGTTGCTAGATAGCTGCTCCCTACAAAAAATATAAAAAAACAATGGGTAACTTTTTATCCCCATAAGATTTAGAGCACAATATAAGTACTTTGTTAAGTGGTCTGTTTAAGCAGAAAAGTTATAGTGGGAATTATATAATGCAGATCCACAGGGAATGCTTCTTTAGTGGGAAGCTCATTGTAAGTACCTGCCTTTAGGTTCGTTGTCTGATTATGCTCATTATTTGCAGCTGCATTTTTCTTAAATGTATATTATGTCTCTCAGACTTATTAATGTTTCTAAGTATTCTCTAGTCATCAACACTTCTGAGATATTATTTATGGCATATACTTTGTAGAAAACCTAAAAACTGTGTGATAATATAAAGACCTAATGTCTTTGTAAGTGTATGTAGAAAACCTAAAAACTGTGTGATAAAGACCTAATGTCTTTGTAAGTGTGTGTTTCTTGTCACTGGAACAGCTAGAAGTAGTTATTAAGTTGTTTTTACAAAGTTAAATTTGATGGTACAGAAGAGAGCAAAAATAAGCAAAAAAAAACCCTAACCTTTTTACCAAAATAATTCTGAGTGTTCTTTGCCAGGAGACAGATATTGAGTGTTTCTGACATAATAAAAAATAAGTTTGAGAGAGAAACATTATGTATTTTGTAAAAATTGTGACATTAGAAATAGACAGTGCATTGACATAAATGCTGAGTATGTCTCTCCATATACTGTTTTTCTGAACTGGCCTGCATCAATCAAAAATTAAACACTAAAGGACTTTTGCTTATATGAAGTTTCACGGTGCAAGAGAACAGGCATTTTCCTGTCCACTTGTTCAGTAAATCAATGCATCCAATAGCATTAGTGGAGGAACAGAAAATGGAGGGCAAATTCTCTAGTTTTCCAGCCTTCTTATGGAAATATGATTTCAGAATCATTTTTTTTTTCATCTGTTATCTTCCCATATGTGAATCTTGCTATCCATAGGAGAGTAAAGGTAACCTGTTTAGCTAATGATGGTCTGGCAAATACGTTACTCCTATTGGTGTTGTGTTTTTTCTTTATACGGTGCTCGTTCATGAAATGGCACACATCTATGTGAGAAAATGTTTGAAACATAAAATCATAGTGAATATTCTTGCAAACAAGATATTCCACTATTTAACTTGAATGCAATATAGCAATGTTTTATTTCTCATATGGAGTATTATTTTTCATATAAATAATAAAAGCACTTAGATGCTTCAACAACTCCAACTTTGCTTCAGCAAAATAAATGAATTTATTGAAACTCAGTGAAGCTATTATTGTCTAATTCAAGTACCAAGAATGGGAAATGTCTATTCAAATGGCTGAAGCTTGGTAAAGTTACAAGAATCAGTATCCAGTATTAGAAAATGTTGAAAGGTGAACTTAAGAATAAGTACTGTTCCTGGTTCTCTAACTTTGAGAAACACATTAACTCTATATGTAAGTGTCATATGTTAATTGCAGAGCCATAAAATGGATTTTCAATTTGCCTGCTGCAATGGTCTGCCGTTAAAAATGATCCTCATAAACAAGGAATTTTTCTAATATATAGCAATATCTTCACACAGGTTATATGTAGAAATTAATTTAATTTGCAGTTTAATTCATGCTATTCTATCATAGATTTATTTGAGTAATGCCAAAATTAAAGTAGGGGTTGACTTCATTTAGGTAGCTTATGCATTCCAATCCCTTTTTATTTGTACTCTCTCTCCATTGTAGGTAGTGTAGGGTTTTTGCAGGATATATCGTGTAGCTCTAATGAGCACTGATATACAATGTATTGTTCAATTCAATGTTTAGCCTAGAGTGTCTGTCTGTCTACAGTGTTTCAGTCCACCCAAACTCTGATTTTCCTCATGGATTTTCCTGTGAGGAATCATCATATTCATGATAAGTGAATGTCTGTGTTCTGAGAGCATTGTGATACAAGGCTTTATTTGTACTGATTTATTTATTTATTTATTATGCAGAATGAGGATTGGTAGAGAGGTTACTGACAAAAACAGAATATTATTTTAAGTTGTTGATTTTTAAGCACTTGAGACTTGCCTACCTTTAATATTGTATAGCATTCACATATTTCAGAACAGTTTGCATGGACTTTGTGTGCAGCCATGAGTTTACAGCAGCTCTGCAACTTAGACTGCAGATATCTTTAGTCAGACACTCAGAAAATAAGTAACATACTATCAATCAGAGTGGTCTTCTCCAGGAGTGCACATTTATTATTTCTTGCTGCAGATGAAGTAGGGGACACAGAGGAAAAGGTCTCCTTCATTGCAGAACCATCCAACATCAGCTTCAGTCTTAGATCTGGTCTGTTCTGTGTGACCAGTTTTTTCAGTGGATTCTGTGGAATTAATCGCCCCCAAATGTATGATCATAATGTAAGAAAGGACTGAATAATGTTTATAAATATAGTCTTGATGCTGGCTTTCTCCAACTTTAAGGCATTTAACTGTGGCTTTTAAAGAATATTCTTTTAATTTTTTTTGTGTGTTTGTGTACACATGCATGTATGAAGTTTTCTGCGTTTTATATTTTTTTAAGTAAACTGAATTACACTGACAGCCATGTAAATCATCAGCACTGTTGGGGTCTTTGATCTACCACATAAATTTCTGTCACTTGAGCTAAGAGAGTAGTTGATTAAAAAAGTAGGCTGTAATTCTTTCTGTGGCCCTTCATGAAAGTATGAAAATGTCAAAAAATAAAATAGGAAAAAACAAGATTCTGAATTCTGTTCTTGATTGTGGAGTGAACATGAACTGCGGATCTTCCTGTCTTGTCCATGACCCAGTACTATCTTTTCTCTATCTCCTGACTCTTCCCAGGAGGTCTCATTGTCCTCATTTCACCAGTATGTCTTCAATTCTTAGAAGTCCCATGGTAGTTCCAGTTTTCTTCCCCAAACAGTCATATGTTTTTCCTTCCTAATGCTGGCTCCTCATTGTTATAATCTTCTTTCCTCTTTTCTGACTGATAATCAGGTGCTATTCTGGTGGCCTCATTTCAGCCTCTTCTTATTTCTTCAATAGCTTTAAGTGCTATCATAAATCCCCAGCTGTAACTCTCCCTTCAGTCACTACAACTCATGGTTTATCCATTCCTTTTTGCCTTTCACAGGTCTAACGTTTATACTTTCCATGCTTAAATCAGTCAGCTTCTTGTCCAGTTCACAGGAGTTGATAGCCTCTCCTCTAGATATAAGTGCACCTACACCTACCTACATGTCAATGTTGAGGCATAGGTTTAGTGAGTTCATTTCCCCAAATCCAGCAAGACTTCAGCAAATTTGGAGGAGGCTCCTCATCTCTGTGTAAGGACAAAGCATCAGAAGGAGGAAACTTATATTTCTTAGTGAAAGCACAGGAGCTTAGCACAGGAGCTTAGCACAGGATCTTCAAAGGATCTAGCATATACTTTAAGGTATTTCTACTAAATAGCTGCAACCTGCCTTTTACCAAAGGCAAATTTTCAGCACATTTTGCTCCAAGACACCAGAAGGAATGTCTTTAACATGACAGTCTCCTACTAAATTTTGAATTTCTTCAGATTGTAAGGGTGACAGGAACATTCAAAATAATAACATTTTAGCATAGAATTAAGTTTGTTTTTCCTTGGTCTTTTTTAAAAAAAATGACTAAAGATCTCCACAAAGCATAGTAAATATATCTGATACGGAAAATTGTATCTTGCCAATTTAAATTTAATGTTACAAGTGGCTGGAAGAGGAGCACAAGAATGAAAAATGCTGGTCTACTTTTATAATGAAAAATATTACACAATTTTCAATTGTGTAAGATAACTTTAGTAATTCTTAATCAGATTAAATGGGCTATCGAGCTAATGTACTTCTGTATTGGTCTTTTCCATCAAGAAATACTACAAATATAGTACAAATATAGTAATGAATCTAGTCAACTGATTCTTTTACCAGAACAGTATCTCATCTTTACTATATAATAAACAAATACATCATTTCCTGGGGAAGTTTAAACTCTCCTTGGGATAGCTGTAGGGGGAAAAATGGCAATGTAGCTTTCCAAAGTTTGTCCCGGGGTTTTAAATACCAAAAGCAAAATTTCTGAAGTAGGAAGACAGATAACTTTCATGAAGGCTCTTTAGAGAGAAAGCCAAAAAATACCTCAAATCATTTAGCTTACTTTCGGCTAGCAAACTTGTTCTATTGACAGTCCATAATGAAAGCTGAGGATTCATCTTACTTTTCCTCAAAATATTTTTTTGAATTTGGATTATACTCAATAATTCATAACTATTACGTGCTTTAGACATTTGGAGAAAAAAAAGGAAAGCTTGAGAACATATGTTAGTAACTAGCTATTAATTGAACACACACAGAAATCAGAGCTGCTAAATAAGAAGGTGTCTGTCTGGATAACTTCACTTCAGAGAAGAACTTAACTTCGCTAATTACATTGCCAAGTGTAAAAGTTTTATAACAATAGAAAATGCTGTTTGCTGTTTACATAGTAGAAATGGGACCCGGAATATGATATGCTGAAATCATTTTTTTTTTTTTAATTTTTGCATTTCAAAATGGTGCTATCTTGCTGATCAGAGGAGTAGTTTGATCTTTTTAAAAATATATTTATTATCTGTAGCACATCAATTGGTACATAAAAAAAGTGTATAACAATAATAGAGTAGTCCAATCTTCCTGCCTTTTAATAGGTAGTATACTCGAGGTTCTATCAAAACTGGCATTTAAAAAGCTTGCTAAAATTGCTTGCTAAAAGATTGCTTGCTAAAAATTGCTCCATTCAAGGTTCCAAATAAAAAGATAGACAAATATAATGAAAAAAGATTATCCATTCTGCCATCATTAGAGGAAGTCAATTATCTGTTGGACCAAAGGAGTTTTGAATTGAAGTAATTATGTGTGAGGCTGTATGACATTGCTGTCATTTCAGTGAGATCCTCCTACACTTCTCTGGCAGTGATTTATTTAAACCATAAAAGTTGGATGAGCGTAGATTTGCTGTTAATACACTAAATTATTTTCTATCTATCTGAGTTGTTCTCAGATGATTTTATAACACTGTCTTGCTGAGAGATCATATTTTCAACCTTTCCATTAGAAATGCCTACTTTTGAAATTTAGTATAAAACACACAAGAAATAGTTGACATTAGAACAACTTTATCTGCTTTATTCCCCCTCCTTTGAAAAGTTTAATAAGTGGAGCATGAGATTTTGAGAAAAACAAGACTAGAAAAGGTTCTTGGGATCTGCATGTGAAATTCTGATCTTGTTTATGAAAATTGCCTTTAGTCTCTGTTCCATCCTGTGTCTATTGAAGCTAATAATGTTTGCCTGAAATACACAGGAGATGGTTATGAATAGAAGAAAATAATGTGGAAGAAAAAAGCCCACAGCTTCTCCAACACATTCTCTGGGAGATAAAAAGAAGACAAAAACTGACACCTTCAGAAAGCATTTTACAAACATGTGTTGGACGGACTTTTGTGAGAAACCTGGAGCACCCTTTTATGGCCCTGACTAGACTCTCTGTCCACCTTAAAAAGACAGTGAGGCTCACAGGGACCTCAGTTCCAAACTATTAAATTATGGGAAGAAAGCTTAAATTTCAGGGAAGTAGTCATTGATTTTTTGTCATCCTCTTGCGGATCTCTGGAGATCAGAACCAGTGTCTTCTGCTCTTAGTGTTTGTGGATGAGTAATAAAGCAACCCCCCTCCTCCCAGCAAGATTTCCCCCAGGTGCTGCATATGCCTACAGTGCTCATTCATTGTTCACTTGAAACAAGAAGCAACAGAACTGCTGGAAGGACGCATTTGAAGCAACGTTACCAATGAACTCATGAGAGCACAGCAAGCGGTTAGAGAAAAAGCAAGATTTTTTTTTCTTTCAGTAATTTTAGGCCAGGTTCTTTTTCCAGATTTGTTAATATAAAGCTGTAGTAACTCATCTGAATCAATAGAGTCCATTTAGATTTACAGTTCTGTCTGTTTATTATGAACATAGAAATTAAAGATCGTGGGCACAGGAAATACATCAAGATTTCAGGATATCAGCTAAAATGAGGATCAGCTATACTGAGTTTTTTTTTTTTTTTTTTTTTTTTTTTTAAGAGAGAATCAAGGAGGGAGTCTTCCCTGGCATTTACTTCCAGTGTTTCTCTGCTTTTCTAAATATAATCTCAGTTTCCCATTTTTCTAATCTCTTCATTTCAGTCAGTTGTACTCTGTCCTGCCTACATATGACATACAGAAGAGTTTATTCTCTTCTCCTTATAACTACTTTTTGGACATTTGAAGACCCATGTCTCCCACCACAATACTTTCAATGCATAATTAGATTTTCCAGGTCTCTGATGCTTCTCAGTGCTCACCTCTGGGCTATCTCCATTTGAAGTGGGACAGAGAGAAGATATCAAATACCGTGGTAACTATTGTTAACAAACATGAACTGTCGTGACAAAATACTGTGGTATTTTGTTACTGTGTCTTAACAAATACTGTGGTAACTATTGGTAACTATCACAAACTGTCTGACAACTGTAGGTCATCCAATAAAGTAGTCGAGCTTATGAACGGTGATTTATTCAAATGCAAAATTTGGAAAACAGGTTTCGGATGTCAGTACAGGAAATCCTCTACTATAGCATGGGATTTTTAGCTAGCTCTGATGTACAAATGCGCAATCATCACTCACCCCAGAAGATGGGAGAGGGCTCTCAGTCTCGAGTCTCCTCAGGCAGTGTCCCGACCTGAGGGGAGGAAAGGGACTCAGCCCATCGACTGGTCCAGAAGTTATGATGGAATCTTCCCTCTTCCTCTTTCCTTTTCAGTTCACCTTTTATACCTTTTTTTACATTTAGGTGGAGCTTGAGTGACTATAGTCATACTTTTGTTATTGATTGGTGAAAAAGTCTCTCGCTTTCATTTAAAAGGCACAGTCAATCGAAAATTTAGAGAGCATGCTCAGTGAGGAGTGGTTATACCTTGAAGGCAGGTAACTTTTGGGATGGAGGTGTGTTTTGGCATTATAATGAGCTAATAATGATCAAAGTTCAAGCAAAGTTCATCCTAAAGGAGTGATTTGCCTCCCTTGCTGGCTCAGCACTGGACATGTTATCGTATATCTCCCGTTGGACATTTACTGTGCTGCCCAGCACAAAGAGTGCAACAGAGTTTGGCCGCGGTGTCTTCACTCCGCTCCACCCTCCGTTACTCCTCTTTGCTTCTGCGAGGAGGGCAGATTGTGCTGCCTAGGGAAGTGTGGAGGAGCAGAATCCATCCACAACCATCCTGGAAGTGGCAACTGTGTCTCACTCCAAGTAAAAGTGGGTAGTGCCCAAACTTCTTCTAGGCCCTAGTTTTTCTTTAAGTTCCCCCTTTTCAAGCAATTCTTCCACACCAGTTGATCCGTAGATTCTTGAAAGTAGTATATATGTAGTATATAGAAATAGAAATCTTTAGTAAGTAGCAGATAGATGTGAAGAATTACTTGATGTATCTTGCAAGCAAAATTGCTTTTCGCCTATTTCTGTAACAGTGTGAGGTAACTTACCTAAGTGTGGTAGTATAGTCTCATAGCATTATATACACTTTTTCCTAGAATTGTTATTTTTGTAGTCACTCACTATCCTCACTTTGAATCCTTACATCAGGTTGAATTGCATCCTACATTCTTCAGGTTGTAACTCCAGTTGAACCATTTTGAGTTAATGCCCTGGGCTTTTGTATACTTGCAGCCTCTCCCAAACTTGGAGTCATTTATAAGTTCAGTAAGTTTATTCTCTGATTGTTTTTTTTTTTTTTTCATTTATAAATGAAAATTTGAGCCAGACAGGATGGATCACTCTGAATTCCTAGGCAATATATTTCTTCTGCTTAATTGTATATTTTCTGATAATTTAAAAATAAAAAGAAACATATTTCTAAGTAGTTGAAATGATAAATAGAAATAGTATTTGACAGCAGATATTCTTCCCTCTTATGTGCTGCTTAATTATTGTTTAAGAACTTGGTCAAGTTTCTCCCCCAGCTGTCTATTTCCTTTACACAGATCGATAGTTTTAGTGAGAATGAATTATAATAAACAAGAATTGACCAATGCCAAAATTATTTTCATAATTTATACGTCATTTTTTATAAGTTTATAATAATACCTCTCCTCATATAATGCTTTTTATCACAGACTCTGCTACTGCATAAAACAATTTAATCCTATCTGCTGGCAGAGAAGGAAGCTGAAGCACCAAGGAGATATGCTCCAGCTCATAGGTGAAATAAGACTATAAACCCTGTTTCCTGAAACATTTGCAGGTAGTGTCTGTACACAACAAACAATGAATACAGTATTTTTTTTTAATCCAATAATAAATCATTTCTACTGTCAAGGAAGGTCAGTAGTTTGGGCCACAGACTTGGTAGTATACAATTCAAAGTTTTCCCATTTTAGAATTAGCAGTCAAAACAAACAAACAATCAAAAAGCCACAAAAAACAAGCAACAAACAAACAAAAAGTAAAACCAAAAAAACAATAGTTCCCCAAACACTCTCCTTGTCCTCTTTTTTGGATAAGGTGTCTCTAAAAAGCAGTTTTCAGAGTCTTTAGTGACCTCAAAAATCACAGTTAATTTTTGGTACTTCTCTGATGCATGCCGTTTGTACATTTATTTTATATTTTTTCAGATTCATTTTTAACTATGCAGTACAGTCATTAAATCAAACTATTTATGCTATATAATATTTATTTATCTCTAGATTCATTTCCTGTTCTTATTTGTCTAGAGAGATATATTTACTCTATACCAATGTTTCTGCTTTTTTTCATTCAGTATTAATATTCTAGTGAGACAGTAACTCTAGTTATTCATTTGCTATTGCTGTTCTTTATTGTATTAGGCTTTGAAAATTTTGCATGCTACATGCAAGCTATCAATGAAGTATTTAGACTCAAAAAATAAAGTGAAGAAATGGTTCAGCACTGGAGGTATGTCACACTGACTGGACACAGTATATTCTGTTGGTCTGTCTGAAACAAAGATCCCACAGTATCCTGAGTGGAAGGCAAGTCAGGATGGAAGCAGCGTTATTTTTTCCCATTAGGGAGTTACAGCACACCTTTTTTTTCTTACTTCTTTGTGTACTGTTTCCCTGGAGGCCTGTCTTTATTGAGACATGCTGCTAACATAGCAGTTTTCTCCTTTGGACCTATTCCCATCTCCTCCCACCCAATTCTGCACTGCCTTTTTGTAAACTGCACACTGGCATTTTTGCCTTTGTTTTGTCCTCACATCAGCCACATTGCTCTGGGTGCTATCATAGCCTTTTTGCCCTTGAAATTTAAACTGGAGAATGTTTCTTTCAGATATTGTTCACAATTGTATCTGAGAGATGAGGAGAGGAAAGAATACTGTTTCTGTTCAAAAATCAAAAAGGTTGAAATAGCAACTGATTAGATAATCTCAATTTTTCACATAAGTTTCTCCTGAATTTACTTGTATGTTTAGGCACTGAGCTGCCATAGAGACACTGTCTGCTGAAGGAGAAACGAAATATAAGATGAGGGTCATAAAATACAAGTCAGATGTATTTATTAGCACAAATAAACTGGCCTTTCTGTTGAAGTTACATAGATGACAGACATAAACTATGTGTTCTCCTCTATTCCTCAGAATAAATATGGATTTGATAAGTTGTTTTGCACTGGAATTGAGGAAATTCATGTGTCACCTAATTAAAACACTCAGAAATATATTTTCCTGTATAAATAGAAACCAAATACACTTTTTATTTTCTCCTTGCCACTCATTTCCTGGGTTAAATGTCCTTCGGCACATCTAAATAAAGAGATCTCCCTCCAAAATTACAAAAAGAAAAAAAAATTAAGAAAAAAAATTGGTAATGTTTCAGGATCTGTATTTTTTTAATGGACAATTTTTATGTAGGAAATTATATCTCAGAATATTACGGTGTAGATCTTCCTAATTCCTACCCACCTTCTAAGGCAGCTGCATTTCATTTAAGGCAGGCTTTTTCAAGGAATTAATTCTTATAAGCAGAAAGGGGAGAGAAGTACTCTGAGTGACAAGACGGAGCAGGACCTGTCTTAATTCTAGAAGACATTTCAAAAATTTAATTGCTTCACTTTAAAACAATGCCTTTGTTGTTTTCTTTTTTAACTGTCTTTCTCTTATATTCTCTTAAGCTTACTGTATTTCATACAAAAAAAATGAATAGAAACACAGCATTCATCTTCTATTTAATTGCAGCCATAAGTTCCAAGAGGTTCTGAGCATCACTCAGAACTCCCTTTGAGGACAGTTAAAAAAGCAGGTGCTATACATTTCTCAAAACCTGATGCAATCAGAGAATATAAAACAATCCCAAATTGTCCAATTGCTATTAATTTGGGACCAAAATATGAGACATTTTGCTTTTATCTCCTTTCTCAACCCTTTGTTGATGACAATACTTCCAGCCTCCTGTGCCCTGGAGAGAGTATTTTAGTTTATTTCATATATGAAGATATTTTAAAGCACAGTAACTGTACTTTGCCTTTGGGGCACTCTAACAAGCTGTATATTGATTTTCTTACCATTTTCTCATTGTTTCCATTGGTCCACAGGACTGGAAGCAGCCAGACCTCTGGGCAAAGTTTGCTGATGATTCATGCATGGAAATCCACTCCCATCTCATCAGACACCAAGTTTTTCAAGTTCCTATTTTTTCACAGAGTGAACTGATAGAAATTTGTGAGTCCTTTGTGGTCTTCTGAAGCATGACCAGTGCTAAAGTCCTTGATGTGCAATTGCTGGAATATACCAGAGCTGATCTGCACAATATTGCAAGATTTCTCAGTTAGTGTCCTGTAAGTGTGAACCAATCCCAGCGTAGTTCTGTTTGCTGCTTGAACATTTTCCTGTCATCAAATAACATAAAGCATGTCTGCTATCCATGCTATTATGCTAGATGTGGCATAAATTACCATAAAGGAATCAAGATCTTATCACATAATTCTAGTGTATTATTCCAAATGCAAAGTTTTCATTAAGCCCAGAAGACTTTTCTCTTGATTATTTTTAATGTTACCCATTACATTACTCTGTGGCTAGCAATTATATATGCATATTGTTATGCAAGTAGTGATTCACGAGTTCTCATATTCGTGCCTGGAAACTTTTAAAGAATCTTTCCATTACCTGTAGAGTGAAAGAAAGAGTCTTTTTTTGTCAGCTTAACTCCCAACAGCCGCTGGTGACAAATCTACATTAGGAAGTTCTAACACCTTGTGAATAAAGTACTTGTCTGAAACTCCAAAAAAATAGATTCCCAGTTCAGTCACAAACTTCCTCTGTGATCCTGGACTTCACACATACTCTTTGCCGTCTCTATAGAATTGAAACAGTCCATCCTTTCTGCAAAATAGTGTTGAGACAATTCAGATATTTAGGCTTACGTGTATTAAAAAGTGATGACAAAAATGAGAAGGAAGAGGGAGGAAGAAAGGAAGGTACCTATTCATGGCTTCATAGAATGTTATGACATCTTTCCTTTTATGCAGAATTGCAGTATTTTCCGAATATATCTGTTTCTTCCTCATCACAGCGTACAGTTCCATCATTTCTCTACAATACAAGACAAAGGATTAATAAAATTTCTCCTTCCTTCCTGATAATTGTTTGGAGATTTTCAAGATAATCATCTATTTTCTATGTTGCTTAAATACTCTATTGCAGCTGAATCCCCACATGCCCAACTGAGTTGGATAATGAATACTTGCATATGAAGGAAATAGATCTTTTTAAAAGCATCAGCTATAAGTAGGGATAGTCTGTATTGGGTTCTGTTTTCATGTAGCCACGTTGTTTATCTGACTGTCAAGGAATACTGTTTTATTCTCCTGCAGAGAATGACCTTCAAATGTATACATTTAAGAGAAGTGCCCCAAATTGGGATGGTTAAAGCCAAAACATTGTGAATGTTATTTTCATAAAAATTACATGTCCTCAAAATTTGAATATACTAACTTGTAAGTACTTTGGAGATACTCTGCATGGTTTATATGTGAAGTCTTAGCAATATGGTATGCCTCGTTGTGCAACCTGTGCTTATATACTGGTTGACCTTCTTCCAGGAACATATTCTGTAACATCCACTTGGTGAAAGGCTGAGATACAGGCCAAGATTCAGCTCTGCAAGTGTCCTCTAAAACTTATAAAGGTTCCTGCTTATTCCAGTGAGAAATACGGGCAAATGAAATACATCAGGTCGTAAATATTCTAGTACATTTTAGTCATACATCTGACAGAATTCATTTTTCAGATATTCCCCTAAGTGCTTATAGTTTGATCAGATTGGTTTATCTTTGTGCAAATTCTGTACACTCCTTCATGGAATAAGAATGAGCATTCATGCAAGGGCTATAATATCCACTCTCTATTTGCACTTCTTATACTGCAGTTAAATCCAGTATCAGAAATCTCAAGCCTACTCCTTCTAGCTACTAACTAAAGCCAAGTGATGTGTATTCCCTCAAGCACTTGCGGAGTAGCCAATGCAGAGAAGGACAGTCAGTGCACTCAAGGGAGCCAAGAACATGAATACAGATTGCAGTTCTCCCCTGTGCAATGATTATGTACTTCCAAAATGTTAAAAGTCACCACCTTTACAATGTGAATACTTCCAGAAACCATATTCTATCACAAAGGAAATAGAATGAAAGTCACTTTATTCCTTATTAACTAGAGATTTCATAAATCAGAATGGAACGGAATGGAATGCTATATGTAATGGCAAGACTGAAAAGATGGGAAATGCAGAACTGTTTTAGACTAGTACTTTTCTTTTTCTTGTAATTACAGTGTTTATAACTTACTGAGATTGGATGAATGGGTTTTATTTGTGTGGGTGAACACATAGATTTCTACTTACAGTCAGGAGAGATTAGGAGAAAAGGCAATTTGCTCCTGCTGCTGTTTGCCTCTGACATGTTCAAGTGAATAGTTGCTGTTAGAATCAATATCAATTATCCATCTTAAACATTTATGCTACTACTGTGAGCGGCTTAGGAGGGATTTTAACAGTAAAGCTGAGGGTCTTCCATGGACAGAGACATTTGCAATAGAGCAGAAGGATCTGTGTAGGGTTTGTTGTTTGAATCATCTTGATTTCGGTGCTAGGATTCTGCACAGTGGTAGTGAGGGTTCTTGATTTTTTTCTAGGATTTAAAAAGTTGTTGGATATTCTGCTAGGTTGCAAATGAAAACAGAAATCTCAGGAACTACTAACTTGTATTTTTGATTATCCCTTTCAAATTACAAGGATTATCTTTGCATCTGATTTTTACATTGCAGATAAATTTTTACTGTGTGGAGTGTCTCTATAGATTTAAAACACAGAGTATATTCACATGCTTATTCACCCCTACAAATCTGCAAGTGTTACACGCTGGTTTTATGATCACTGACAGTCTCCTAATTCAGTGGCACAGAGTGTCAGAATCATAGAAAGAAGCATAGGAAAAATGACTCTAGAAATCTAACACATTCATTGCACTCCTGACATGACAAATCATTGCTGGTTTACAACCTTTTGAGAATTGATCCCTCTGTCTCTATCTGCACATTTGGAAATACTCATATGGCAAGTGTAAGTTCACTGATAAAAGTTTTGCCTTAATTATTTTTGCCTCTCTCTTTAGATATAATGTTGGACAATAAGGCTAAATTGAACAACTTGAGGGTTTGGACCTGAGTGCTAGTGCCCAATTATCACTCTGCAAAACTATTAGCATGTTCCCTGGTACATTCTTGAGTGGCAATAGCAGACTTCCAAATGTTGCCTGGACCTTAGAAAGTCAGGGGTTAGCATGAGTGAAGAACTGTCCCAAGAGTCAGTTCTGACAGACAACCTTCATCAGGAAGAAAAGATACTTTGTCTGTCTGGATATGAGCTATGCCTCAGATGGCCTTAGATCCAGAGTATGGTCCCTGAGCCATTATACTCACTAGTATAGATGTAGCCTTGAGATCTACAGATAAGAGAGATGAAGAAACACAGCTCTGCAAGTCTACATTGTCCAGATAAGGCAATTAACCACAGCAATTAATAAATTAAAAACAAGAGAATATAGAAGTATTAGAATCCAGAGAGAAAGAAGTTAAGATAGAAGGATAAGCATCTCTGATTAGGAAGTGTAAAAAGGAAGGGCAAAGATAATTTAAGTATAGGTCCATATAGTATTAGAACGACCTGCTATATAAACAGTATAAAATTTAATGCAGTAGCTGCTATTCCCATGTGTTCATTAAGAAACTGAGTCAAAGTTCAATGAGTCTTGAGATATTGTCTATGTATGACTCAATTAACTAAAGGTAATAGGAAAGTTCTAATATTATACGAGGTTAGGAAATGTTTTTTTAATCTCCTGAACATTTACAGAATCATTTATTAATTTCCTTCCTAAAAATTTCCTTTCACCTTTCAGGGTGCAAAGGAAAAATGCTAAAAAATGCAGAAAAAGAAAATAAAGGTAGAGTAATCAAAATATTTCACTTAGATAATCATAAAACATTTTATTCTTGGAGTCAGTAATGTCTTGCGTTAACAGTTTGAACTAAACAAATTTTCAGACTAAAGTGTCTCCGTAAGTTCTCCATTAGAAAGCTAATCTTTTAATTTGTTTGTCAATTCACATTTGAAACTTTTTTTCCAAATCAATTGCAGTCAGGAAAGTAAACCTCTCCTCATTCTTCATTTCTTGTTACAAATATACCTCTTTTTGTGATAAGTCATTTTCTAAAGAAGATTGTGTTGCCTAAACTTCCTAGCCAATTAATGCTTCTGGACTCATTGGTATTGAAAACTCATTTTCAGACAGAGTCAAAACCATATCCAGCTTCTCAACAAGAAATTTGATAGATGACTATAGCTCTGTGTCTTTGGCTAGATTTACAGGTATTTAAAATTTATCCTTTCCCAAGATTATTTGAACATTTCTATTTGTAATCTGGGTCATTTTCAGAGGCAAGATGCTACCGAGTTTCCAAAACTTGAAAAAGGTCTTTTTAAAAAAATATTATTAATCTACTAATTTGTCCTTTGAGTAATATGAATCTCCTATGTGCTGATTTGTAATTAATACATTCAATTTTATAAAAGCATCTGTCTCCAGGGGCTTAATAACTCATTTTGGTGGCCCATGTACAATAACTAGGCATCATGTTTTCCCAAAGAGCTCTGAAAGGTTGGACTATGTGTAGATGGGCAAGGGAGGTTCTGAGGAGGAACAAGATTTTTTTTTTTTTTTTCACTAAGTGGGTTAGAATATGGCTGGCATTGAAAAAGAAAAGAAAGAGAAAGAGGAAGGAGAAACAACATGAAACAGTCTTCTAGACACAGACATCTAATTAATTTGATTTTGAAAACAGTAGTAGAAAACACTGCTTTGAATTGCAATATATAATCTTCTAGAGTTACAACTATTGTCACTTAATTTAAATCACTCTTCAGGCTTTCAGAATACCTCTTAAATAGAGTCTGCCCTTATTCTCTGTGCATGCCTAAGCATGTTAAAAAGTTTAAATGGAAAGCAGTGATTTTACTGAGCAACGAAAAATCATAGAGGATAAATTACCTGGTGATCTCTTGGGTCTTGTAAAAGTGGAAGCAGTATGTGTTGCCAATACAGCTTCCCTGGCTTTCAGATTCTCAGAGGATATATTAGCATCTTAGATGATATGGGCATATTGTTCACTCAAGGTCTAAGCTGTTTTTAGCAATTTGTATCAGGAGACAAAGCAACAATTTATGGAGTATATTTGCAATGAGGTATATACAAGCACTTAGACTTGCAATTTTCATTAATAGTTATAGAGGTTGTAGATTTTGTCCCCCATGCAACCAGCTGAATATTATTTCTGTATAGCTCTAGAGCAAATAATTACCATGGCACTGTTTAGCAACTAAGAAGTGACTGCAAGGACTTTTCTTTAGCCCCAGAGTATGTAAAATGAGCTGCTTTTTGACTACAAATTTATTCACAAGGTGAGAGGAAAAAATATCCACTCCCACTTTAGTAATAAAGCAGTAGTCATTTATGTCTCAGCCTGTAGAAAGAAGAATATGAAAAAATAAAGTGTTTTCATTGATTTTTGATTTGAAGCCAACACTGGAGATTGTGTAGAGATTTATGTACAAGAGGTATTGTAGAGATTAGACGAAGAATTCTATATTATCTAGAGCAATTTTGGGACTTGGTATTTGAGATGGATTCAGACTTTAAATATAAAATGCCAAGAAGAACCTGAATGAAACAGCACATCTATGCACCTCTATTTACTTGAACTAAACAACACATTATCCTGTTTTGAAATCCCTTGATAACCTTATGTATTGCTCTGGTAGGTAATTTGATATAAATAATAACAGCCTTTGCAATTTCTCTGTTCAGGTAGCTAGTGAGTAACTAACAGTTTTGAACCCATGGCAGAAAGAAGGGATGAAACATGTGGGCCTTCATACTTGCTAAGAGTACACAATCAAAGAATTCTTACTACATTTAAAGGCATCATGCACTGCCATAGTGCACTTGAATCAAAATGAATACATGTATTCAAGGAGAATTTGATCTGTTAAATCATTTGCATCTCTGCTTTAGAAAACTGGGGTTTCTAGGGTACTCTGCTACCATCTCTTGTTTCTGTATTTTTCTCCACTCTTACTCTCTCTGTAAGGCATTTGCACTGCAGACATAGGCTATGCAGGGTGCACTGAACTATATTGTCAGTCCTTCTTGCTGGAGTTCTCGGAGAAGTGTCTCCAGATGATCTTCAACTTGTGAATGTGAAACAGAGATGGAAAGTGAAGTAGCATCTACACTCTACAGAGGTTCAATGCAGTTCTCTAAATGTCCAACCTGGTGCTAAGGCAATTGAGTAGTAACTCACTGAGTACTACTTTTAATCCAAGAAGGAGGAACACCACTGATAGCTGCTGTGAGAGGAGATATGGAATGTTTCCAGGATGTGTCAGATGACTGAGAATATTATGGAGGATAGATTTTCTTTGAAAAATGATGATAGATTAACATAAATGAATCCCTGAGGCTCATTTAAGACACTCTGAATATTGCAATTACGGTTAAATGCACAAAGCAACTTTATTTAGTTTTTCATAATATGTTCTTTCTTCTACTTCATGATTTACAACAGAAGGAATTTTGTGAAGCTGATTGCCTAACTTGCAGGAGGGGGACTCTGGTAATATTTCCAAATGCTGGAAGCATCAATGATATCTGCCTAGTGTAATATATAATAGTTTTTCAGGCCCCATTACTTGTAAAACTACTGAAGGATAAATACTTGGATTAAATTCCTATTAAAAACATGAATTATTAAAGATTTATTATCTCTATGAAGAAATTTTCATATTAAAATTATGACTTGTTTAAATATTTATTAAAAATAAATAGAACTGTCATATTTTGATATGAAGTCCCAGAAAGTTAAAAGGAGATTGATATGATGGATACATGCTTAGGAGGCAAAAGGACAGCAATTGAATTCCCAATGCTGCCAGTGTCTTGCTCTGTGATGTTTGGTGAGTCATTTAACTTTTATGACTGCTTCCTTATAATATAATTGCCCTAAGGATCTCTGCTGTTACTGTAAGATTGTCTCGACACCCCGCGAGAGCTTACACTTTCTAAAGATATCCTTAAAGCTCTGAGAAAAGTCTTTGACATGACAGTATAACAAATAAACTGAGCTTATCATTGACATCCCACTCGCTCAAATATGATCCTCTACTATACATATTCAGGTCTAAAAGTTTGGTAAGAGAAGTAGCTATTCTTTGAATTCTACAATTTGCTTTTGAATTCATGACCATATATGTTGCCTGTTTTCCAAAGTAGTTAATTTGCAGTCAGCATGGACTGTTTCTTAAAAGCTTAGTAATTGTGCATGAATGTTGCAAATCTTGAAATTCCACTCTGCAGAAGACAGTAAGTAGTCATGCTGCATAGTTCTGATCATACATCTGTATCCATTTGATGTAGTTAACTTGGAACCACTGCACGTTTGAAAACTGCATTTAAAAAAGAGATATCTACAAAACATTAGTGGTCTTTTGTGCGGAGAAAGACCTGGGTGTCCTGGTGGACGACAAGTTGACCATGAGGCAGCAGTGTGCCCTCGTGGCCAAGAAGGCCAATGGAATCCTGGGCTGCATTAAGAAGAGCATCTCCAGCAGGTCGAGGGAGGTGATCCTGACCCTCTACTCAGCCCTGGTGAGGCCGCATCTGGAGTATTGTGTCCAGTTCTGGGCTCCACAGTACAAGAGGGATGTGGAGCTTCTGGAGAGAGTCCAGCGCAGGGCCACAAGGATGATCAGGGGCCTGGAACATCTGCCCTATGAGGAGAGGCTGAGGGAGCTGGGCCTGTTCAGCCTGGAGAAGAGAAGGCTGAGAGGGGGACCTGATCCGTGTCTATAAGTACCTCAAGGGAGGGAGTGCAGAGGACGGTGATGGTCTCTTTTCAGTGGCTCTAGGTGTCCCTGCGTATGCAGGGGGGTTGGACTAGATGATCTCTAGAGGTCCCTTCCAACCCTAAGCATTCTATGATTCTATGATTCTATGATTTGCATAAAGACGTTTTTTTCTCTTTTTAAATGTACCCTGCAATTTTGGAAGTAAGATGCACATCATTTTTACCTGGGTAATCAATTCAGGAAGAACAGTATGAGTCTTTTCTAAAACTATAAGTTGTAAAATGTCCAAAGAATAACATTTGTAAAACTCATATCACCAATTTTCACTCTACAATCACAAAAATCATTGAAATCACAACTTCTGAAATAATAAAGTTATTTCTGTCTTACCATCAGGAGTCCAGTGGCCAGGAATTATTTCCTAAGAAAGCTACAATATAATTAAGGAATAAAAGGAAACAACCAAAGAAACAAAGTCAGAAAGAAATGTGCTAAAAGAAAAATGTTTGTAATTTTTCCATTTGAACTTGGCTAGTAGATTTGGGGATTTGCTACAGAAGCTATGAAAATGTGATCTGCTAAGACTGTTATATGTTACTTTGGGGTAGGGTCTAATCTACCCTTTAATTTAAACTTCCCAGACTGTCAAACGTGGTATTTAAAAGAGGAACTCTCAGCAATCTTAAATATGCCTATCTCCAGAATTGTCTGTTCATTCCTATGAAATTAACCATGAGTTTTGAAGTAGTTAGTTAATGAATGCAAGATAAGGTTCAGCTGTTGTGTCTTGCTTCCATCAGTTAAATAATTTGTTTCATATATTTTATATTTTCCTATAAAATATTTGCTACACACCTATAGTAACTTTAATAGGTATTATCCTTACTATTAAAGCATGAAAAACTAAAACGTTCTAACAATGTGAATTTTAACAATGCACTTAAAAGACATTGGATTATTATTTTCTGCAACTACTGTCACAAAGGGTTAAAAGTTATGTTTTTTATCATTCATTAATATGTATTGGATTGATGTTAAAATTCCTGTTGTGAAGGTTTTCATAGAGTTTAATTTGACAACAACATTCATGGAACTCTTAGTAGTAAACATCCCCTATAGTATAAGGAAGAAATTTTATTTTTATCTCATTAAGGAAACAGTACTCAGGCTATTTTGAACAATTACAAATAACCTTCATTAGTGCTTATATATTGAAAACTCACTAGGTAAAGATCAGAGCTGAAAAGCTTGCATTGGCACCTCAATCTGTGTTATAAAATCTTCCTTGATGAAACTGATAGCTCTACTCACAGATTTTTTTCAGGCTTTTCTTTTCCAGCCTGTATTCTCTGTTCAGTGAAGTAAATGTTCACTAGGTATTTTATAAGAATAGCTCAAACAATCTCCTCTACCCATTTTAACATGGAAATTACAGCTAATCTGCATATAAATTAAAACATAACAGATAATGAACCATATAAAATGGGCGAGTTCTCCTTTTATCTTTTATTTTGATTCAACCATTGTTTTGGTTCCTATTTGTACAGTCTCCCAAGGGTCTCAATAACAATTATCATTTCTGCCCATTTTCACTCTCTAATTTTGGATAATACAGCAGAGAACTATGTAAACATTGTGTGTAGTTTCTGGGAACAGAAAATAATTACAGAATATGACATAAGTCAAGTGTAGAAAAATAGGATAGATAATGGTGCCACAAAAAATAGCTTTTTTTTTTTCAAGGAAAATGACTAAAATACAGGATAGAGATAACTAAGCAGAATTTATGCTAGCTTGTTTGTATGGTGATTGCTATCTGGCCACACACATATGAAATCTATTCCAAAAACCATTCTTATCAGTGCATCAGATTAGCTCATTTGTGTCCCTGCCAACTTCCTAAAGACGGCTGAACTAGCTAGTTAAAGGGAGGGTCCTCTGTGTCTACACTGAGAGCACTAACACATTGGTTTTGTCGACATACTCCAGGTTGTAAATTAAAATGAGAAAGGATTTGACTGGGTGATCTGTTTCATGCCACAGATATCACTGTCTTGAGAGATGACACATTTTGGTTGTACACAGTTATTTCCACATCCTTTATGCCATTTTTTTAGTTTGAACCTCAACAAACTAATGCATATTGGGAGGCATATTTGACTTCTCTGAGGTGATTTCAAAAGATAAAGTTACATATACTGTAAAGTATCTGTGGGATTAGTCATCAGCAGCATAATTTGAAAGACCTGTGAGAGTAGATTTCTGCTTTCTCGAAATTCTTTTGAGTTCTAGGAGAAGAAACTACTTATAAGGAACATACCTATACATTTTTAAGCTACATTTTGATGACTTTTGATCATCTTAAATAGAGGGGGTTATCTTAATAAAATGGAAAATTTAGCAAACGTCCTCAGGACTATTTAATTCCTGTTTGTTGTGGCACTAAAATGTGCTTGTCCAAACTACTAAGGTGCTGCACAGATGTTGCAGATAGCTTGCCATGGGGCTGCATTCTTCTTTAGATGTTGAATCTCTTGGTCAGGCAGAAGAGGTACACCTGAGACAGACTGGTGCTTCAGGTTGTGAAAAACCACATTGCCTCAAGGGATATGTAAACTACTAAAGAAACCTGTGATAAAAATATGATTCCTAAGGTTCCACAAGGTTCCTAAACTGCATTTTCTTTAATCTACCGTAAAATAATCTCTCTGTTCTCTGTAACACTGGGTCCCAACCTGAGTTTCTCCCAAGCAAACCCCAAACTCTTCACAAGTCACCCATTGTGTGACTTGTGTTCATTTTCATCCTAAGAAAACCAGGATCAGCTGTTTGCAGAAATAGAGACTGTAAAATCAATTTTGGGAGGGGAGCTGAAGATATGCCAGGTGTTCCTGCCTGACTCAAGCAATTTGGCTTTCAGATCTGGATGAGAGCACAGGATGGACCAGTAGCTGCAAACTCAAAGAGGGCACCTGAGACACAGGTAGAGTCTCAGAGGAACCAGGACTGATGCCTCCAAGTTTGTGCTTGCACAGGTCCTGCAACTGTAGATACCCACAGCGCCAAAATGAGGGATCCTTTGAGGACCTCCAGTACTGAATGGAGACAAAGCACAACACTTGCTGCTTTGACAAGCATGGGCAGTGCTTACTCTGCATGGGCAGATTGATATCAAACTATCTAAAACAAAATATTTTTTTCTTTTTCTTTTTTAAGAATGACACATAATTATTGGAATATGCAGTTTAATTTTCTACATTTTAAAATGCAGGTTCTTTAGACTCTGTTTAAACAGAGTTTAAAATGAATTTGAAAAGAAGCTCCCAGAATCTAGTGTAATATTTCTTCATATTTGCCCAGTCTGAGAAACACCTTATTTTTTAATAAAAGAAGGAAATTATTTGTATTCTTTCCACTGCTATTTAGAGGCTGTGTGACTGTTGGTCTGAAGTCTTTTTTTTCTTCCCCTGTGCCTTTATTTTCTTTATTTTTATCCTCTCCTTGTTTATACATTAGGTAAGCTTCTTATGTCTTCCGTTGTGATCTTGCACTGCTGAACATGACGGACTGGTCCCAGCTAGAGCATCTGGGCAGTGTTTTAATACACATATCAGTGTGTGTCACTCATAAAATGCAGTGTACAATTTTGTAGTCTACCCTGTTAGTAGCTGGGTTAATAAAATAAAATAGACCTATTCTCTACAGAAAATGTTTTTTTACCTCTAGCTCATAAAATGACAAGTAATCCAGACAAACATTAGGGTGGGCACCCTTTAAGTGATGAATGGCAGTGAATTTTCAGTAGCACCTTAACAATTTTATGAAAGCCATTACAAGCAATATAGTATTGATCTATATTGAAAAACTCCACAACATTCTTCGAAAGGATCACATAGCCCTATTTTTATTCACATTGTTAGAAAAATAAATTACTACAGAACTTCCTAAATTCATCTTTTAAACTTTTTTTACAAGTGATTTTGGATAGAACCAGATGGTTTTTATGTCATCAGCAATGATTTTGCTCTAGGTAGAAAGACTGATGCAGAAACACGGATATTATTCTTAAAGGGTTGAGAGTCAAAAATTATCTGGGATGAAACCACAGCCCTATAAAACACTTCCTTTTTTTCTTCAGTGTGATTTTCAGAATTTCATCTTGTGCTAGGAGTAAAAGTGGAAATCTTTGATAAAACAGACAATCAGTGAGGAGGAGATCCACAGAAAATGTAGATTAAGTAGAATGACAAACAGTTGATTACATCCAATATTTAGAAGCTCAAAGCCTTTCTTCAGCTGCTGACTCCTATTTCAGCTTTTTAAAAAATTACTGTTCACTACATGTCTAATGGCTTGTTTTTGTCAATATACATCTCCGTTGGGAATGAATTACTTCAGGCAAAGCCTATACAGCATAATGCAGTGCTATGCAGAGATACTTGTGCTTGCTCTGAACTATTTATGCTGGAGCCTCATCGTAACAGTCTTATAGTGTCCAAAAGGATCTGGAAAATTAAAGAGAAATCAGTATTTCTCTGTCACTGATAAGTATTGGCCAGTATGAAAAGATATTTTGGAGTGAAATATATGTTCAAATTAGCTAATTCTGACAGATAAGTGAATAAGTAACGTGGAGTACTATGCAATGCCTTGAGCTTAGCATTAGGAGAACAAAGAAAGAAAAACATTGTTAGCTACCTGAAATTAAAATTCCACTTCAAATTTTTCCATAAATTTCCTTTAAATTCTCAGAAGGAGGATGAGTCCTGTATTTACCAAAGTTTATAGCCTCATGAGTATGATGTTCAAGGAGAAAAAGAAGAGAATAAATAAATTATTTTTCTATTACAAGGTCTGTTCTAACCCTAGGGAATTTAGGTGCTTTAAGGGAGTGTTCTTCCTTCTGATGATCACAACAGCCTTCATCTTCGATTATTTCCCTAGTGTAGAACAGGATGTGCATGTTTCCTCCTCCATTCTGGACTCCCCAAGCTCAGTAATTTTCATTTGACTGTTGAGACACATACAGTTGTACATAATGTGAGAATTTTAGAATATCTCATGAATTAGGAGATGCTCATTGCTATACTGCCTAGAAGCAAACTGGGGAACAAAAATGGCAATCACAGTCATAGGACATTTACTTAGTCTCCATTTGCTCCAGGAAAAAAGATTACTTGTAGTAGCACATTACTTTTCCCTTCATGCTTACTCATTTCTGGCATCTGGCACAATGCAACAATACTAACTTCTTTTATATTTCTCATAGACATTTCTTTAATACCTTGCAATATAAATGGAAAGAACAACAGTATCCCCACAGAGACATCTCTTTTGTCCTATATTATGCCTTGTAGATAGTGGGATCTGTGAGGAATTAAAAGCATTCCGTATTTCTTTGCACCCCAGAGGATGTGGAACATAAGAGCTCATCTTGCCTTTAAAAGATAACAACATTGTATACACTTTTTAAACAACCTACGGGATTCTATTGCTGATGTATTAGTGATTAATGCTGAATTAAAACCTCAGGAATGTTTTAAATTCTTTAAATTAAAAAATAATTTTAATCTAACCCTGAAGATCTTGTCCTCAGTTATAGCTGTAGAATTTTCAGGGGAAGAGTTATGCTACAAAAACAGTGCATGATATTCCTTTTATTATTTAAACCTTGGTTTATTGCAGTTTTAACACACTATCTGTGATATGTTTTCCTTTTACAGTACAAGAGCTGCAACATAACAGAATATCAATAAGTCCCAAGGCTTTTATGGGCATACATTATTTTTACAAGATTGTATTCTTAATGTAGGATACTTTTTTTTCTCTAATCTCTTTTCCTCACAGAGGACTACTATACCTACTAGGTAATTGTGCAGTACTTAAAAATAAGACACAACACACTCAGCTAATTGTTACCTTTTGAACACTTTAGATATGTTAATTGTAAACATTATTATGTAGCAAAGTTCGAAGAAACATTCTGTTGACTGATGTCCAGCATACATCACTGGAGAATTATTTCTGTGTGTAAAGCCAACATAAAAGGCTGCCTCAGCTTGAGTAATATATTATTCTTTTACTATCATAAAAAAAAACATTTCCTCCCTCTTCACCCACAGCACCAGAGGTTTTTTTTTATGCATTCGAATGACACTGTAAGTCTTGAGCTAAGTCTTTCTTCCTGATAGCATTGTACAAGTTGCTGTCCCTAGCTGACACTTCCTTTCTTTAATGGTAAACTGTGAAAAAGAATCATAAAATCTGACAGGACTGTGAACCATCTGATCTTCTTGATGAGTTTCAGCATCCTGCAATGAAGTTATGTAAAATTTTCTTCCCTACTAAGTGGGAATACGGCATCTCTGTTGCATGGAAGGATGATATAGGTTCAAAGAGGCTGACAGATAGATAGATAGAACTATCTAATGTCTTCCTGTAAATTTGTGGATTTTCTGTAGAGGAGTTGGAGGGAAATAAGAGTTTTTTTTTTGTTTTGTTTTTATGTGATTTGTCAGATATAAGCAGTACAACTTTCTGGCAGTTACATGTAATAAATGACTACTTTGTACCTCAGCGTATTAAGCTGATCTTTTTCACCTGAAATGAAAAATGATCTATGACTCTTGTGTTCCTATTGAATGCTAACAGTACTCCAGGAAGAAAAGGATCATACAGGCATATTTCCCACATGTAATATTAATCATATTTTTTAAAATAAATCTCCTTTGAATGTTCCCTGATCTTCTG
The DNA here is from genome assembly GCF_000705375.1 of Tinamus guttatus. The sequence continues at coordinate 138,644 of NW_010579171.1, read as the reverse complement.
TTGTTCTCTCCAAAGAAGTGTCCCGTGGCTAGCAATTGTAATTCTGGTATACAAAACTTTTTCATTAAGACAGTCACCATAACAATGTGCACAATCTTCTTGAACACAAGTCTTCTCTTTACAGAGTTTTTAGATAACATAATAAGTATAATAAATAATATTATAGACAAAAGTAATCGGGGTAGACACAGAAGATGAAAAAGTCACAATGAGATCAGGTCAAAGGATGTGATGATGATACTCCGTTTTGAAATAGCAACTGAAAGCTTGCACATGCTACCTGCATTCACCTGCCACGTGTTTCTGTTCTCATGTCCCTGAGTGCACTTTTCATAATTCAGGATGCTTCAGAAGATGTAACGGTTTGGTGACATTTTGTGTCAAATGATTAATAATGTGCTTAACTCTTCCGTCTGATGTTGAATGAAGAGTGTGTGGATGCATCAAGTTAAGTAAGTAAGCACAGATATCTCTGTGGGAATACAGCTGTAGGGGTGTAGACCATAATTCAAAAAGTATTCCACAGTTTCAAAGCTAAAATTTAAAACCATTACATTTTTCTCACACTTTAGAAGAGTGCTCTGCAATGTAAAGAGAAGTTATATTTTCTTTTTTTTCCTGAGGAGAAAATATTCAATTAGTGTGAATATTCAGAGTTTACAGCAGTAAGTGCAAGATAAATATATATGAGCAAGGATTTCTGAGGAAATAAAATTACTCATCTGAATAAATCAACTGTATCACTCTGCTTCTGAAAGCTAGAATAACTCTTTTAAGTGTAGGCAGAATATTCCTTTTCTTTCTCTGGTAGCTTTCCTGAGCCATTTTGCTGAAGGACCTAGTAAACAATTTCTTTAAATACAGCAAACTAGTTCAGAAGATCTGTTGACCTCATTCATTGTGGCATAATTATCCGTTCATTCCCAACAGATTCATGTCTTTGTAGCAATAACTTTGTTGACTTTTTATGGTCCCATATCTACTTATTTGAAATTCATATGATGTAAAATCTTTGAAAGCTTAAAGTAAGTGAAGTTATTGTGAAGAAGACTCTTTAAGAAAAGTGAACTAAGCAATATAGGTACAAACATAACTAGGCTTCCCAAATTCTCTCGATTTCTGTGGAAGAAAAAGGAGGAAAAAGGAAAGGAAAGGAAAGGAAAGGAAAGGAAAGGAAAGGAAAGGAAAGGAAAGGAAAGGAAAGGAAAGGAAAGGAAAGGAAAGGAAAGGAAAGGAAAGGAAAGGAAAGGAAAGGAAAGGAAAGGAAAGGAAAGGAAAGGAAAGGAAAGGAAAGGAAAGGAAAGGAAAGGAAAGGAAAGGAAAGGAAAGGAAAGGAAAGGAAAGGAAAGGAAAGGAAAGGAAAGGAAAGGAAAGGAAAGGAAAAGAAGAATTGTATAGTTCAGTGCTCTTTTTTATGCGGAAAAATATGGACATTCTACTAAATTGGGCAGGGGCCCTGGTGACAAAAGACACAGAAAAGGCAGAGGTACTGAATTCCTTCTTCACTTCAGTCTTTATTAGCCAGACCAACTGTTAGGAATCAATGTTTACGAATATCTGATGGAAAGCCATAAAGATGACAGGCCATACTGTTCTCAGTGCTCTTACTGACAGGATGAGGGGAATGGGCACAAACTTAAATTCAGGAAACTCCATCTGAACACAAGAAAACATTCCTTCACTATGACAGTGGCTGAACATTAGAACAGGTTGCCCAGATATTAGTGTGCCAATCCTGAACAGTATTTAAAACCCATCGGGACAGGATCCTGGACAACCTGCTCTAGTGGGCACAGCTTGACCAGGGCGAGTTGGAGCAGATGATCCCTCAAGATCCCTTACACTCTCAATATCTGTCATTCATTCCATCAGTCTTTTTTGCCTCCCAAAACCATTCACTACAACTTACCAAGAATTTCTAGCTGAGTACTCGACCTTCTTTTTCTTCTCTATTTAATGCTTGGATTGTTTTTACTTATACAATGCTACCATACCTGAATTAGCAAATACCCAGATTTACTCTGGTTACTTGCAACATTTTTGTTCAAGTTATCATCTAATCACCATAAAATTACACTGTATATCTTAGCTTTGAGTTGCTTTGATCCATGTATTAAGTGTGGTATTTGATATATATGATTTGGAATCACACGTGATGTGGAAATCAGTCCTGACAACAGCCTGAGAAGAAGGATTGCAAAAAGTGGAATTCTGGTCTTCAACCAATTACTTTTTTAAATATGATGCAAAAATAACAGTATTAATACTGAAGGCATGCAATGAAATTCTCTTTGTAGTTAACTTACTCCTCAAAATTTTAGAAAACCTAATAGCCATTGGAAAGTCAGATTTGGCTTTTGTGTAAACTAATGCCCTTTTATTTGTATAAACTAATGTTCATTTATAAACTAAAGTCTTTTCTTCTAATAAATAGTATTTCTTTTTCCCTTGTAGAAGAATAGAAGAAGGCAACTTATACAGTGGCTTTTCTTCAATGACTTTGATTTCCTTCAAAAAGCCGATATTTTTTAGGCTCAGAAGTTCAGACCCTTAGTATTCAAGCTGTTCACTCTCATACTCTTCTACCCCCTGCTTTTTCTTTTCCCTCCTTCTCTCTCTTAATTTAAACCTGTGGACAAAGATCTCACAGGTTTTCCTACCACCTCCTGGGCCTAATTATGAAAGTGAAGGTATTTCTTTTCATCTGCCAGTGTAGGCAGCTTTTTCCCCAAATTTCCCTTCAAGTCCCGTGATAGCCCTTTCCTTTATTGAAGTGAAAATCAAAGATTGTTATGCAGCTAGCTAGTTAATCTTTCATTATGTGAACTATCCACTTATCACTGTTTATTGAAAACCATTTTTTATTGCACAGTGTGACATGGCAGTGTGATAATGCAGAGAGGTTCATCTTGTTACCTAATGAAACTTGTAAAATGCTTACCATGATGCCTTCATGGGAAATGATCTAGTAAGATGACACAGAAAAAAAAGTATTTCAGAAACATATCTCCAATTTCTCAGCTATATACCTTAAACCAAGTATGTGGCTTTAGATATGCTTAGTGATGCAATGTTCTGTAGTTCACAGATCCTGTAATTTATATTTCTATGGTTATACTGGCTCACTGTGGGAAGCTGACCCATTTAAAAGAAATAAACAAATGGAAAAAAAAAAAAAAGGATTTTGAGAAAACCTTTCCACTGAATCATTTTGTAGCACTTCACAATTTATGTGAAGTTCAGAAGCGATTATATTAAGGTGCTATAAATGAGACTCAGAAAATCTCTTTCAAGATTATATGCATAAATGGCTTCTAGCAGAGCTCTTTGGGTAAAACAATTTAGATATTGCTTAGTTCACTTATTCAAACTGAAGGGAGACTTGAAAATATCTTCCTGAAGCTTGTTTGGTTTCCAGGTCTTGTTCTATATTTTGGCTCTCCTTTTGCTATTCTGCCTAGTGCAAGTTGATTTATTAATTGATATATAACAGATGAGGAAAAAAGATTTGATTGTGCCTTTGCCTAGTAGCTTGAATTTCAATCATTACAGACAGACAGACATATGCATACAGCCCTGTGAGAAGAAATCCTGTTAAAGAGACTCTGATTTCAGCATTAGGGACAAGTTTTAAAATAGGGCTTGTGTAAAAGCATACCTCCAGTTAGTCTGTAAATGTCTTTTTGTATATATGATCATATGTGCATGCCTACAGCTCTTTATATGTCTCTTCTATGCTATAATAAAGAAAAAGGAAACAGCATAGTTTTATTTCAAAAGGCTGCCAGGATGTTTTTGTATGACCTCTGCATAGTGGGTGACCAAGTGAAGAGAGGCACTTTTGGTGTAGAGAGAACACATATAAGACCTCTCACTGCACTGCAAAGATAGCTAGAAAGTTACTTAAACTATAATTCTTGAGCCTCATTTGTAGATCAGTGACCTAAAAGATTGCAGGGACTGACGGAACTGTTATGGTCTATTGTGCACTAAATCTAGCTGAAAAATTCATGACATTTTCAATTACATAACTAAGTGCATCTGTATATTAACTGGCTTTTAACAAGATAAACTCATTTTTAGATTTCAAAATAGAGAAACCTATTATTTTGAATTAGGACAATCATTTGAAAATGTATAACATAGTTTTAATGTTAGATGATCTGAAGAATTTTCTAGTAATGGCATTTTTTTCTTCTTCTTGTCACCTTAAAATGATGTCCTTTCTTGTTTAAATGCTTTAAATGATTTCATTGTCAAATGATATTTTAATAGAAATAATTTTGTCATTTATAATGCTTTTCTGTAAAAATACAAAACAGTTACAAATTTTAGTTTTAATTAATTATCTAAGTAACACTTATGATCTCAAGAAACACTAGTAATTTTTTAATGAATAAATAAAAAATTTTCTAGTTGATAAATTTATTTTCCTATGAAAATTATTTTTTTTTACTGAAAATCAAAATCTCAAAACTTTTTGCATAGGTGATAATTAAAAAAAGGAAAAGAAGTTGATGAAGGAAAAAATGGAGATCATTGTCTGGTGCTTTGAGATTTGAAATATTGATATTGCAAGACTCCATTTACTCCTACTGAAACAACAGAAGTCAAGAGTGCTCTTACTAAGTTTTATTTTGAAAAATATTTCACTGCACTGGAATGTTCCTAAAATAAAGGTAGCATGAAAAGTTCATGATCAGCAGTAGGCTAAGTTACCTGGGGCTATTTTTTCCAGGAGTTCTGAACAAAGACTATCAAGCGATTAGGTGACTTATCTATATGTGCGACCCGAATACTGTTTAATCAGTTAAGAGAACATAACTTTTCTGCCTCTTGTTCCTTTTATGTGCCCTATTATAATACAAAAGCTTTCTGGCATATCTGAAGTCACTGTAGTACTTGAGTGCCTATGGAAGGATACTGTTTTTATTTACAGACACACACAGCAAGTACAGGCACAGATAGGAGAGAGACTCTCCTTTCTAAATGCATGCTTGTACAGCAGGAAAAAATGAAAACTGTGTGGGAGCATTCAAAGCCTGAGTATTCAAAGCAAAAAATTCTGTACTGCAGTAAACAGAGATTTTACAAAATATTAAAGCATTTGCTGTAGATAAAGTGCAGCTGACTACCACACTGAAGTCATATATTTTCCTTCACGAAAAAAAGGGCAACTCACTGAGAGGCTGAAAGGAGATATACGTGCTCCTGGGATAACCTATGGAGTTCTTCATTATTTGCAGTGTAAAATTAAAATGTCTAAACACCACATGGTGAGTTCCTGCAGCACTGTGAAGATGCACAAGCACAAATCCAGAACTAGGATATACCCATGTCAGCAAGGTCTTTCAAGACCTGAACTCAGTAGCCCTAACCTAGTTCTTCATGGGGACTCAATTTGTTTTTCTTTCAGATCAAAGCTGGTGCCAAGAGAACTGCCTTGCACATCTGAACGATGCTTCCAAAGGCTTCCAGATTCTCGTATTGTTTGTAAGGAGAAGATGGTGCCACAAAGTGATAATTAAGACTGAATTTGGTACTCACAAGCAAAAAATATTTTGCTTAAGCTTAAAGTTACATATTTCAACAGTGCTAATGGAACAAAAGTCCTTGATAGGTTTTGGATAAATGTGTGGATTCTGGGTTTGTTCACAAAGACCTGCTCAGTATTTCTGCAAACATAGTCAGCATACCTCAGAGTGCACTATGAACTTTGCCTTCTGCCTTTCCCAGTCCTTCTGGCTGAGGTGCACCTAGTGTAACAGTCTCCCCTCAGCAAGGTTGGAAGGATGTTGATATGGCCAACATGCAGTTTTGTTCTGTGCTCTTCTGTGAGGAAAGCTGCATTTTTCCCAGGCCCTTCCACCCACTGAGCAATGAAGGATGATATTGACAAAGAGCAACTGTGTTTCAGATTGAAAGTGCTATTCAGGAGGAAGAAGCATCTTCACATATACAGAAAAAAAAGTATCCTGTCACAAAAGGAAGCATTGGTCACAAGTGTCTTCTATTGATACACTGCTGATGCCAGAGCTCAGAAATAAACATATGTGTTTTTGCAAGTGATTTTTTTTTCATAAAGATTTAGTTGTGTTTTGCATTCAGGCTAGCTTATAATGCATGAAACAGCCATTGTGTGCAATGCCTTTTGTTTTGTTTTTCTTTTCCCTGGGTGACTGTAGTCTTTCCTGCCCCTCCCCCTGCCCTGCATCCAGCATCCTAGAAAATCTAAACTGCAGTGGAAAGACGGGATACAGATAAGCCATTGAGTCCATCAGAACAAAGCAGCTTGAATAGTAGTAGTTCATATGATGGGCCACTTTTTAGATCGTCAAGCACTTGGAACTTGTGAAAGGTGATATAGGTAGTAGAATCCTGAAGAATACTTGAAAAAGGGAAATAAGGATTGCCAAACTCCTCAATATGATCTTGAATAAAGTCATCAAGACCCAGCTTTAAAACAGTTTTTGTTGAAATCTGAGCCTTAGTAGTAATTTTGATATGCTGAATGTATGTCTGGATGTTAAATGGGCAGACCTTCTTGCATAGTTGCTGATAGATTGTACTGTGTTGTTTTTTTAGGCAATATTCAAGGAGAAATGAGTCAATATTTCATTGATTGAGGAGCACGAACACCAATGTTTTTGTTATGCTTTTATAAGACAGGAAAGCAATTGATAGACAACCTAGATTCTCTTTTCTGAATGTAATATAGAGAAGAAAGTGGTAAGATTAATCTGGCAGCATGTGTCAGACCCACTGTAGCTTAGTAAAGACATGACCCTTCAGTTGCCTCCATAAGGGAAGGTTCCCTTTTATAGTTAATGTCTCTGTCTTGGTTACTCTGGACTCACAGCAATAAATATGCAAAGACAAAAATCTGTAGAATCAGAATAGGATCTCACCGAGAAATAGGGTCCCAAATGTGAGGAGAGTGGAACACAGTGACAATGTGTCCTTACCTCTGATATTCTCTTATGAGTCCTACTCCTTTATGAGTTAGGTATGAGAGTGTTTCAACACTGTTATTTCAAAATAAAGTCATAGTCACAATTAACTGTCACTATGGGGATTACCCTGAAATAGAGGAAGCATTTCAGCCACTTGACCATCTAAAGAGCCCCCCAAAACACTCCAGTGTTTCTTAATTCCTAAAAATATTCCAGAATTGTTTTGGGTTCCAGGAACAGGAAAATGTGATCTGAGCATAAAACCCTAAGGGAAAATGAAGAAATGTCATAGTATGATTAAAATATTTGGCTAAGAGTTTATTGTTAGTCTGAATAACTAATATAATCAAACTCTTAAGGAGCAGCTGTGCTTAGGCTAAGAAATATATATGTGAATTAAAGGTAGTCAGACACTATTTTTTGTAAAAATAAGCAATGCCACTGGAGATGGTAGACCCATACTGATTTTCCCCTGCTGACAACATGCCCCTCATGTGAACAGATTCTATTTGGCACATAGTGGGTATGTGTAAATTGAAGGACCCGGGAGAACTTTCCTGTTCTCAGAATGGATATACACTCTTGCTGTTTCTGGCTTGCGCATCAGGATCAGACTTGTGTATGTATACATGCTTTCTCTTTCAGTGGAGAGGCAGGTGGGGAGTAAGGGTCACACTAAGATTCAGTTTATTTCATCCTCAGAGAGGCTAGTCTGGATTAAGAGGGTCAAGGATGGTGACTAACAGTGTGGCAAATACCTGTCTGTGTTATAACCCACACAATCTCCACCTGTTGTTCTTAGAAGTGTAAAAGTTACCAGACTGTTTAAAATATATCTGTGATATGGTACATGAAATCCCCATCTTCTTCCCTGAAAACCTGCTTTTATTTTTGCAGTGATCGATTGATTGAATGAATAGGAGAAGTTTGAGATCCAGAAATATTGTAATAGATGCTCTAATAGATCTGTGCATAGATTATGTGAAAAAGTCATTATTCTTGATTAAAGATGTCCTACCTGGCTTATAACTCAGTGGATGCACAACTCAATCACCCTAGGAAGTCAGACAGGCATTCATGCTAGAAATGCTCTCACAGCAGGGGAAACAGCAAGGGTATGTTATTTTGGAATGAATGGCACAACACAGCCTCCAGCAAAAGATAGAGCACAGGGTCTACTACTGTAGGTCACTTCTCAGTGTGTCACAACACATGGTTTTTTTACTCTTCAACTGAAAAAAACTTGTGTGTGGGAAGGGTGGGTAGAGGATGAGTATTGTGATAGCAGAATTCTCTAGGTTTGAAAGTATATTGGTTTTATAAAATGGAGCCTGCAACCTTGCAATGAAGCAAAACTTCTGCCAAATCAAAGAAATAACAAGTAAGTACTCTATATCTGTACTGGTGTTAATATTGCTGCTGAGGAAGCCTATATACAACAGTCATAGAACTAAATTTTGCTAATTCATTCATCAGCAAACCTTTATCCATTGGCAAGAATGAGAATTTAGGGACTGGTAGCATAACAGTGAGGCTGGAGGAAGACAAAAATGTTTACAAAAGGGCTCCTTATCAGCCATTTCAACAAGCTGTTTCTGTATTTTGGAGGATAGAATCCTCAAACAGCTTCCGCTTTTATGGATAATTTACAAAGAAATGAAGCTTAGATCATTGAGCCAGAGAACAGAACTAATACTAGGAGTCTTCAAAGTCATACAGTATAATTAGAAAAATAAAAGCTTGAAATCTCTTCCTAAAACATAAAGCATACACTAGCACACAGTCATATAAGCTCACCTCTCAAGAGGGTACCGAACAAGGTTATATAGACCACTATTTGTGAATGAAGTCAATTAAGATATACCTGTAAATTAATAATGTGCATTATTAATGAAGGCAGAATAAGAAACAGATTCATTAACCTGATTATAATTAGTGCAACTCGGTATTTGAGCCCAAAAGATTTGCTAATACTTTTTACTTATTCCAAATAATGCTGTCATACCTCACTGCAAGGAGTATAGATGATGTTTGGTCTGCTATGTACATTAGGTTAGGCTTCTAATCAGTGTAACTGAAGACACACTTGCCAACTTTATGCAGGAAAAAACAATTGTGGGCAAACTACATATGCTATTTTGTCTATTTGTTTAGTTTATTCAGAAGTCTTTTGGAGGCCTTCAGAAATAAAAGCTCCTTCTTGAAACTTCAAAAGCTTCTAAGATAAGAGAGAATAAATTGGATTCTCTTACTTGTGTTCTTCATTAGCAATATTCAACAAATTTGAGTTACAAGGGAAGTAAGTAGAATCTCCACAAAACTTTTTCTATATGTGTTTGCAAAATGAAGAGAGAGGCTGATCGATAGAACCTGCTAAAGCTGTTTTTACAGTCTGCGCTTTGCTTAAGCAGTACAAAGGGGACTGAGTTCACAGCAAACATATAATGGTGTGAAATGGAATGGGATGTTTTATGTGTTTGTTTCTTTTTAAAGTGAGAAGAATTACTAGAACTTGTAATCTGAATACCTGTATGAGAAAAACCTTAGAAATTAATCAAGTTATTTATTAAGTCAGTGCATTATTTATTCAGAGAAAGAGGTTAGAGCCTCATTAAATGCACATTCACATCATAAGTATCTACAAATAAATATGTGTGTGTGTGTATACAACATATATACGCCAGTGAGGCTCTTGCTTTGAATTCTTTGGGGAGTGATTTTTCTTAAATTCTTTTCACAAAGATGCTGAACCCCACCTAAAGCCTATTCACAGGGGAGCACCTGTTGATCCACATTATTCTGGGGTTCTGTTTTAGGGTCCAGGTCTTTGCAATATACAAGATACACAACTGAAGGCAGCCTTGAGCTTTTACCTTTCACCCTTACATTATGGAAACTCACCATTTCATGTATTTTTCCCTTATTGTTTAAATTTAGATGGTGTCTTTTTTAATGTCTAGTGGAATTTTAAAGAGTAATAGTGAAATAATTAAGCAGTAGTGGGCAGCTAGAAGAAGAATTCAGGGAGAAGAAATATTTTGTGGATGGTTTCATTGCCTTTTTTTTTCATTTTCACATGAGTTGCTTAGAAACCATAACATCAGGTACATTATTATTGTTTACATAAACAAATCTGCCAGGACTTAATTCCTGACTAGCTTCTGCATTGTCTTTCATGACAGAAGCATTTTGAAAATCATGAAATAGTTCATGTAATGTGATGTGACATCTACATGACACAGAACAGCTGTGATGCCTGTACCAAAACAATCTGGTTGAGGATTATTACACATAACATGAAAAAAATGTTGTTGGGTAGGTGTGTGCACATTGGGGAAAGGAAGGAGGAGTGTTACTCTCTCTTTCTGATACAAAACAAGCAAGCAGAATTTCTAGTTCTGGACAAGAAAAGCACATTCTCTCTTATATCTGCACAAAAATATGTCATGAGCCCATTGCTGTTCACTTTGCCCTGAAAGGCCAGGGCCAGAAAAGCAACAGGCCCCTGGAAGGTCTCTTTTCTACGACATATTTTTTTTCCTAGAGTAGTATTAGAATTTCTTCAGAATTTAGTAAGGCAGAACAGCCTAAAATAGTCCTATAATAGCTGAAGTATGAATGTGTGCACTTTGCTGTAGCTTCCTTTCATCTTGTTAGCTCATATTATTAATTGATGCTACATTTTCTTTATTTTTAATTTTCTGATGCTGAGGGGATGCACATTCCCATATACATCTTGATTAAAAAATTATGGCCTTAATTTGAAGTCCTTAATGTAATGTAGGCTTCATTTTAGCAGTGTAGACACAGTCTTTTCATGGTCAAGACAAATAATTCACAAATCACTTGAAAGACCACAAGCAAAATGCAACCCAGGGTTTTTCAAGTTAGATTAGTCCAGGCTTATTACCTTTGAGTTGCACATTTCTCCCTTAAGAACTCCTTAACTCTGGTATTAAAATGCTTTGCTGTTTGCAAAAGGTATTAGCGCATCCGGCTGTATGAATTTTTAGTAAAAATTTAATCATAGTATTTTGTTTCTATTTCAAAATGTAGCGAACTCTGAACATCAGATATTAAGGATTATATTATTTCTTGAGTTAAATTGGAATTATATAATGTTTAGACATTCTAAAATTGAAATGCATCTCCCCTCCTCCCTCCTCTTCCAACCTGTTGAGAGAGAATATATTGAACAGCCATCTTCTTTACCTTTCCCAGGCCCCCATAGGTTAATTCATGTCTGTGCAGAGTCCTTAAAGAGGTATAGCATGTGTCCTTACATGGTGGTACATGCAGCCACTTTTTGTGTGTGTGTATTTATTAGGATAGTGATGCTTTCAGAAGAAATGGTGGCTTTTGGGATGCTGGCAGGATCTCAGCTAGAAACGCTGCCTGGTGCTGAGGCAAGATATGGGCAGCCAGCTATCCCTGCTGCATTTCTTCAAGCACAGCAAAGCAGGCTGCTTCTTGCAAAGGCAAAAGACCCCTATCAGAGACAGGTTTATCAGGCACGAGGAGATCTGTCTTTCTCAGAAGAAATATCATAGTCTTGATTCTGCACCTGTTTCCTGTTGTCAGATGGGAAGTCAGACTTCACCCATGTTTCTTTTCCCCCACTCTGTCACTGTAGCTGCTGTAGCCCATCCTTTTCTGCTATTCCTCTTCTCATCACATGCCTTTCACTGTGTAATAAATAATATTTGAAAGTTGAATATCAGGCTAATTAATTGTAAATGATAGAGTTTGAGTCTGAAAATGCAGCACTTTCAGTTAGGTTTCTAAATCTTCTTTAACAAACAACATTACATAATGCGATGATTAAATTTATATTCATCTAGTTCTAATTATCATATTTTCTAGCATACAAGTCAAGATTTTCTATGTCATAACCACTGATGACAGAAGCTTTTCTTTCAATTAATCCTATTTCATCTTGTCTGCATCTACATAATTATTCTTAGGGATATATGTTCATTTCAAATATATATAGATAGATAGATCGATATGTATGGATATGAACAGAAAATTACTGACAGTTTTCCAAAACAGATTTTTAAAGGTTAGTATTTTCCTGAGGAATAGAAATATCAAGATTTGTACCTATTTCAATATGTTTGTGTATATGTACTGTTTACATTGGCCTTTACTTGGAGAATATTAAAACTTATGTGAGAACAAAGATACAAGAAATAGTACACACTAGTAAAGCTGTATTATATTTTGGTTCATTGAACAGCTACTAGCATATTTTACAAGCATCAGAAACAAGACCAGTAAAGCATAAAACTATACACTTACTGAAGTGCAAAGTAAGGTGTAAAACTATATGTCTACCAAGTGTAAAGTAAGGTGATAATGCCATTATCTCATCTGGGAATTATTCATTGGAAAATCACATTTGTGCTAGATTTTACATAATCAGCTAAAACCTACTGGCTTGCTGTGTCTGAGAGCTCCTCACATTGATCTATGTGAAAGCATTATGTTCTCCAATGGTATTTCACAATAGATCTCATCTTCGAGTATGATTTGAAATCACTGACGACACTTAAATGACTTAATCATTTAGAGTAATGGGATCTGAACTGTGTCCTTGACAAGACAGCAAATGTAATGGTGCTGTGATGATGTCTAGTAGATGAGAGCAAAATAATGCAAGTTTACAGAAATAATAATAAAAAAAATAATTAGAGAGTGTCTCAGAGTATGGTCATTTGTAATAGTAGCATGCCTATGTATTGTCAAAAAAGAAAGTAAAGTCTAATACAGGTTAAAAACTCAACCACTGGCTTCTTTCATCTATTTTATTGAAAGTTAATTCATATTCAACAAAATATTTTATCTATAGTATAGACATTCCCATGGAGTAGGAGAGCATGATGAATCACACAGTTGTACATAATCATTAAATGATTTTCGGTTAACTAGATTTTCATTATATACTTCTCATAAATTAGTGAGATTAAAAAAAAATCTCAGGTATGTACATAGTCTTAAATTAGTAATGAAAGCTATATGCTACAATTGGGAAGTTTATACAAATGATTCTGACAAAGGATACAAAAGTCAAGTATTAACAAATTAAATCAATAAATCAAATTAGTATTATCCCACAGTGAAACATTTTATCTGCACTATTCTCCCCTTCTCTGGAAAGGTGGTTTTATTATCATCACAGAACATTAACTCTTAGTAAAAGCCTTATCAATCTGCTGATCAGGATTTACTTTGATCAAAATATGATACGATATATGATATACTTACAAGTATTTCTAAAGCAAGAAATTTTGACAGATTCTTTACTAAATAGAAAGTCAAAGTTTCCATCTAGGTCATGATAACTCATAGAAAAACTATTTTTTCAAATGAGAGAGTCAGTGTGAACTGACTTGCAAAAAGCAATGATATTTGCTTTGTACAATTCAGCTTTTCAACCATGCTTTAAAAGCAACGTGACAAGAGTCATAGATGTCTGCATGGGTGTTTTTGTCTATATTTGTCATAGTATTATCTCTTTCTCATACCTGGTCCGTAATGGAGATGTTTATTTCTCAGTTTTGATGTGAATTACATCTACTTTCCCTTCCTCTATTCATGGACAAGGGCAAAAAGATCCACTAATTCAGATAAGCTGGAAAAATTATTCTAAGTACATATGATGCGATTCAGTAATGTAAATATGCAAAATGATATGCTTAAATTAGAATAAAATATAGCATCATTGGGAGAATGTATTGACTTGGCCACTTTCCTGATGAAAGGCATCTCTTAAAGACTTGTATCGTATGGTGGATGTCAGTCAACTTATGAGTCTAATGTAAACAATGTGATGTACCTCTGACTTTGACGATGCCTCAACAGCAGCACTATGTCTGATTTTGAGTACCTTTCTGTAAAATCATATGGGAAAGGGTATTAACAAATTGGGACTTGTGTGTAACAGTGAAAGCTTTGGATGTGTAAATAACAGATACTCTACATAAAAGAACACAAGGAGCAAGGTGATACCTTGTTACCCAGTTTCACTGAGAATAAGCTCTGGAAGTATGGATTCAATGAGTGGACAGTAAGGTAGATTGAGAACTTGCTGGAAGGGAGAGCTCAGAGGCTGGTTATAAATGGAGCCAACTCTAGTTTGAGGCCTGTGGCCAGTGGTGTCCCCCAGGGCCCAGTACTGTTCAACTTGTTCATCAACGACTTGGACAAGGGCACAGAGCGCATCTTCAACAAGTTTCTGATGATACCGAAGTGGGTAGAGTGGCTGACATTCCAGAGGGCTGCGCTGTCATTCAGAGGGACCTGGTCAGGTTAGAGAGTTGGGCAGAAAGAAACCTCATGCAGGGTCCTGCACCTGGGGAGGAATGACCCCAGGCACCAGTATGGATTAGGGGTTGACCTGCTGGAAAGCAGCTCCGCGGAGAGGGATTTGGGACTCTTGGTTGACAACAAGTTAACCATGAGTCAGCAATGTGCCTTTGTGGCCAAGAAGGCCAATGGGACCCTGGCCTGCATTAGGAGGAGTGTTGCCAGCAGGTCGAGGGAGGAGATGCTGCCCCTCTCCTCAGCTCTGGTGAGGCTGCACCTGGAGTATTGGGTGCAGTTCTGGGCTCCCCAGAACAAGAGGGACGAGGAGATTCTAGAGAGGGTCCAGCGCAGAGCAACAAAGATGATTAAGGGACACAAACATCTATCTTATGAGGAAAGACTAAGTGAGCTGGGCCTGTTTAGCCTAGAGAAGACAGAGAGAAGATCTGATCAATATGTATAAGTACCTGAGGAGAAAATGTAAAGAGGATGGGGCCAAACTCTTCTTGGTGGTGGCCAGTGAAAGGACAAGGGGTAATGGATACAAGTCAAAACACAGGAAGTTCCACCTCCATGTGAGGAAGAACTTCTTTACTGTGTGGGTGACAGAGCCCTGGCACAGGCTGCCCAGAGAGGTTGTGGAGTCTCCTCTGGAGATCTTCAAAACCTGCTTGGATGCAGCCCTTTGCCACGTGCTCTAGGTGTCCCTGCTTGAGCAGGGGTAGTTGGACTAGATGATCTCCAGAGGTCCCTTCCAACCTTAACCATTCTGTGGTTCTGTGATTCTGTAATAAGAAATGCAATGAAGAGCAAAAGATATTCATATTTCTACTGTTAGGATAGTTTAGGACTAATATAGTTTGTTTACAAGGATTATCAGCGTTAGAGGGTTATTTAAGAACAGTTCCCAAACAACTGTTAGAAATGGATTAGGCATAATTAGCTTTGCCTGGGGACCAGAGGAGGGATTAAATGGTGGTTTGACATCACTGTACCAGCTCTGTTTTTTATGAACCCTATAAAAAGAAGTCCAAGGCAAACAGAATTAATAGGGAAACTAAATGTAGGTCAGATGCTGGGTTTTCTGTGTAACCAGATATTCTAATAACTTGTCTATAAATTTAAGTACCTGGATGTTTTGGAAATGCAATCCTCAAAGGCCTTTAGGAATACCTTGAGAGAAACCGTAGAAGAAGCTGCTAATGTAGCTATGCTCAAGAAATGTAGCTATGATACAAGAAAAAAAATAAATAGGGAAAATCTACCCTTTATGAAGCTCAGTTAATGGGAACTGCAAATATCTCAGTGCTTCTCTGTAATAGGATCCTCAGAGCCCTGTGGAAATAACCAAGTGAAAATATGAATGTAGCTCATGTATTAAAAGTGTAGTATCCTCCAGTATGGACATGGTCGTTCATTTGTAAAAGGAATACAAACTGCCTTGAGTTAAATTTCGAGAGAAAAAAGGAAAGTACATTAACTTTCAGCTTTAGCTGATTTGTGCTAGTGTTCTTGGGCATGTCTACTTAAGGAAGTCTTGCATGCAAAAACAATGCTTAGTTGACAAAAGAGACTTCTGGTTACTACGCCTGAGATAACATGGAAAAACTGCTGTGAGGTACGTGCATATGTTGTTTTCCGTGGGACCATTTGGCAAGAAAGGAGGAGATGGGAAATGATATAGAAGAGAATTTTTTTACTGAAGATCTTGGTCAGATTTCTTTCTTTTCTTTTTTCTTTTTTTTAACATTAAAGGATTTAGGATTTAAATATATGAAAATAAAAACAAACAAATATGCCACGTGCTTTAGGTGACCCTGCGTATGCAGGGGGTTTGGACTAGATGATCTCTAGAGGTCCCTTCCAACCCTAGGCATTCTTTGATTCTATGATTCTATGATTCTATGGTAAACTGTCCTACCAAAACTTAATTAAATCACAGAAATCCTCTCCTCCTCCCCTCTCTCGCTTTCCTCATTGAAAATGTCCTGGGAGACTTGAAATTGGGCTTGTTAGTGGTAACCTGAGCTCACAGAGCTTGACATGTTTTCATGAAACTTCCTGGTTTATGCCTACACCCGAGAGGTGGAAAGTAACACTACTCATAGAACAGAAGGTCTGCCAAATGTCTTCATTTTATGAGTATGTCCACATCAACAAAATTCAGTTACACTGAGTAATTTCTATAGTAATATATAGAATAGTATATATAGTATAGTAATTTCTACATACATGGAAGAAAAATGTCATAGTAAAATATTACTTACAATGGTAATCCCTGAGATTCACAAATTTTGAAATAGAGTTTTGCTATCTTATTTCTTTAGTACTTATTTGTTTCCCTCTGTTTTTTTCTTTTTCTTTTTTGTTTTTTTAAGTTCTCACCATGTCCGTGCAAGAGGATTGATGTTTAGCCTTTTTTTTCAGCTTTATTTGTATTCTTATTTTAAAACTTATACAAAACACATCATAACTCAAATAACTTGATTTTTCAGTTTCAGTTGAATATTACAGCTGCTTAGGATTACTCTCTTAGTATTTATTTCATTTAGTGATCTCAGTTACAAAGAGGTCTAGGAGAATGGATGAGAATAAGGAAAGTAATCTTAAAACTTTCATAGTTCTAGGTTTCAGAGTGGAGTTTAGAAAATTTTAGAAAATAAAACCCAAACCTATAACAAAAAAAAAAACTTTTTGCCATGGTTACTGTTTCAAAAATACTATTTTTATTTTACCTCCCCCAAATTTTGTGAAAATTAATGTCTGTAGAACATACTGCCGCATTTCCTGCTATCTATAATACTCTAAAGACTCCATAACAATATGTCTGGCTGCAGACACAGGAACATTCTCCCTTAGCTGTCATGTTCTATACTGCTTATGTACAGAGTGCCTGGATATTGAACTCTATTCACGGTGAGCGCCCAGGGAAACCATAATGAAAATTATGTAAGGCAAAGATACAGAACTGGACACTCTATTCTCAGGTTTGGCTTTGCAACAGTCACTGAGGAAAAGGCAACAGGCGTTTGCAAAGTCCCCCATAGTAAACTATGTGCCCATCCAAGAGCTGGATTAGCCATCTGTTTCCTCAGTCACAGGCCCATTTCTTTTTTAAGGGAAAGTGAGCTGAACCAGTCTTTATGGTGGCTAAGCGTCTGCTGAGATGCCCCAGCAGTTATAAGATGGGTGAAAACAGTGTTAAATGCATCTTTTGTCCCTTGTGTTTCATAAAGGAGGAATACTTAATGGAGATTCCTTATTACCAGAAAGTCCACATAGGCACTCAGGAGGTCACCTCTAAACACTCCTAAAACAAGTATAGCCAGCTCCGTTGGCAGAGATGGGAGGTGCTCTTTCATAGCCTTGATTTTTTTCTGCCTGCTTTCCAGAAGTTTTTTTTTTTTTTTTTTTGTCATTCTTGATTTCTTCCACTCATGTGGAAGCGTGGAGCTGCTTTCATTTCATTGATTTTGCTGTTGAGCAATTGTGTGTTTGTGTTTCTGCAGACATACACAAGCACACATAAAAATCAAAACCTCTACAAAAAATGAAATTTCAAGAACTTCAATAAGAAAAAATCAATCACTTTCTAGGAAAAAAGTTTTCTTACACAATGAGAACAGCTTTTCAAAGAGAAATCATGCTTTTTTTCTGCTATTTTTTCTGTTAATTGTAAAAGATTGAATCTGTTTCATTTAGTAGGACAAGAGAATACATGTATCATATATACTTTGTAGCTTTATCACAACTAATGCAAAAGGTAGAGGTCAAATATGACAGTGACAAAATATATATGCACATATATATGTATATATCCAATAAATCCTTAATTCTACAAATTGCAGATATTATTGGAGTGGGAAGATTCAGGTCACATTTTTGTTTTACTGGATAAATGTTTGCATATATATTAATAGGTATTTCCATTGCTAAAGACAATAGCATGGAGTGAAAATTATGTATTTTTTGTTTTATTCTTTATTGAGATGAAGAAGAAACTCAGAACAGTTCAAAAGATTGAAAGAAAGAATTGTAACAAAATTATCATAGCTGTTGTTCTAAAAAATTAAAATCTCCATGCTGAAATCTCTGTCCCTGCCTATGTCTCATTGTGCAATGTTTGATTGTTAGTGAACATGATCATTATTTGAGTGTTTTGTCTAAAGCATTTCAACGAGCACTGCTAAAATATTTACTTTCTACTAAAATATAAGAACATTAGAAAATGAACAAAACAGAAATAAACTATGAACACACTATCAGTGATTTATATCAAATAGAGTCTTAAAATATTGCCTATTTAATATCTTAAAATATTCTTCCAAGGGAAATAGGAAGCTGAAATATGCTTCTGAGAGAAGCAAACATGAATCACTGATACAAAAGGCACCTTGTTTATATTGCAGGTATTGTATAATCTCTTCAGGGCCAAGGCACTCATTGATATACCACTTGTATACCACTGAATGTAATGTAGCTTGGATTAGGCTTGTTTCTATGTGCTTATGTGACCTAAATGTTAAGAAAATAATAACACTGCAGCATCAGAGGCCAAAGAAGTAATTTTCTTAGTCAAGGTTATGATTTGAGATGTCATTAGTGGGTGGAATGGTTCACTCAAAACCCCAAATCAGAATACTTGAGTAAGCTTTACTAATTTATATTATATTGCCCTTCCAGACATGCAGAAAAGGAATTTGTGCAGAAAACAAATAATTTATTCCTGTGTTTTCATTTGCATTTTAGTTAGTCTTTAATGACTGTGTGTCAGCTTATTCTGAATTTCATGTTTTATTGATCTTGATTAAAGACTGCCCAAGAGACCTGAGACGGATTCACAGTTCAGCCCTCATGTCTCTGAGAAAGACATCTACATTGCTAAATAAGAGAGGGACAAACTACAACAGCGGATCTCTGTCTATCCTCTTGCTTAATTGTTTTCTCCAACTCAAGACACTAAAGGTAGTTTACAGACAGTAGTCATCGTGATCCTGGCACAGCTCATTTTGTGGACTGTTCCCAAAAGGAATAATGGATGACAATGTGCCAGCCTTGGACATGCGGGGCCGCACCCTCAGCTCCACCTCAGCGTGTGAAAGAGTTTTTCCTGCTATTGATTACAGCTTCTTCTCTTACTCAGAGTCACAAGAAACCTGCGATCACTGCTTCTGGGTCTGATTTTCTACTTAATATTTGGTTGTTTGAAAGATCAAATTCCCTGGGAAGTTTTGTTTACTATATTACATTATGTAAATTATATTATGTTTTATTATAGACAAAGTTAGGTTTACTATAATGGGACTCTTCTTGTATTTCAAGTCATTCTTTTACATAAATATTTGAAAATCTGGAACTTAAATCTTCAAGAATAACATGTCCCTGCTAGAAATGAGGCAGCACAGCCTCCTTTTCAAAGCCCAGTGTTACTAGATTGTATCAAGGTCTGCTCTTCAGACATTTGTATGAACCAACACTTTTTCCTTGTATCCATGCATTATCTTTCATCTTCTACACTGGTCATATGAATTTTGAGACAGGAATTCTCTTTTTGTTTTTATGTTGTAGTCAGTACAGAGGGACAGCCTGTTCCATTCCTAGAGAATATGCCATGGTTTGTGCTATATGCCAGAAAAGGCAGAGAATAAAATAGACCTGAATTCCAGACCTGCTTTCCCAAAAAACCTTGGAAGATCCCAGAACTTCTATTTTTTGTAAAGCACAATAGCTCTTGTTCTTTCAGATACTCTGACTGATATCTGAAGGAGAAATTACTCTGGTGGAGAAGCAAAAAATGATTCTTGCTATGTGTTTTCACACGTGGTAGTAAGTTGACCACTTTAATCTTGCTTTGGGTGTGTACTGACCATACAAATCCCCTTCCACACTGTGTACACAATGTACTTATCATACAAATACGTAGGATTATATACATGTGTCTGATAACTTTTTGATGTAAAAGTAAGAAAGAAAAAAAAACACTGTATGGGAGACATGTTTCCTTGCTTAGCTAAATGCTGACCTGTGAATAGGGTCTGAGGACAATTAGAGATGGTTTGTCTTTACCTCATCTTGAATAGCCTTTAGAATATAGAATATAGCCAAAACATGAATACTGCAGAGCTCAGTTATCAGCATTTTTTTTTTTTTTTTTTTTTTTTCCTCAAAGCTTTATTTCAATTGCTGTTTGGAATCTGAGTTAGTTGCTTCAAGGTTTCATTTTAAGAAATGTATCCAGATGATGTATGCAATCTTTTATTAATGCATTTGGAAAAGGTAATTCTCCATTATGGTTTTCCTCAAGTATATTTTACTGATGGCTGAAATAAAAATTAACTTACATTTCCTTGCTGGTACAATTACATAGTTCGGAAATACATCTTCCTTCTCAGAAAAGGCCCAGTGAAGGCTTTGTTAGAAAGAGAATGTGTGTGTCTGCAAATTAACAAAGATCTGAGATGCCAACAGTATGTTCTGCCTCAGTACATTAGTCTGTTAAGTATATTTTGTAGACAAGTCCTAAAAATGAAGAAAAATATGCATGCAAATATCTTTGTTCCTTGGATATTAGCTGTAGAGAAATGTGATCTTGTTCACAATAACACAAAAAAACTGCACATGTATACCGTTAGAGGCAATAGATGGCAGTCTTAATCCATTGTATTGAAAGCGTTGCAGAAACATCAGTATCTCTTGCCCCTCACCCAGCTAAGACACAATTCTCTCTCAGCAGTTTGTAGGTCAATGTGCAAACACATTTGAAAAGTTCATTTTGAAGATCTTTTCCTTCTACAAGCCCAGCTTGATTTACATCCACCCTGATATCCCTGTAAATGTATATCAAGGTGAGAACTGGCAGTGTCAGGAAGGGGATGATTTCCTTGCATTTAGCTCAGAAACATTTCAGGACTGTTACAGCATGAATATATAATATTTGCTGCTGTGGATATTCGGTCTGATAGGCAAGTAGTTGGTATGCACCTAAAGAGGCATGATGTACACCTTTCTGGATAGATCTCCTCTGCCTGGTCCAGAGAAAGAGAAAAAAGTCCTCCAGCTAATCTCCTGTGTCCCCTGACAGAAGAGCATTACTTTTTGAGGAAGTCTTCTAAAAGGGCATATCTGCCTTATTTCCCTCAAGCTAAAGCACTTATATAAACTGACCCAAATTAATTGTGCTATAGCCTATGGCACCTTTCTCTGCTTACTTTTGAGCATTACATAGAGAAATGTTGACTGAAGGCTGGGTCCCCAAGGCATCTATGCCTGAACAGCAATTTTCTCTGCCATTTCTGCATGCAGAGAAAGGCCATGGTTTCCTTCATGTCAATGAAATAATTTCAAGACGTAAAATACTGACGAAAATTTCTTCCTTCCCCTATACTTTTACGGTGAGTAACCTGATTAGGAGTTTTACATATCTAAGGAGATAAGGAGATTAATCAGTTAATAAATCAAATAAATCACTGCTGCTCCAAGCAGCTGCAAATGTAATCTCCCACTGGTAGCTTGTTCTGAGGTCCTCTGGGATTAGAAGTGCTGTTATGACTTCCTTGTGCTTTCTCCAGTGTGTCCTGCAATTTTAATCCCAAAGCATTTGTGCAACTAGCCAGGAATACCTGGAATCACAACATGCCTCAGCTACCGTAATCAAACTGTGGTACATGATATAGCACTACTCCAGTCTTGCCAAAGGTTTCTTACTGTCTTTATATATCAAAGCATCTCAGAATAAATTCTGTGACGCCAAAGGCTGTCACAGATGTTAGATGGAAGGGGAAAATGTTTCTAAATCATTTATAGGGAATAAAATTTTATACCTAAAACTCCAATATCCCTGGCTGTTATTTATAGGAGCTTCTTATAAAATATAGACATAGGACTTCTGATGGCAGAATTGCCATGTGGTAATACCATCTCATTCACTGTTGGCAAATACAGATGTTCTAGGAGGATTATCAGAAAAAAAACAAAAGGCATTTATACAATTGTACTGTTAATAGTAATTGCCATTACTGACCAAATCCAATGAAAGCATATGAGAAAAGTGGAAAATATGAAAAGAGATTCAGTGCATTACAGGGGTGATTTAATTTTTGTGGCACTGCAAATCAGTTATTAGATATTTGCAATTTCCTCTGTTTTGTTGTTGTAATTATTAAATTGTCATTTGTAGATAAAATTTTAATAAGTCATTCATAAAAGGAGCAGAAAATACAAATCAGTCACATTGTTCATCATAAATCTATCTTTGGATTCCCTTTTGGCTTTCAAAATACTGAGTATAATCTTTTCTTCAAAGTTAGAAGGATTTCTGCAAGAGGTTCCCACCTTAGATTTTCACTTTTTATAAATTATAGAACCTATTATTTGAATTAAATGTGGTAGTTGAAAGGAGCGCATAGCACTATGATGAATGCTGCTCTCTGGGATACATAAAGCTATTGATACTGTTGAATACTAGCTAGAAATGATGAATGTATCAAAAATATTCTTTTTTACTTTTTCTGTTGACAATACATTTTACCTCAGATACCAGGTACTTCAAAAACTGATGCTTGAATAATTAAGAATAGGTGGAATATGATTTTGTGATGAGATTTGAGTACATAAGATTCCTGAACTGCAGGATATGAGAATGTGCTCACAAAAGTCATGCAAAATTTACACAAAATTTACACATTACACAAAATAACACATTTTCTGTGAATAACAGTACTGCAGTCCTGTGCTAAATATTTTTCTTAAAGTTTTCTACAGGACATGATTTTTATGCTTTGTGTTTGTGAAGAACAATGCATTTTCATTCTTCTGACCACACTGTATGATTTATATATAAAAAACAACAAAAACTGCTTCTGTTTGCACTCATATGTGCTGATTTACAGAATAAACACTGTAAAAAGCACAGGCTACAGGATGAACTTCAGAAATACTGCTGGGAAGTGAGGATATAGGCTTAAGCCTATGACAAGTCAGCAATTAACATGTATGTCTCCACATGGTGATACCCATCATGTCATGTTGAAAATCCTGTCAGTCACGCTGTTGGCATTATACTAAGAAAGTATTTCTATACACTGCAGTTTTTCAGTTAGTAGGTTTAACAAAAATCTCCTGACCCATTTCCTCCTATAGCGTTATGATATATATCCACGTGGTCAGACACAAGCTAGAAGCAATTTATTTCCTTGAAATATGTTTCTTACTTGTAATATACAAATCTTGACTTAATAAAGTAATCAACAATGTTCTAGGCAGCATTTCAGAGCAGATCCCACCCCAAAAGGAAAACAAGCAAACAAAATGTTCCTCAACATAAAAAGAAGAAAATAAGGGTAGTTTCGTTAAGCATAAAACCAGCAAGAGACAGTCTCAGCTGCATTGTTCCATAAAGCTGAAAAATACTGCTTCTCTCTAGCTATCCTGCCCCAGAAAATCTTATGTCCCTGTATGTTTATGCCCTTCTTGCATCTCCTTAATTCTTAATCTTTAAGAGAGAACAGAATCTGGGGAAAGGATGGAATTACTTCTAGGAATGGTGAACAAAGTCAGGAAGCCCTTTTTGTTTTTCCATTGCTGCCTAATAACCTAATAATTTTTTTACGAGAAATCTATATGTTGGACTGCTATCCCTCACAATTCAATTACTGTACACTTCTGAATATTAAAAAAGAAAAATCAAATCAACATTATTTTGTGAATAATTTAGTAGTATTTAAATGATAAATTAATTGACTTTGTGTGTGTGCCCAGCTCCCTCTGGTTAATCTGCACATTTGTTATTAGGATCTGATTAGTTTCATATGCGCGATGCTTAACCAGAGAGATTGGTTAACTGAAATTCAGTAATAGAGCTGACTAGAATTTTTCAGATGAACATTTTTATGGTGGAAAATATTAATTATTGAGAACAAAAGTTTAGTGTGAAAACATATCATGTTGATTAAATAATCATCAACTCCAAAGGCATTTTGGGTTCAGGAAAAAAAAAATATTCAACAAAATTGGAGCTAGAGATCAAGCCCTCAATAAAGTAGAACAAGGACTTTTGCATATGAATGTGCCACATGCCAAAACCATCATCTGATCTACCATTCTGAATGGTTTTTATCTTAATCTCTCAAGTTTTGTTTCCTGAGAAAAGAAAATTAAAGATTCTGTTTTGTTCCAATGTAAACCGGAAAGATGGTGGTCAAAAGCCAACTGTTTTGGCTTTTAACTGAAAAAAAAAACGTTTTGGCTAGCCAGCAGAAACCAATTATATTTTGCTTGAAGTTGAAGCTAAAATCTGTTTCTGATTAACAGGTTAATGAATATATTTCTTGAATATAAAAGGATGCAAAATATGGCCTAGAACTTTATTGCTGACAGTTATTATAGGAAGTAAGTTATGAACTAAAAGTAATCATTTGATTGACTATTACTTCTACCACTGAAAGTCAATCACACACTATCTGACTATAAACTGTGAATGACTGAAAAGAAATACATGGTCACTGGCCAATTTTAGTTGCTTTTTCTCAGTAGTTGAAGCAATTGAAACAATAAAACCTCCCTCAAAACACATTTTAATATGATATCAATATCATATTACAAGTCACCATGAAATGCAACAAATTAAATATTACAAATAAATTACTTTGTGGATTGCATCTGTGGGTAACAAAAAGTAAAGTCTATTTTTATATGTGTAAATGTACATATGCATACATTTATTTTCTTACTTCAGTGAGCTTCTCTATATCCTAGTATCACCAGAAAATATTCTTCATTATGAACTACACCTAACCTGAAAGCTGAAGAAAAATATGAACTTGATGATAGCATGGTCTGCAGCACTTTGTTTATGAGAACGTCCTTCCTCCTGTGTGTCAGCATGAAAATGGAATAACATTTCTATTCTGTCCTTGAGACATAGATCAAACAGTATTGTCAGTAGAGTGGTTTCTCTGTCAAACCCTACTTTGATCCCACTGGAATCTGTGCTACAGAGCTTGTGTATCCTTTGGATCAGAGAATGTAACTTACTATGTTTTCTTAAACTGCTCTAACTATTGGTTTTACTGCTGCAACCATTTCATTTTTAAAAAACTGTGTATTTAATAGACAGAACGATTGATGCACTGTTCTGTCATGTTTCTTGCTCCTTTTCCTTTTTTTTTTTCTTTTCTTAAGAATGAAATCTAGTTTTTGGCAATCTAATTGGCAGAACCTAACACCATAGTTAACAAACTGTCATTTTTTTTCCTTGAATGATGAACAGATTTTTCCCTCTGTCATTGAGATTTAACAACCAGACCAGCATGAATATTGCCATTCCTTTCAATATCAGGAGCTATATATGTACTTCTTGCAACAGGCTAAGATAGATATGTGCAATGCATTATTTTCAAATACTAGGACACATTTTTATATTAATCTTGGTCTTATTCACAAAATTTCTATTTGGTTTTTGCAGCATCCTTTCGAACATGTAAACATGCAAGTTTGACAAATAATAGATGTGGATGCTACTGAAACAATTATGTCATGAAAATAAAAGCAAACAAACAAACCAAAATAAAATCAATTCTAGTTTGATCTTCTAAACTGTTTGATCTTCAAGACCTCACATAATACATAGCAAGAGTTATCTGATATGGTATGTTTTCATTAAATACAGAAAATACAACTTGTAAATACTATGTTGAATGTGTTTGTTTCCGTTCAACAATTTCATGTTCTACATAAATTATCTTGGTAAATTTGGTTACATCTAGACGGAATGTAGGTTGTTATATCCTCGGGTCCATATCATCCCAATGAGGAAACTGGGCCTTTCCAGGGTTCCATGCCTGCTTCTTGCCTGTGTACACTCATTACGCTCCCATCAGAGATGGGAAGGAGGTCTGAGGGAAGGAAGGAGATATGGACTATGGGCACATTTACCCCACAGGAGCATGGTGGGCATCTTTGGGCTTGTGCCTACAAGGTGCACGTGGCACTTTTCCTACTTTAGGGTGCTGAAACTCTTCAAATACAGTCTTATGGCTTCCAAAGATTCTCAATAATATGACTAGAAAGTGATATGAATGCATTTATCTTTTGAGATCTTTTGCCACTTTTAGAAGTCTGAATTCCTAAGAGGGAATTTCTAAAGCCTGGAAAAACACACATAATGCAATTATCTGAATCACAGGAGCCTCTTCAATGACATCTGCCCAATTTTAGCTGTCAAATGTTTTAATGAAATAACAAAGCAGTGGGAAAAAAAGGGTATTTCTTTGTCTTGTAACAATGACAAAACAAAAATCTGTTTTAATTTGAAAGACAGACTGCATTTTGGGGGATGGAAGTGGGCAGAGCAAAATCAGATTCAACTTTAAAGCAGATGTAACTGTAGAAAAATGCCAATGAAGCTTATTGGCTTTCTTTAATGTGTGAGACTTTCCTTAGTGACAAAACTTGTTGACCTGCTTTGAAGGGGTAGCCTTACTGAAAAGGGCTGAGGGCTGGCACCTCCTTTGCAGTTGCCACAAGAACACTGGCTGATAAAATCATAATCTGATAGTAATGTTCTTCTGTATCATTTCTGGTAATATGATAGTTTCCTTTTCTGAAGAGAGAAATATATTTTTGGATATGTTTTTCTTCCTAAGGAGTAAGATCTCATTTCACCTCCTTTTTAGGTTTAAAATTTTGTTTAGGAAAAAAAAAAAAAAAAAGGACAAAACAGGAAAGATGGGGTACTATTTGCCTTGTTTCCCAGGTAGAGAAAATTCTGGTTTTCCTTCATGCAACAAACATTACATTCATTCTGTTCCCATGAAACCATATAACTGTTTTAATGTAATCTTATAAGTAAGTTATTTTTTAAGAAAAAAATAGGATTCATCTATTTATATATATATATATAAAATCTTGTCACATATTTCCACTAATGCCTATGCCACTGGACTTGTCCAACTAAATATGGTATTTCAAATGGTTTTCCAAAACAAGATAACTTTCATTTTTTCTTTTGAGTTATTGTGACAAGACAGTATTTGTTGTGCTATGACTCACCAGCTTGCTATTTACTTTTTCAATTGTTATATTTTACATTTGGACAAAGCTGTGCTAAACAGCCTTGCGGCATGGACCTAAAGATCTCACCTAGGTGTTTTATATACTCTTCTTTAAAAATAGTTGAGGTCTCTCTGAAGGAAAATGCCTAATAGAGCACTTCGATGTGTTTGCAGTAGTGTTTTTTGTAAAACTCTGTGGGTTTGCTGGGTGTTCCTAGCTCTTGCTTCTGAGCATACTGTATAAGCGCTGACTGTTGTGAAGATACTGTCTTGTGTGCCTCAGGTCAGTAAGAGGTTGTTGATAGAGGCTCTGAGCTTATTCTGGAAATCAGTAGGGAATTAATGCTCTTTGTGCTATACCTTAAGGTATATATCCTTACCCATCTCTGCCAGCAGAATTACATTCTGTATCTGAACTCCTCCTGAATGACGCAAGGCAGCTGAAGCCAAACAAGACAGCAGTCCTCTGCAGACAGAAAACTTCATCCTTCACCTGCGCTGGAGGAGATGGAGCAGCATCACAGCCCCACAGAAGCAACCTGGTGCTCATGGCGACTGGTGGCTGCTAGTGAGAGTGATGCCTCCGGGGGAGCCACGCTCATGTTGCTGCTCATGTCTCCTGTTCCCGTGCCAGATCCACAGCAGGTCCTGCTGGTGGAAGAGGTGGCTTCTGGCAGTGTGGCCGTGAAGACTGGCAAGATGAGGAGTCTGGGGGGGAAATGATGTCGCAAGACATCAGAGTCTTTGCGACAAAGAGTCGCAAGCTGGGGTCTTTGGAAAGGTAAGGAAAGGAGGTCTTCATGGGAATGGAGTGGTATGGGGGAGAGGAAAAAGGAAATTTCTGTGTAAAGTCTCCAGAAGACTTTCACAAATCCTGTTCTTCCCAGATTGTCATGCCTACAACCCCTGCCTTCCTCACTCCTCTGCAGAAACTTTAGTTAAGGCTTGCTGTCCCCTTCTGTTCTTCTACTAGACCTGAATTTTCTCTACATGGCTCACAAACCCTGAATCCCTGCCCCGCCTTTGTCTTCAAACCAGGAGGCTTTCAATCCCTGTGTAACATTCTGTAGGTCATCAAAAAGATTTTAACTCAGTTTCTGCAAACTCCATTGATATCTGGACTTTTTGTACCAAGCAGCAACCTGAGTAACATATCTTTTATAAATCCAGACACATTTAGTTTCCTGTGTATCTCATGAAATATGAAAGGCATGAGCAAACTCATCTTTGGAGAAAATATCATTGTCTACAGAAAGTGATCTGTTTGTCTTTCCATTCACATTATTTTAATGACACTGGTTGTCCTCACTCTATTAATAATCTTCCAAGAAAATTGTTTTCAAAGACAATTCAGGCATCTCTTGTTTGTCTACAGGAGTCTAAATATGATATTTCATTGTTTGAAATTCCTAATAATAAAAATACTTGCCATGTTTTTAATGCTGTTAACAAGTCAGTTCTTTAATGGTAACAGAAGTTAAAATTTGATGTACTGTAGTGAGGTAATATTTTGGGATCAAATGAGACCAGAAAACATGTCATATCTCCTTCTATCAATAAAGTTATAATATATTCTGTAGTTATTAAGATAGACTTTTTCATTTGCATGTAAGAAGATCACATCACCCAGTTAGCAGCCAGATTGCTTTCTTAAACTCTATGGCATTTTGTATTTTTGAGGCTGTATTAGCCCCTGCAGAAACAAATTTATCACACAAATTTAGTCATTTTAAAATTTTAATTTACTGAGATTTTCTTTCTGTAATTGCTTATTTAGTTTTTCTTATAGCATCATGTTCATGTATGGGTCTTTTTTAAGAGTACATGTGACATAAATCCAAGTGTCTAAGCAGTAGCTCTTGATTTTTGGAAGTTGAACACTAGCTTACATTTAACCAGTTATCTTACAATCTTAGTCAGTACAGACATTACCATAACTTCCTAAATCAGAAATGCATTAATCACAGCACTGTCAAAATAATTATAATCAAAATATGGAATCTATCGGAATGATCTACTGCCTGCAAATACAGGTGAGTTGCTCTTACAGAATAAAGTGGACAGAATCCAGCTGGAGGGAGTTAAAATATTTTTATCTTCCTTAAACCTGTATTTGGCACCTCAAGTACCACGACCAATTCTGCAATTAGGTGTTTTGTGCTACCCCTCTGGATGCCACTTCCTCATTATTCTGTGCATTTTACGATAGCTATTTTCTCCATCACAGTGAAACTACTTTTGTGTTTTAAAGATGTCCATCATGAACTACTTTGGATTTTGAATCTTCAAGTGCCTTTTGCTTCATGAAAATGCATTAAAAACACCATTATTTTCTGCGGCACAGCGAAAACTGGAAAATTGGGTGCTGGTGATGTGCTTCTGAGAAACTACGCTAGTCAATTTACTTTTTATTACAGCTATGGCTTCAGGCTGTTATAAAAATGTTGTTGAGATTGAGATACACACGTGCACAATACTTAATGATTACTTCCTATATACTGCAAGTTCACTTTTGTAACTTAAAGCTCTGGCTTATCTTTATCTCTTCAGGTAGTTCAGGTTTTTTTTTTTTTTTTTTAGTTGTTTTCTTCATGTGGAAAACTTTTAGAAGTCCTACCTTGTCTACCTTGGATTCTTTATTTCCAATTTCTTCAAGCTGAAAATGTACCTGAAGGCAGATCTCCTTCTAACTGACTTTTTATTTTTTGCATGACAGTACACAAACATTTGTTTTAGAATGTTTTTCTGCTTATCTGAATTATAAATATTTTGAAAGCTCTGATTTTCTTTCTCCTTAGTTTCCTGATTGCAAGTAAATTGTTCTTATTTTTAAATATGATGTCCTCTTTTGTTCACTTTCTTTCTGCGCAGAGGAATACTGAGGAAGTTAGGAAAAACAAGACCAAGCTATCGCTCTTCACATTCTTCCTGCTCTGTTCTCTTTCTTCGACATTTGATGGAATCTTTCTGAGTAGAGTGAAGATTAATCATTGTCTCTCTGAAGTAGGTGGAATGTCTTTTGTTTTCTACAGTGAAGACTAGGTGGGTGACCTTCTTATATATATATGTATATATATCAAACCATTAAATATTTTTTTTTCTTATGAGGTATTCATTCACAGATTTTCCAAAGCATCTTGGAAATCTTTGAACTGATACAAGCTTGATTCCACATACATTGCTAATTGTTCCATACCTTATACCTTACATATCCCCTAGGTAGAATATCCGCCAGTAAATCCTATGCTAATATTGTAGTAGCAAGTTAAAGATATCCAGACTTGAAAAATCAGATCTGAATCTGAACAGTTTGAAAAATGGGTACTAAGCAAGTAGAAAGGTGTCATTTCCCCCCACCTTCTTCTTCTTCTTCTTCTTCTTCTTCTTTTTTTTTTTTAACCTCAAATGAGGATTTCTCATACTCTCATACTGCATCTCAATTTTAGAATATTATGAATATAATATCAATGTGATCTTTCAAACAGGAAACTGTTTTCCCTGTTTTCAGGTGTGCTCACAGAAAAGTAATTTCGGCCCTGTACTTGAACATAATAGATGGATTTCTAATCTGGCTCATTCTTCTGTGCTTCAGTCTGTAAGGGGCTCATACTGCTTCTATTTATAGAAGGATAAATTCACAAAAGTGTAAGAAATGCTTATGAATAAGATGAAGAACATGCAAGTGGGTAGTGCTCAGGATGTCAATAATGGGAAAAACTGCAAAAGTGATGAAATTAGTATCTAATATATAGCAGGAACTTCATATAGAATAATCAGAACAAACTTTCCAATCTGAAAGATAAATGTAGCAAGCAACTGTTTAAATACAGTTCTCTTAGTTTTTTTATATACATATATATATAAGTTGAGGAAATATCATGCATTTTTATCCCAAGTGTAAGACCGCTTTTAAATTTTAAATACCTGTGGCATTAAATGTTTAATGGGATTTGACTTGATGCATCACAGAAGGTTGTACAAGCTCACCCATGCTCTTAAATGGCTATTGTTATTAAAAAGAATGGAGAATTTATGTTAGAATATTTTTTAGATTTACCAGTTACCAGAGCAGAACAGGCTATTTTCTGTAGACTACAAATGAAAACTATTTATCTTATCTCTTGTATCTAAACCATATTTCACAGCTCATGAGACACAAACAGGGAAAGGCTTTTGCTGAAATGTTCCTAGGATTTTCTTTGTGTAAAAAAAAAATAAAAAAGAAAGAAGAATTAGAAAAAGGATGGTAAAAATAATTCATCTTGCAAGAGAGATAAAATTAACTATTCTGAGCTTTAAAACAGGCAAAAATTATGTAGAGTGAGGGCTAACTGGCAAAATACCAATATGTTATACTGACTGCAATAAAAATGAATTCTCGGAGAACAGAATTTTTGTTTCTAAAATGCAGTCCTTTTTACTCTCCTATATATTTACTGGTAAGTATTATTTCTTTTTAAGATAAATCTGTAATAGATATGGGACAAGCAGTAAATGTACACTAGAAAGTAAGATCTGGAGGGAAAAAATTAAAAAAAAGGTATGAGACTAGTAAATTACCAAGCATTTTAGCAGCCTCATAGTTCTGCAAGAGAGAGGTCAAATGATCACGGTCAGGACAACACAAAAGGGTACAAGTATATTTATATATGTATGTGTGTATATACATACATAAAAAGAGAATGCCATAGGAGGATAAGGAGGGCAGGAGATGGTAGAAGGATTAGAAGAGCCTAAGCCAGTTTGGCAGCCAGAAGAAACTGAAAATTTCCCAGTTCTTCCACTGTCATTATGTGGAAAATGAATAGCTGGTTTTTATCCCCTTTGAACCCTAATTTTATAAAGAGTGTTCCGAGGTTTTGGCTGGGCAAAGGGGTGTTACTATCCCTACTGCTTAGCCCTCTGGCCACTACTATATGGCCCTCTGGAGCTGTTTCTAAGTTTGTTAGTGGCTGCATGTGTATCCAGAGGTCTCCGAATGACAAAGGCGTACTTTCCCCCATATTTCTTCCAATTTTATCCCAAATACCAACAAAAGGCTCTCTGCCTGTGTAAGGGGAACCCAGCCTGTGTCAAACCGCTTGCCCCAGAAGCTGATAAGCAGCATGATTGAGCTTCCAGACAAAGTTCACCTGCTAGTTTCTGTATGCTTAAGTCACGGCCCCCCAGTGAAATAAACCCACAGTCCCCATTGAGTAGGGTTGTGTGCATCACCACATATGGTCTTGGAAAAAAAAGCTATCAACAATAATGGTGCTGGTAGGGTTTGTTTTTAATTCTTGTGGCAGAAGACTGAATCTCTGGAACAGGCCTTAGTGGATACTATTCTTCTGCCTGAGATGTGCTGTGTTTGGATGCAGATATGATTTCTTTCATGTTGCTTGGTGCAAAGAATTTAATTCAAGGGGCTAGGGAGAGGGGGAGCACAATAGTTAAACAGTCTTTGGAGTCAGAAGAGCTGATTGTGCTTCCTAACTCTTAAATTGACTTTCTGTGCATGACTTGCCTGTGCCTCTGCTATCCTTCTGTACAATAATTGTAAAGGGCTTTGAAATCCTTTGCTTGATGCGTAACTGTGTTATCAACAAGTTGTGTCTGGATTTCTTTTTATGTGGACTGTTAAGCATGAACAATTATTTAGTACTTACAAAAAGTCAGGTGCCCATGGCTGTATTTTGAAAATCACTGAGATGTGGATTTTCAGATTGATTTCTAAGCCCAAGAACAGCAAGCTGAATCAGGGGAACTCTTTGATTCAGTTTATTAGAACTGGCTGTCATTTGGGTATGTGTAACCTAATGACAATCACAATTATTCAGATATGATTTTTTAAATGAATTCCATCCACCAACTGCAGTAATACTTCATCTACTTACAGCTTCATTGCTCTCCAACAGGATGAAAATGGTTCACATACATAGGCACTTGATTGTAACAGACAGAAAAGCAGCTTTCCCCAGACTGCCTGCATTCATTCAGTGTAGTTTCCATTAGTGAAAACAAACAGAAGCTAGAGTTTGAGATGACAGGTTTTGGTACTCATGGGCATTGCCAATACTCAAAAGGAGGAGAAAAAAAATCAGTACTTTGAAAGTGAAACAGAGAAAAGCAATAAAACAGTTGCCTGGAAGCTGTGTAAGACTAGTCCCTTGATTATCTAAATAGGGTAAAAGACAGGAAGCCCATACTTCTCAGTAGCTTCATTGGTATTGTCTGTGTTCTAATGCCTGATTAAAGAGAGAACCAACACATTTTCATTCTTGTTTGCTTTTTTTAAAAAAAAATCTGTTGCCTGCAGGGATATGTTGCTGAACTGATTTTAGTTCCTAATGGACCACAGACTGTATTACAAAACCTGATTCATATTACATGCTTGGTAGAGTGACCAAATAGCGTGGGAGATAATATCAATGTTGGATATCTCTACAGTTACAACTTTAACTTTGATTCTTGCATGAGAAGGTATGAGGTACGTCGTTCTGCATTTAGTTCTGGCTCATCTGTGAAACTCCCGCTCTTTGCTGCAGCTGTGCTGATCTCTTGGAGTCATTTGGGCTCACCATTTTTTTGCAAATTAGGACTTTATTGTGCAGTGTAATGAGTGTTGTCTCTGGATAGGGAAGCCTACTCTTGGGAGTTATGGATCTCACCCTGGGGCAGCTAATTGCCCTTCTGTTCTCCCTGGAGAACTTGTCTAGAGGAGGAAATTTTACCAGCTATGTTTCAAGTGCTGCAAGTACAGCTTCCTTGGAGGACACTCCAGTGCAGCTATTAGAAAGTTGAATCTGTTTACTTGAAACACTTTGTCAACTGATAAATGGACTACTGAAATAAGAATATCCATGCAAGAGGTGCAGTCTGTTTCTGAGCAAATTTAGGTGTGTCAATTAAATATATCAATTCACATTTATACTTTGGGCTTTATCTAGCATCATTTTAGTGCTTCTCATATATTATTAATGATTTGTATTATTGTCCTTACCAATAAAACTCATGCAGCTTCCTATTTTTGTATTATATTTTAATATTTGTATATTTGACAATCCCTACTTTAAAATTTCTAATAAAAGTCTTTCGTTCACTGTTAAAAGTTTCAAATACATTATTAAAAAGTCTTTTTTTTTTTCTTCAGGTTCAGTGCCAAGTATAGGTAATATATTTCAAGAAAATATATATGTAGCTAGAGCACATTGCAGCAGCATGAGAGTTATTAAGGACCTTGTCTCTCCATTAATAATGATTTCAAATTTAGTGGGATGACTAAGACCTTGTTTAGTCCCTTAAGTCTTCGGTGTTCCAGAGAGAGTTAGCCATAAATTTTTATCTTTTAGAGTGCAGTATTTTTGGCTTAATCCAATGAAAAATAGCATTGCTATCTAGTCTTACACTGGCCAAAAAGCAGTCTGTTATCAAGATCACAGTTATTTGAGGAATCAAATAGTTTGAAAATGAAGATGATGGCTTAGAACTAGTTATATGTGATTTCCACAAAAGGCAAGTGTTTTCAAGGACTTTAATAATTATTCAGAGAAAATCTGCACCCTGTACTTAATTATGTAACTATGCCACTTTTCCCTGTCAAAATTATTATAAAATTATCTTAAGTGCTTCACACCCATTTTTTCCTCCTTATTTTTGCTACTTATTTTCTGAGACTGATATCACAAAAATGCAAAAGTCTTGCATAATACTGTCTTTGGAAATCACTTATAATCTTAAATAGACATGAATAATTTAGGGAAATGGTGCTTATGCAGGTGACAATCAGCTGGCCTAGCTATATTGGTTTCCTCTGAGCTCTTAGCATCTAGTGGAAGTAAGGAAGGCAGTAGCACAAGAGAACACAGAGGCAAATTTCATTTCATGGTGGCATGAAGTCCATGTAGTTTATTCAAAAACTTCATTCTGTTTTGTTTGTTTGTTTGTTTGTTTGTTTGTTTTTCCAAACAAAACATAGTCTGGTCTGTTCTACCAGACTACTGGTAAAACTTCAGTTGTATTTTCTGTCTGTCATCACTTACATCTTAATGCTCATTATTGTTTTAAAAAATATTACTGCACTTGTATTCCATGCTGTTTGTTCTCGTAGTGTACTGTGAGGGTTAATATATACAGGTAGAAATTTGCACTGATGAAGATTTTTTCATAGGATCCGCATTTAAGTTTAAGAGAACTCACATTTTATTGCCATTTTATTGTCACTAGCTCATTTTTTTAATATTGCTGGAGTATTTTTCTTCTTTTGAATTTGTATTTTATGTTTTACCATTACCTACTTGCTGTTGCTTGCCATCTTTCAGCAAAAATTTGAATAGAGTGCCCGTATTCACAAATATTTCTACTACATATACAACCTCTTTAAAGATGTAGACCATTCTTTATTCAAAGATATGAATGTCAGAGAGTTCATTCATTCAGGTCACTGATTTTGTGTTTAGATCAAGAAATCTTTGGTTCATACAATTAAGCAATGTGCAGTATAACATTGCGCAGTCACTTTACTTCTCTCAGTTCCCAGTTTTGAAGGGCTTTACATTCCTGGCTTCCATCTTCTTTTATGGAACTATTCTGTGTAGTGTCAGATACGCTGTTTCATTATTATACTTTGCTTTTACATTTCTCTTTTTTTTTTGGAAAATGATTGCTTCAGAATGATTTCTTCAATTGAATGAAAACAAGAAGTTTTTATTGAAGGAGGAAATTTTGCTCTGCCTCATTGAAAAATAGAAAGAGATCATGCTGTTCTATCATAGGAAAGTTATACGTGGCAAGCGCAAGCACCAAACACAAATCAATACACTCTAATCACTTCTATTGGCACTTATTGAAAGACTATTCCTGATGTTG
Source organism: Tinamus guttatus (assembly GCF_000705375.1). The sequence goes on along the minus strand of NW_010579171.1, from coordinate 102,487 downwards.
TCTGTAAATACTGACTGGATGACAGTAAATTATGGTTCTGTTAGCTCATTGAGAGAATACACAGATCAAAGAGTCTGTTAAATACAAAACCAGAGCTGAGGCTGCTAAGTGGATTGCTTACAGATTAGGTTTATCTTAAAGATTTTGTGGAAGTTTAGAGTCAGTGAAAATTTCCTTTACCCACAACTAACTTCATAAGATAAGTGTCACATATTCACAGGTGTGTAGATCTTCCGTTCATGATGCCGAGCAGTTAATCATTCATTTCTTAACATCGAATAAATTTCTTATCACTCACCCTCAGAAGCATCCTTGAGATTACTGTTAAGTGCTGAATACTGATAAATATATCTATATATCTCAATCATCTTTATGTATATTATCTACACATATATCGATTTCAAATACAGTCAAGGAGTTACCAAATCACACACCAAACTTGAAAAACGTATTCATATTCTGCATATATATTTGTATCTATAGCAGGTCTGACTGCAAAATTCAGAAACTTCACGCAGACAAATAATGAGAGAAAGATTGACTGCTAAGTAGATTCTAGACCTGCATTAAAATTTGTATGAAAACTCTCCATCCTGCATGGGAGGATTATAACCCTCCAAAAAGAAAATTCAACAGTCTGTTTTAGAGGGGGAACATTTTATTCTTGGAATAAGATTTGGATATGAGGTTAGTCCTTAAATATATGAAGAAATAGGATGAGTGAGGAGACAACTGTGACAAAACTTGCTACAGAACAGTGAATCTCTGATCCTACAAAACTGCTCAATATTTTTTTCTCTCTGCACATTTTCTGATCGTGAAGAAGAAAATGGAAAATTAAACCATATATTTACAAGCCTTCATATATCATGAGTATAATTTCTTTGGACAATTAGATAATATGCCTTATGATAAACAAGGGTTCCTATCATTTTATATACACAGCTTTACGTTTCACATTTGTGAAAGCAAGGATGTTTATTTTCTTTTCAGGATTAATTAACTGTAAAGTGTGTTACAATGGTCCCTTTTTGATATGGGAGTCTGTAAAAGAACAAGTTAACTAATTTGAAAATGACTTCTTAGCTTCTCTCAAAATATAAATATGAGTTATTGATTAGGAATTGTCTTTTGATGCTTCCAAAAGCTCTCTTCCTTAAGGCTGGAATGGCTAAGGTGAGATTGGTCGTTTAGTGTACTCTAATTTCTCATAAGTACAGTCTTCCCTTTCGTAAATAGATTGCAAAAATTCTGTAGTGGCTTTTCTATCAACTAAAATATCCTTCCATATTCATTTCAGAAGAAAGTGAACTGTGAATGTATTTCCAGTACAGCAGTAGTCAAATGCTGACTGAGTTCTCTCTTACTTGTTTTTTAACCACTCTGAGACAGCTCTGGCATTATCCTACTCTAGGTTACGAAGATCTCAAAAATCAAGTTCAAAATTGTCAAAATTTCTCCAGAGATTGTGAAGTATGTGTCAAAATTCTCCTTAAAGACTACTGACAAAGAGTTTCTTATCCTATTTTTACCAGTTTATCAAAGAAATCAAATATCTCAGAAAAAGTCTTTACTATTAAGCTATAATTTCTACATTATGAAGTTAGAAAACAATATATAATACAAACTTAACAATTGAGCAGCTCAAGAACTAAATGAGGAAAGCAGTAGAATCAAGAAAGAAATACTTCAAAAAGAGGTTCATTTATCTGTATAGGTTTTATCCATTTTCTTTATGACTTATGTATTAACATATATTAATACCTACCCCTCAGAAAGAACATTAGTATCAGCTAGGTTCAGCCTGGAATAAATCAGGAACAAAAAGTACCATGTTATTCATATTTCTTCAGCTTTATTTTTTTTCTTTTGGGAATTTAGTACCCACATAAATCCTAAGCTTTCCTTATATATAAAATTTCAGATCTAGTTTGCGATTATTTAACATACTTTCTTCACTCCTAAATTCTTACCTTCATTAAAATTCATCAATTGTACTGAAATCAGATGCAGCAATAATAAGGAATATCCTGGTAAATGTTTTATAAGCTATCACAATTCTTCGCTCAACCTTGTGGGAGATGTTTTTATGCTAAAAAATATACCTCTCTCTCTATACGTATATATACACACTCCTATATTTATATATATATAAAGAATGCCTTTACTGGCATGCTACTACATATGTCTAAAGGAAGGAAAATAGAATAAGTTGGGGAATTGCTTATCTTGCAGAACCTCAGATGATTTTGTTTTCCAGTTAAATATAGGCTGTTCCAGAACTTTCATTTTAAATATATATGTACAGGTATGTAGACAGTTGCACTTATTTTGGATATTAAAAACAAAGCAATCTATTTTTCAGTTTGACATTCCCCAGAAGTTAAGTAAACATTGACATATGTGCTTTAGAAAGTCTGTTAAATCATTTACACAGCTATATTTCTCTTTTCTCTTTCACTAGGCTTCTTATTCCCTGTAATTCACACTTACTTTGAGAAGCACAAAGGTTCGGTATAACAGCAAAGTTGTCTTAAACATGTGTAAACAACTGAAATCCAGTGTAATGAAACTGAAGGCAAACTTATTTCTTTAGTTATTGCACTAAAACTGAGAGAAAACAAATAATAAATAGATTCAGATTATATCTGGCTGTTTTCAGTATATATTTCTGCTTTTAGTATGTTATTTAGTTGATAGGAAGATAGTGCTGGACAGAACATCTAAAGAATGTGAGATCTCTTAAAGCCAAATCTGGAATATGGGCTGTGTAGAAATATGGGTGGCAATGATGGCAGTCCTGAAATAGTAGAGTAGAAAGGCAAAAAGAATCTTTACCGCCTCTTTGTCCCAGCCTGACTTTGTGCTACGGAATTGCCATCTTTGCTTCAAGGAACACTAGGGCTTTGACTCTGATTATTGAAAACAAAATGAACTGGAAGGTCTATAGTTTTGTTTGTGTTTTGTTTTCTAACTATGAATGAGGGGGGAATAGGTATTTCCGAACATATCCAATCAGAGAAATGGGGCAGAAGGACAGCTTCTCCAACAATCTTTTATTCAATCTCTGGAACTGCACAAATAAGCTCTTGAGCACTGCAACACCACTGCTTCGTTCTTTACTTTTTAAAGCATAACCAATTAAATCTTACAGTAGGTGTAACAGGACAAGAAGTTCTTTCTTAAAAATATAGGGAGTTAATTAATTTAGAGACATGTAGTTAATCAATTGTCTTGGCAAAATGAAAGATCCTTTATTCAGTTTTTAGTCTTGTGTTATCTTTATACACATGTTGGATTATATATTCAGCTGGCCTATAAAGATAGCAAAAATATTTTCACAGAAGTCAGGAATCAGAATTAATGTACATATATCTCCACTTCATATAAAATTACTTTTTGGTTCACGTGTAGGTCACATTTGTTATGAATCATGAATAGCATCGAGGAATAAAACCACGCGTTTGAAAATATGCATATAATTTGAGGATAGTGATATATTATTTCTCTCTACAGCAGAAGGAAGCACACGGTGAGGACATTGTTATTGAAAAGTGAATGATGAAGAAAGATTTGCAATATAATTTCCTGTCTAGAGATCAAAATTGTTCATTGTGAGGCTATGCTATCCAGAAGAAATGGAATGAAATATACAAATATATTAATTTTTCCAGCTTGCAGAATATCTGTGACCAGAGGTATACATTATAGCATATAGATTTGTATATCATTTTATACAATACATATGATTTTACCCCAAAATGACTACAAAATAATTTTCCATAAACATTCATTAACATTTTATTGTTGTTACAGCTGGAATTGGTAGATTTTACCTTGTGTTGTTGCTTCTATTCTGCAGCTGGCGAAGTTTGCAAATTCTGTTAAAGATATTACAATATGAAGTTTGGTTTCCATGGTTACTTCAAATTTTACTTTGCACATTTGTGATAGTAAGGTGCAGGCATTCGCATGTTTATGGAGAGTGAATCTGGTAAAATAAATACATAAATAAATGTTTCTGTGCATGTTGTTATAAAAATCTAAAAATCTAAAGGCATAACTATCTTATTTTAGTTGTGACCCAGTCTGTAAGATTATTAAGTGTAAGGCAGAGGTAAACATAAAAATTAGGGTACAGTTGATTAGTTCATTCTTTGAGAGTGCACAGCTGTTGCTTTAATACTTGTAGGTGAAAGAGAACAACATGAATATATAATTAAATAAATGTATTTTTCTATTTCATAAATAACATATATAACTGCTAATTATTGAATTAATAAGTATATTAATATAGTTAAATAAAATAAATTTTGAAGAAGTGTGAATTTGAATTTTAACCATAGTCTTCTACAAATAACTGTTATGAAAGATGTAATTTAATAATCAAAATATAATTTAATTTCAAAGAGTATACCTTCTTTTTTCCTCATATTAGTTTCCCCACCTAGGTGCTCAGTGATTGACCTCATTGTCTTTTCTAAAATATTTTCAGTGGGAATTTTTACAGTTTTGACCAAGACAGCCACGATCTGATAGCTAAAATTTCTTGAGACTTCTCAATGTTTACTCTATGTGACTTGCTGTAGGGATTAAACGCGCATCTTTCACACACATCTCTCCCATGTATATGTGTGTTTGGGTTTATAATTATTATATATATAATATTTGCATACATCTGTATAAATACATATCTAGTGTTTGATGCATCAATTACTAGAGCAGGACAGATCCCATCTTCCACGCAGTGAACAGAAACCATGCACAGAGAAGAAACCCCTGTGCAAAACTGACATAGAAAATAAGGCAACCTTTTCTTCGTTTGCTTGTGTGTTTCCTGTGCTTCTTAGAAAAGTTTGAGAAGCTCACCCAGAAAGCTTATCATCCGTGGATAGTTATGAAAGTGTCTGTGTTTGTGCTCTGGTGTTAACCTCGCTTGGCTATCTCTATCCCTTTTAAGAAGGAGAATCCGTAAGTATTGCAATTAAGACAAAATATCTCCATTCTGAAAAATAGGTTTCTCCTTGCATGAAGTCTCTCAGGTTTCCTACGGCTCAGTAAAGCTGGTTATGGAAGAAATCAGAAATTCTGGAACTTTCATAAGTCCTGTTTATATTGATAGACAGTGGCACTACATGACCATTTACCCATGAGAGGAGAAATGTCACTGATTGGATTAGAGCAGGAAAGCCTACTGCAGTTATGTCCTTAAGGGTTAGATGAAAAATGAATCTTTCACCTCTGCAAGAGAGCATAACGGGCAATTCAAAAGCATTATATGTGTGAAGTAGTTTGCAGAATCTATTCTATTTATCACTGGAATTAGCTGTAGAGCACTCCGCAAAATCTGAATTCTACCCCAGGATCATTATCCCAAAGTTCTGCTCTGTGCTTAAACTTTAAAAATGGTTTGGGGGCATCTAAAAAGAAAGAGAAAATCATAATACATTGCTACTGTTTACAGCAGCACCATTACTTAATACTTTTGAAAACAAATACTACTTACAGGAAAAACGGGCTTCAGTACCTTATATGTGAGTGATGATAAAAAAAAAAAAAAAAAAGCATTGAAGGGTTTAGCATCCATGAAAAATCTGAGATTACAGTTTTCAAAGACACCTAATAAATGAGCTGCCCAAGCCCCAGCAAAAGACACTAGACCCCAAAGAGTCACCCATTTTTTTTGTCTGCTTTGGCAATTGAAGAGCTACTCTCCAGGTGGGATGACTTTATTATTTTATTTCTTTCCATTCCAGAATGTTGTACTTGTGTACAGACTCATTTCCAAGTTTTAATTCTCAATAGCTGTAAAAACAATATTGAAACATAAAAATGGAAAACTAAAAAAAGTCTCTGTCAGTTCATAGAGTCTTGAAACAAGTATTACTGCGAGAGGATACAGATGATTTAATTATTTCTTTCAAAATAATTTTATCCAATATTTTTTTCTGCCTGTGAGCTGTTTTCTAATGAAAACTAATCTCTTTCAAAATAGCATTTTTCATTTGGAAGAGGGTATTTTTTGAAAATTTAAAGCTATATCTCTGAGGTTTTCTCAACAGTTTTGTTTTTCATTTATCAAACACGCTTTTTAGGTTACACTAGTAACCTAAAATAACAAGTGGAACTGGCAAGTTCTGTTATTAGTTATTTGTTATTATTAGTTGTTATTTCTTCTGTTTTAATAGATAATTTTCAATGGGAGGTTAATGAATGTCCATCAGTTAAAAAAAAAAAAAAGTTCCTATAAAATTCCCTTTTCACTGTAGTATACAGGCACTCACAGGCAGGCAGTCTTCATCAAAAGTGCTTCCTTCTATGACACTCAGCTGAGGGATCTCACTAAGTTCTGGTGAAAGTTCCTTTCACATCCTGTGATGTGACCTGCTCCACTGGCCATATACCATTCAGACATAGGTGCACATAAGCAGTGTTATTAATATTCTCCATTATTATAAAAATAACAATTGCTCACCACTATTATTAACCACAGACACCTTTTTCTCTTGCTTTTCTCTTGCTTTTATGGAGGAGTCAAACAGGGCATAAGCCCCAGCCAAAGCTTTCATCATGGGAATGGTTAGTAACATCTGTTCCATCCATCATCTACACAAGCTGGAAATGGCTCCACAAGCTGACATATAAAAAATGGGACTTACTGACTCCATCACAAATAATATTCTGGAGTGCTTGCTTTGCTCACTTAGAGAGATTAAAGGATCTCCTTTTTCCTCCTCCCCAAGAACTTATCAGAAGGGCAAGAAAAGGAGTATAATACAATATTTAGGAGAGTATAACATAATATTTGTTGATAAGTCCTCTGCCAGTTCAGGTCTGTAGAGAAGGACTCAAGAGTGTTTCTGAATAGTACATAATAATGAATGTGAACGGACTGAGCCAACACCCATCAGGAATGTAAACGACAATTTCAAAGCCTGTTTTTGCATCCCACTACTAGCACAATTAGGTTAAAATCTTGCTGCTTGACAAACTCCCTGCTGTAAGTCAACTCCAGAACTGATCTTTGGCATTCTCCTGGTTGTATTTCTCTTTAATTTGCTATGTATGTTTATTCAATCTTTTGACCAGAATTTTCAATTATTATTCATTTTCATTTATTGTAGTTGCCTTATATTTTCCTAATTATTTCTCACTTGATTACTCTAAAATTATACTATGACCTATTTGTGGCCATTTCTTAAAATTATCATTATATCTATTTTGAAAGTTTTCTTGTTGCATTTTCAGTTATTCCGGTGTAGTTTTTCTTGGAATCTTGCTGATCTCTAATTCCCTAGATGATATGAAAGTGCAATATAAATATAGTTGAAATCATAAGAATGGTTCTCATGATTTGTCTAAGTAGTAACTATTGTCTTAGAGTTCTGCTCTCTGAAGCAGTCTTATTTTTTTTAACCATTAGCACATGTTTCTTTTTAAATATCAAGATAGAAATAAAATCACTGAAGACTTTCCACCCTTAGTAAACTGCAGTTTAAATTCCATTCATATCTAATACTTTTTTATACTTTTATTTATGTACTTTTGCAGTTGCAGTAATTAACTCATGTTTTTGATTCATCTTGCACTAAGCAAAATATTAGGACAGTAAGCTGCAAATCTCTATGAAATTGACCACAGTGCTTGCCTCTGTGGAATCATGAAGAAGTATCCAACAATGACAAACATTCCCTTCTAACCTTCTCTTCCCAGAATGTAACTGCAAGATTTGTGATTGTTTGTTTGATTTCCCAATATCTAGCTTCCCAGTGTAAAACAACTGAACAAAAATAATTAATTCTGTGAGGTGCTAAAAGTCTAACATAAGTTAATATTTTTGTGCACATCAGTTTCTTGAAAGATGCCATAAATTGGACAGCAGAAAATCATATATGATAACAAAAATAAATAAATTGGAATTGAGAAGCTAAAATTTGAGGGATTACAAAATACAAAATAAATAAATAAATAAATAAAAGTTGATTAGATTTTGCAGTTGTCCTAATAATTTGCTTTGAACCCAAATTCGTTTAATATCATTAAGTCATTAAGTCATTTTTAAAAGTGTTATTCAACCTGTTATTCAGAGGATTGGTAGAGACTGAGTGCTTTAGAAACGCAGTCCTTTCTGATTGTAACTCTCCCTCTCTGGACCATGTTAGGCAACTTTTACCACATAGAAAGTGACTCTGCAAGCTGCACATACGCAGCTGAGGAAGAGAAAGCAATTATTTTTAGGGTAGTACACAGCATTGGTAACGAGGTCTAATGAGGTCTTACACTAAGCATTAATATGCTCACCATACCCGGTGAGACATCTAATGAGTCTCGGCTGGCCCAGCAAGGGTCAGTCAGGTTAGGATGGGTCAGCCCTCACCATCCTTCACCACAGGCACATGTTGCTGAGTTGCCGTTTTTATATTCCCTTTTTTAGTTTAGGATTTATACCTGTTCACACTAGTACTTTCCTCTTGAGTAGCAAAATATCTCTGTCTTGATAGTGACACTTTTGTCTGGCTTCTTCTACATCATACCTTACTGTATGTTCTCTCAAATGAACAGTTTTCTATGAGACCATGAACCAAGATCCCATGGCCAGGGTGCACCAAGTCACATCCTGGATCACAAACAGCTGGTCCCCTTGGCTAAGGGCTACAAAATTTTGTTCAAATACAAGATGCTATGAATAAAGTGGATTATGTATTTGTTATCTCCATCAACTTTGCAGCTCCAATCCTTATATGAATTTACTTCAATATCTATTGTCATTTGGCCTCTAAATTGCACTGCTAAGAAAATTAAGAATTAAGAAAAAATAGTTCAAGTGTTCTGAATGAAACTTAAAGCTTTTTCTGTTTAATAAAGAACAGGGGCCTTATATGTCTCAAGAAGCAAAAATTGTAGAATTAGGCTTTCATTCTGGTCCACTACTATGACTTTAATAGATGTTTGGGTTTTTGAAGGAAGAGATTGTGTTTTTATGACTTCTTAAAGTGATTCAGAAAACATGTTTCAATTTTTGATGATCTCGCAGACTTTTCTTGCATAACTCAGATTTCATTGGATGTTTTACTGATGTAAAGACTGTATCTCTACCTCTCTCTTTCTTTTTTTTGTATTTTTCTTACAAAAAATAATTGAGAAATTCATGCATTTTCTGCTTATTTTTCTCTAATGTTTTGTGAGTAATTTTTAAGTTGGTGTGATGCAAGGAGAAAATGACACTAATTAAAGATGAAATTAAAGGATGACTATCAAGATAAAAGCCTTGATAATAAGAGACATACTAAACATTAAAATAGGTTCCTCAGGAAAGTTTGCAAGGGCACAGTACTTGGAAAATTTAAAATCAATCTAGGAAAACACTAGAATGAAACTGGAGAAAGGGAGGAAGAACTACATGTCCTTATATTTCTAGGTTTTACAACTTCCATTATTTTAAAGAACAAGAGAAAATCAGAAGTAATAAAGAGGGCTGCAAAAAGGGCTGAAAATATTGTTCTTTTGCTGTCTAAAGGCCAATTCTCTATTTTGTAATCTAGGATTTGAATTAGACATCTGGAAGCACAGTGAAAAACATTAAAGTTGAATGTCCAATTAAATCAAAAATGTAAATTTGCTTTGACAAGAATGAGGTGCAGAAAGCATTAGCACGACCTTGTCTCTATAGCTCTAGTACGGAAACACCAGAAACAATTCTTTAAGAAGTGAGTTTGGACTCCCAGATATGATGCTATGGTTTTTGTAATCTCTTTTCTACCTGATTTTCCTTGATGTTCCATACTAGCCACTGGTATTTTCTGGAATAGAAATATTTAGTTTAGTGAGGTCCTTTTGGAATCTCAGTTTATCATGGCCTCATGCTCAATTTCATCCTTTTGACACTGTTCCCTCTAAACGACGTGTCACTGCATATTGGGTAGGCAGAAGAGAAATAACTCAGAAACAAGCAAACAAGCCCAAATGGAAAACTTCTATATTCAGTATGCTCTGCTTAATAACACCAGGTTATACTGGTTGGCAGCTGTCTCAGATGTGACACTAATAAAGGCAGGGTGTTTGACAAATTTTGTAGAAGATGGAAGGAATTGAGAGAGAGTCAACCAACTGGCACTCTGTTCTTGGCATGACAATATAGAATGAGGCTCCAACAGAGTCCCAGCTTCCTGTGATAATAGAATTGTAAAATTCCGGGAAAGAACTAGCCTGAAAATAGCTCCTTGGCCCTCTAGAAATACTGAATTGTGAAATAAAACTTGGAAAAAACTTACTAATTAAAGAAACTGGTAAAATTAATGCTATTGTAATATTGTTCTAATCATTTTCCTGGGTCCTACGTTTCAGATATCTGAAATCTAAATTTTATTTCAAGGAGAGTGTTTTTTTTGTCCATTTAAGTGTATCTCTAACTAGTTTCAGACCAAATATTGCTATATAAACATGAGAAGCAAATACTTTGCCTTTTCATGTTACAGTAAATAGCAAAACTTGGAGAGCTGTGTTAACAAACGTACCTTTTACATCAGCATATTTATTCAAACAAGCAGTGTGTGTCATGTTGGACATTGTCGCTAGCATAAGAAGCACCAGCTTTACAAAGCTTGTCTGCTAGGGCTGCAGTGCATTCATTGAACAATATCTGCTTTTCTGAAGGGCTCAGTTTGGTTGCCGTTGTTCTGTTATTAGAAGTTTTCCTACATATCCAGAGAGTTTTCTGGCCATTTCTGCCTGAAACAACATGACAAGAGCCATATCACAATGTTTATCATGCAGAAAATCTGTTATTTGAAACTCAAGTAGTCAACCCAAAGTAGCTGGCCCATATCAACTTTTATTACAAGTTATGATATGAACTGGAGGTACAAAACTTTGTTTAAATGAGTACCAGAAAACTACCTTCCTCTGTTTAGCAAAGGGGAAATTTAAATCTACAGGCAACACAATCTCTTCTTTTGGAAATTTAAAAATTCACTGTGCACCAAAAGAGAGTATGTCCAAGGAGCATAATTATGAGGATAAGGTACCTAGAGTAGTGTTAATGCCCCTGTGAACTTCTAATAGCTAACATCATGTCCCTTATTGGAATGAGCTGTAAGAGGGAAAAAAATGGAAAAGAAAGTCCTCTGGAACCTTTGAAAAAGAACAACATACTCTCAAAGATATAAACATACTCATCACCATGGTACTGCATCATTTAAAAAACAATGAAATAATCTGATGTTTATATGGCTTTCTAGAGTCTTAGCTTAAAACGAAAATAACTTGTTTTTAATTGATCAGAACTATGATTATAGAAAAGCATCACTATCCTTTTGGTTTTATTTTTCCTCCATTATAGGTGGGATAAGCTCAGTTAGTGTGTTTCAAATAAAGGAAGAGCTAAGTAATTTGCTAACGATGTCTACACAATTATTTTTAATAAATTATCTACTATAGATGACAAGAAGTTCATGAAAATACTTGCTAATAACAAACTGGAAAAAAATGGCTTTATAGTTGCTTTACTATCACAAGACTATTTAAGTTACAACATTATGAAACAGAACTGATGAATTGCAGATAAAAAGTACATTAGCCTCTCAGTTTAAAGGAAAAATAAAACTGCAGTTACTACATAGAGTAGGAGGTGCTGAAAGGCTTTCCTAGATTGTGTATTCTAGTGATTAGTAGTCCCAGAAATGTGTTCTGTTTCTCATTTACTTAGAAAATTTGCTATTCATTTTTATACAGAATGTTACCCATAATATACCAAGAGGATTAAGATTAAAAAAATCTGGCCTGAAAAGCACATTATCAAATATTCTGTATTTTTTTTGGCCTCAGGACTTGACCACCTTTTAAGCCTATGAAATTCCCATTGGAGATGTTTTAGATGGTGTTCTGAGTTGAAAGTGCAGTGAAGCTTTTCCACTGTCACATGTGACAGGAATGTGAATATAAAGGATACTTGATTTTCTATAAAGGCAGCTGGGGATTTTCACTTACAAAGTTTCATAGACAGTTGAGTTACAAAGAAATATCGCATATTCTGTGAGTCATATCACAGACTCTTGGAAGGGTACAGGTTGGGAGGGACCTCTGTAGATCATCTAGTCGAATCACCGTTGCTTAAGCAAGGTCATCTAGAGCACATTTGCTAGGATTTTGTCCAGGTAGCTTTTGAGTATCTCCAAGGAAGGAGGCTCTACAATGTCTTTGGGCAACCTGGTCCAGTAAAGTAAAAAAAAGATTTTTTTTTTTCTCTCATGTTCAGACAGAGCTTTCTGTGTTTCAGTTTGTGCCTGTTGCCTGTCGTCCTATCACTGAGTACCACTGAAGAGACTGACCCCATATCCATTACACTGTCCCTTCAGAAATTTATATAATTACCTCTCAGTCTTCTCTTTTCCAGGCTGAGGAGTCTCAGAACTCTCAGCCTTTCCTCATGAGAGAGATGCTCCAGTCCCTAATCATCTCAGTAGCTCTATGCTGGACTCTCCACTAACTCCGTGTCCCTCTTATTCAGGACACCCAGCAGGGAACACAGCACTCCAGCTGCCTCTGCAGAGCTGAATAGAGGGAGAAGATCACTTCCCTTGACCTGCTGGCAACTTTCTTCCCAATGCTCTTCAGGATCCCATTTGCCTTCTTGGCCACAAAGGCACATTCCTACTTCATGGTCAACTTGTTGTCCACCAGAACTCTCAGGTCCTTCTCTGCAGATTTGCTCTCCAGCACGTAACCCCTATCCTGTACTGGTGCATAGGGTTACTTCTTCCTAGGGGCACGACCCTGCACTTGCATTTGTTGAACCTCATGAAGTTCCTCTCTGCCCAGCTCTGCAGACTATTCAGGTCCCTCTGAATGGCAGCACAGCCCTCTGGGGTATCAGCCACTCCTCCCAGTTTTTTATTATCAGCAAACCTGTTGATATTAAGTTTGGGGATTATTCTGCCCCTTAATCCAGATCAGATGATGCTTGTACCAGTACAGCCCATTTTTGGAAAGTTAGTATTTGGCCATTGTTATTCCACTCAGAAGGAATTTAATGGGTTTTTTAATGGTTATAAGTAATTAGCATTTCTGAAAAATCAAACCAGAAGTGTGCATTTTCATAAAGTTTGTTCTTATTTAATTGTTTATTGAACTATGAAGTTTTAAATGCATAATTTATGTAAGTCTGTCCTAAGAAAGATTGTTCTACTGGAAAGCTTCTATTTCAGAGAAGAGGACAAAGTGAGCAAAAATAATTTTGCTGTTCATAAGAAAGGGAAATCCCAGGAAGAGTATATGATCTCCAAAGCATCAGAGCCCAATTTTCCCCCTCTGCATTTAATGCTTTAAACTGCATTTAAAGCCTTTCTGAATATTTCTATAATAAATTTCTTACTCTCCCAAAAGAGCTGGGGAATACAAATAAAGAAAGAATCATTGCACAGATTAAATGACAAAACAATCCTATGTTCTTTGTTGTTCAAGCTAAAGTGAAGTTAAAGGAACAGCATATCTGTTAAAGTGATGGGTTGCATATTTTCCACCCAATTAAACTTGTAGATAATTAATTGTGTCTGTAGGTAGAACCTTTAAAAATATATGACTGATGCAAGTTGTTAAAAGGTTAAACAAGCAGAATATTTGACACCCGCATGGGAATAACACCAATCCAAAATTCAATCAGATGTTTGAGAAGGATCTGGAAAATCCTCCAAAAATACTATATGTTTAGCTGCATCAATTTTATTTGAACAAATAAAATGTATTCAGGCAAACTAGTGTGTACAAGCAGAAACTGTGTGGGTATTGAGGTGCTCTGAATGCATTTGAATGCTCTGAATACCATTAAAAAAAATAAGTTTCTATTTAATATGTGGATAGTATTTGACCTTGGGTTGCCAAAGATATATATTTATTTATTTATTTATTAAAACTATTGCAGACTTTTGGGGAGTTTCTAGCAAGCACTAGAGCAAAAGATGGAATAATTTATAAATTCTAATTTTGAGACATACATGAAATAAACAGGTAAAGAAGTAAACATAGAAACATACAAAATTGATTTCAACTTTCCAGTATAGATTTCAACTTTCTATCACTCTATAAGAATTGCATTTCATATAGCTTTCAAGTGAATTCACACTGTTAGGTTTAAAATAAAGAACAGAGATATTAATTGTTAGTAATTTGCACTAAATTACACATGCTATTGAAAGCACAGCTATGAATAAAGCTTAGATCTCCTGAACAGTAATCCCTTGGCCATGCTAACATTAATGAACTTTATTATCTACCTGAAGACACCAGCTGATAAATCTTTCCAATGACAGTGAAGCAAGTGGGAGCCCAGATGGGAGTTCTCTTTATCAGTTCTAACACTTTTACCATTTTTAGCCTTTTTATCACTTTTATCACTTTAATGTTGTTTTCCTCTAGGGTGAGAGTTAGCAGAATCCAAAGTCCTGGAGAATTGTGAGAAATCAGAGGAAAACAGAACCACAACAATACTACCACTACACTCCTTGGTTGTGGTGCTAGCAGGTGTGACACTGGGTTTTTCTGTGGTCACTGCAACTGCTACTTTCCATTGGCTTCCCTGAATTTGCAACAGTCTTGTAAACTTTTGAAACAAGGGCATCAATTAGAGGCTGAACTGGGCTTTGGGGAACATACATAGAATATAGTTAAGGAATCAAGTAAAAGATGTGGGCTGTTGCAATGTCACAATATTCACTATGAGTGTTATCGTTTCTTCACACCTTTTATCTCATATATTAACTTATCTATATTATCTCTCTATATATTATCTCCATATAGATATATTTATATATATCTAGATATATTTATTATATCTATATTATTTTATCTCATACATATAGGATATTGCATAAGATTTTCTAAAACTGGAAGCTGCACACTTTTCTTCTTATATGGAAAATAATATATCTGGTAAAAATATGCTCTTCTTTCAATTTCAAGTGCAAAAATTGAAAGTTGTTCTACTTTCAATTTTTAAACTTTCATTTTCAAATCAGGGATTCAGTAGTCTTGTTGACTAAAGCCACATAGCATTCTCTCCATGATCTTTGAATTAAAAATAAAAGTAAAAATAAAAACCAACAAAACCAACCAAACAAAAAGTCTGAAATATCTTATTTTCAATGACTACCTGCTGGGTAATAATGAAAACATTTATAAAAATTAGATGAGTGTCCGTGAATCATTATTTTCTAACAATAGATGTGTTCACGAAACATTACTGACAGTAAAAGTGATGAGTCACAATCACAAAGTTATTTAGATTCCCATATATGATAAAGTTGCAGTAATAGTTCTGTAGATCTGTGTTTAAATTCCTAGTTCAGATATGCCTTTCCAGTGCCTAGCTTCCCAGAAGGTCTCACAGGGTACATTTCAGGACTGAGCTCCAGGTTGCATTGCATTTGTTTAGCATCTACTTTCAAAAGAGTCTGCTAGGGAACGTTGGAAATGACTTTTATAACAGCGTTCTATTTAAATGTAATAGTATTGACTTCTTTTCATTACGTTTTGCTTTGTTTCTGCCCTTTCTCCTCTTAATTTTCTCCTGCAAGCTGTACACCTAATGAGTGTGAAACTAAATGAACCCTGGACCATATTGCTCCATTTCAGAATGGGCTTGTTAAAGCTGCTTTGTCACTTGAGCTAAGCAGAAAGTTCAATGCTGTGCAATTATGAAAAAAAATATAGTTTATACCATCAAAGTAGTACCCTGCACATTTGGTGTTTCCCCTTATGCATTTTCTTAATGCATAAATCATGTCTTTGACTGTTAACATGATTTAAGTCTTCCCTATTCTCCCTTTTAAATTTGTATAAAACTTTGCAGTGAGAAAGAATGTGCTCCAAAATTTACACTCTTAAGTGGCAAGACAAGGATCTGCCTTTAAGCCAGGCTCTATGCAGAGTGAGATATTGGCACATTGAGATATTGGTGAAACTAAACATGAAACACAAAGTGTTTTGTTGCATGCAAGAGACAAAGAAAGTATCTGCTTTCAACTATTTTTAAAAATATTTAAGAGCATCCATGGAAACCAAGTCTTATAGGAGCTTATAGGAAGTATCAGTAGAGCAGAAACCACACTTATGCAAACAACATACAACATGTTCTTTAATCTATTCAGTGTTTTCCTGAAAATATTCATTAAAAACATTAGTTTTTATGGTAAGTGGATAGTTGTCACGTAAGGATCAGTTTCAGTGAGTTTTCAAGCAACTATAATTATTTTTTCTTTCTGAATATCACTGAGGCTTACTCAACAGTACAACTACAGCTAATACATTGAATTCCTCTCATTATTTTCCTGAAGAGGCGCTGTCAGAATGCTATCCTTAAGAAATTTTTGGGATGTGACTACTCATTTTTGTCTAAAGTATTTTGAATTTAGTAGACTTTCGGAAATATTTTGAAAAGTGTGTTGACTGAATTTTAGGAGATGAGATGTAGGAGACAGTCTCACAAAGATGTACAGATACACTTAGTGCCTTCAGTGAATCTTTTTATTATTTGCATTTAAAGAAATAAATATAATGACTTATTTATCCTTTCCATTTCTACAGCTAGATATCACGTCCATGTCAGTCTGTGGAACAAGATCGATATGTGGTAGTCCAAAGAAACAATTCATGTTTTATTACTCCTTTTCTATCAAATAGCTGATAAGAGATGATATTATATAGGGTTCATTGTTTTTTTAGAGCATTAATATCTAAAGTACCTCTTTTGGACTTGAAGAGTAGAAGTCTTATAAAATCATATTAATCTAATTTATTAGCACAACAGAATTAAGAAGTTCTATTAAAATTTTGCTAAATTACAAGGGTCTAATCTATAGAGTCCTATACAGTACTCTGTAATTCTGTGGAAAATTTTTGTTTGTTTGTTTTTGTTTTTATTTGTCTTTTAAGCCCAAAGGCTACATCATTACAAAGGTTTGGGAAAGGCAGACACAACAAACAGAAGTGAAGTTAGAGAATTAAAAAACAAAAAAGGGACAGATCGGGATATGTATAGGTACTTAGGTCATGTGTAGATATGTCAAAAAGTACAAACCGGATTTCGGTCCTTTCATATTTTCAGAGTAATATTACAGCCATGTTTAGTACTTCATTCCTCTTTCCATTAGAGGGCTTCTGAAGGAATATTATTACCTAATTGAAACATACAGGCTGTTTGAGTGTGAGGGGAAAGTGAAACATAGAACAAATGTGTGGATGGGAAGGAACATAAGGACATTGGGGACGTGCAACGGAGGCTATATGCCATAAGCATAATATCTGAGAAATGAGAAGCAATGAACCATATAGATACTGAATTAGCTAATTAGCTATGCAGGAAATCAATGTTATAAAGTGTAAACCAAGTGATCATGGAGAGAATCAATAGAACAAAAGACGAACTAAGCAATGAGATAATCTAAGACTCAAGTAAACAATTAAACAGGCATTTCAGAGTATATAAATCACAGGCTATATTAACTTATTAATTAGTCACATAGTGGATACATTAAGTGAAGGATCAATAGATTAATTTATTAATTAAATAATTAGAGATCCATACAATTAAGTAAACATAAAATGTTAAATTCAATGGAAAATATTTAAATGGCTCAAACAGTTAGAAACAGGCCGAAGTGTGAGTTAAAATGCCATGAGTAAATAAAATCATGCAGGAGGGGAAGGTCAATGTGAAAGAGGTCCTTCAAGAGTGGACCACCAGGATGCTGGAGAGGGTTGTTGCATCTCTGATCATTAACTCTGATCACTGATAGCCACTCTAATCACTTATATGTTTAGAAATCAGGTGTCATGTTGTTATTTTAGGACATATATGCATTTAGAGCATTTGAGAAAAAAAGGTTTTGGTGCAGATTATGAATCACTTGTGAGGCAGATTCCTTTAATAGCATTTTTAAAGCTGTTGCCAGATACACGCCAACCCAGCAGGGGTACTTGAGTGGGGTGCTGAACAGTGATTTGACTACTTGATTCTGTGATACAAAAATGTTTTTGTAATGTTATGCTTCTAAAGATGTAAGATTTCTAGGTATTTCCCCCAAATATTTGCATCTATAAAAAGCTCAATGTTTTACTTGATATTCCAATAAAATGTTGCCAAACTGATGGGAATTATCCTTTCTTAAATTCTTACCTCATGCACTGCTGATTTCCCATGTGTATGTACAGTCTCTTTGGGTGTACATGAAGATATAGTAGCAAACACAAAATGCAAGTGCTTCTTTATAGAAAATTTAACCAGATTAAACCATGATTTTTGGAATGTACTTTTGCTGAAGAGAGCCAAAGTTCAAATGTATTTACCTTTATGATACTTTGATAGTACTGAACCTCAAAATGCCTAGTAAGCAGCTCAATAATCTCTGCAGGGATAGCAACAGTCTTAAAAGAATAAGTAGTTAAAATAGTTCTTGTCTGTCCTTCAGGTTTATTGAACTAACTCTTATCTTAAAGATATGCCTTGAAAAAGAACAAAGTAGCTGATGCTTGCTTCAGAAATGCCTCAGTAGCAGACAATCAGGTCTTTATCACCATATTTCACTACAGTAACTTTTGACTGTATTGGTAGGCCTCTAAAAATACTGAATGGAAAGGTTTTTAACAGGAATTAGTGAGTTAATGGCAGAATTCCATAGTTCTCAGCTTGGAGCTGTTCCATAGAGGGGACTCTTGCATACCAACCATCTCTATTTAAAAATAAGTACTATAACATTTAACTACCTCTCTAAATAATACACAGATGAAGGAGCTTGAATAACCTCATTTGATTTTTTTCTAAGCTGTGAGGATCTCTTACTCAAACCTCATGAGAACTTTTTTTTGGAAACATGGTACAACATAGAGTGAATACTACATTGTATAATCCTGAAAATTAAATTGTAAAATTTTATTGTATTATATGTACATTTCTGTTATTTAGCCTAACAGTTTAAAAGGAACACATAGTAGTCAATGTAATGTCAGGAAAAACAATTTTTTGTACCTTAGTGATCTAGACAGATGACTGTAAGATAGGTAGATATTTCAACTTTATAGTGCAATAAAGAATAGCTATGTAAGACCTACCAATAAATGTCTTATTTACTTACTATGACTTTATTTTACAATGAGTAATCTTATAATCTGATTTCTATGGAACAAATGTTTAGATGTTTTCTATGCATGTTACTTTTGACTGGGAAAAGATAACGTGTTCTATTGATTTTTATTTATTTATTCATTTATTTATTTATTGTTGTTGCATATTTATTTGAGAGAGAGGATGAATGTCCTTTCTCTTTTTTACGAGATAAACTTGTTTCTATCTTTGTTTGTAAGAGATTAGCAGAATTTACAGAAATATGATATGTTTTACAGTTGGGATGTTTCATAGCTAAGAGCCTTCAGTAATGTTTTTATCTACTGTTAGAGCTGCCTAACTATGGCAGTTGTAGTTATAGTTAAGGGCAAAAAGTGGTGACAATTCTGGTGACATTTCACAAATCTCTCTTGTGTATAGACTACCCAAAATATAAACTACTAAATTAAAATTAAGATAGATTATTAAATAAAATTATCCTAACTTAAAGGAAAGCAAAATGGAAAGCTAGAGGTGCAGTCAGTGAAAATGCACTCAGTTTTCATATAAATAGAAGGAATTTATGAATAACTGTGGTACAAATTAACGTTTTTCCCCTTATATTCAGATTTCTTAGCTAATTTTCTGACAGATAGGATGCCAGCAATGCATAAACACATAGTTACTGGGTTCAGTTCAAAAAAAACCGTTGCTTTCTAAAGACAATCTCTGCTTCTATCTTTTGCTCTCTATCTTTCTTTCTGGAAGAAGGCTTCTCAGAAAGTTGTGGGTAAGTATCTGCAAAGTCTTTTCATTCCACTTTAGATCTAGGATGAAGTAAAAATTAGTTTGCCCTTGCAGACTGAAGATTTGTCACATTATAGTAGGATGCCAGATCACCGTGCTGATTCTCTTAAATCCCTCAACAGATTTTTGGAGTTCATTAACCAGGAGCTTTTGCTGAGATCACTTTCATCTTTGAAGGGGGTGAAATGACATTTGCCTGCATGTTCTTCTCAGCGGAGCTGCAGTTGTCAATACTATTCAATCAATCTTCTACATTCAAGGAAATCATAGTTTCTATTCTTTGTTTCTTGAATGAGTGAAGGAAAGGTAAAGCATTTTGTGTGTTTAGATCAGCTGACGGCCTACTTGAGACCAGAGGTCGTCTAAACAACCCTGGAAATTGTGAGCTAGGCATGGGTGGAGAGCATTTCTTAGAGTACCTGAGTACAGACCTGTGGATTTCTAGAAATTGAGTGCTGCCACAGCTATCCAGGCTATTTGCAACCTGTCTATATCCTGGGGATCTGCTGGGGGAAAGAGCATGTGGCCTGAGAGATCACATTTCAGGTCAAATGCAGTGTTTATTTGAGCTATGGGCACCTTGCTGAAAACTACTAAGGGAAATGTGAAACGTGGTAACTATTTCCATATGATCTACAATTGTAGTCATTAGGCTCAGTCATTGTACTGTCACAGAATCACAGAATCACAGAATGGTTGAGGTTGGAAGGGACCTCTGGAGATCATCTAGTCCAACCCCCCTGCTCAAGCAGGGACACCTACAGCATGTGAAACAGGATGGCATCCAGGTGGGTTTTCAAGATCTCCAGAAAAGGAGACTCCAAAGCCTCTCTGGGCAGCCTGTGCCAAGACTCTGTCACCCTCACAATAAACAAGTTCCTCCTCACATGGAGACGGAACTTCCTGTGTTTCAACTTGTACCCGTTATCCCTTGTCCTTTCACTGGCCACCACCAAGAAGAGTTTGGCCCCATCCTCCCTACATTCACCCCTCAGGTACTTATACATATTGACCAGATCTCCTCTCTGTCTTCTCTACGCTAAACAGGCCCAGCTCCCTGGGTCTTTCCTCATAAGATAGATGCTCTAGTCCCTTAATCATCTTTGTTGCTCTGCGCTGGACCCTCTCTAGAAGCTCCACAACCCCCTCATTCTGGGGAGCCCAGACCTACACACAATACTCCAGGTGCAGCCTCACCAGAGCCGAGTAGAGGGGCACGATCCCCTCCCTCGACCTGCTGGCAACACTCCTCCTGATGCAGGCCAGGATCCCATTGGCCTTTATGGCTGCACGGGCACGCTGCTGACTCATGGTTAACTTGTCATCCAAGACTCCCAAATCCCTCTCTGCAGAGCTGCTTTCCAGCAGGTCAACCCCTAAACCGTACTGGTGCCTGGGGTTATTCCCTTGTAATAGTTCTGTAGATCTGTGTTTAAATTCCTAGTTCAGATATGCCTTTCCAGTGCCTAGCTTCCCAGAAGGTCTCACAGGGTACATTTCAGGACTGAGCTCCAGGTTGCATTGCATTTGTTTAGCATCTACTTTCAAAAGAGTCTGCTAGGGAACGTTGGAAATGACTTTTATAACAGCGTTCTATTTAAATGTAATAGTATTGACTTCTTTTCATTACGTTTCATCACTGTCCACTCATCCAATTCACACTTCTAGAGCTTTCCTATGAGGATGTTATGGGAGACTGTATCGAAAGCTTTGCTGAAGTCAAAGTAGACAACATCCACGGCTCTCCCATCATCCGTCTACCCAGTGATATTTTGTCATATATTTCAGTGGCATATATTTTTAGTGGCAGCATTTGTTTCTGTTCTTTGTGGGTGATCTTTATCACGTTAGCTCATCTGATTTTCAAAGCCAGTTTGAAATAGCATCCTTTTACATGATGCAGATACTGACCACTTGGCAGATTTTCTAGAATGGCAGAGGGCATCATTATCTGCATTTGGTATGTTGCGCTCGCTTCCAGCTGTATTGGAAGCATGATCTTAAGTGTGGCCTTTGATCAGTTTTATTTTATAAGTGCAGTTTCTGGCAGACTTATAGATCTTTTTTTTTTTTTTTTTCCTTTCTCCCCTCATCTGTATCCTTTCTCAAGCACGCTTGAAGAAGACACTTGACTCTGGAACTTGCTATATTTGTTCCCAGTTGCTTCCTGCTTCATAACCATCTTCAGTTAACCATACATAATTGAAGCATAAATTGAAATATAATTGAAACATAAATGTTAAATGTTTCAGGAATCTTTAGGGAGGGAAAAAAAAAAAGAAAGGCGACAACCCCCTCAAACTAGATTTTTGAGGTTTCACATCAGCCATGCTGACTTTTTCTCCTCCTTACTGCTATAATCTAGGCCTGATACTGACACTGGAATTTTCTTTTTCACAGTAGGAAGAAGGGATTAAGAGAAGAAAAAAAAAAAAAAAAAAAAAAGCACAAGCTATATGGTCCCGCAACCCTAAAATCTTTGTGTCTGTCACTTGAACTTGAAACACAAAAGATCATTGTAGTAATTAGCCTTTCAAAGAAGAATGTATTTCAGATACAAATACATTCAGTTTTTTTATACATTAAAGAAAAAAGGAGTAGAAGGCTGTTGAGAACATCTTATGAATTTAGTTTACCCATTGTTGTGAGAGTTTACTAGATGATGAAGAAAGGCAACAGAAGACACTGTTTCAAATCAGTATATCAGTATGAAATCACCTTAGTAGAAGTGTGACTACAGCTCCTGAAGTGATGTGCTTGGGTGGGGCAAGGAGAGGGGACTTAGCTGGGCTAAGTTCTTCTGGCATTTACCGAAGCTAGTGAGAGATTTATTGCATTTTGGGGATATGCTTCAGCCAGTATTTTCTTTTCCACCTAATACAGATGCAAAGCTGTGTTGACAAGTGAGATATGGGAGCTCTGCTTCTTAACACTTTAAGCTACAGTACTTCATGGAATCACACAAGCAAATTTAGCTTTAGATTTCATATTTGTTATATCTTTGTTCTGATAGGAAATGGAATTTCCCTTATATCTGAAGTCTGTGTATCTTTTTTTCCTGCTCTTTCTGTTATTTTTAAATGTTCTCATACTGCTCTCAACTTTTAATGTAAAATCTTTTGAATAGACTCTTAAAAATGAAATGTGATAAAAAACTATTCTTATGCTCACAACATTTGAATTGAACTATCACCCTCAGAGAATATATATTTAATGAGTCCATTCAGCTTTGGCACAGGCTTTGTTTCTGAAGTTTTTAAGAGGTCTTCCTAAATAACGTGCAGTTTTTGCATCTGAGTAATTTCTCATAATCAGCTTATTGCTCTGAATCCTTACTTTGGAAATTCTGTAGGGAGATAGTGCTCTGCCGCTTCTTAGGTTCCTGATGAATTCTGCCTGAGACTTATTTATAGATTGAAGAGGGAAAACCAGTTTAGTCCATTATAATCCCATTAATGTGCATGCCATTCCCTCAGGAATGAATATGGCCCATTATTGATATTTCAAAACTTTTGTTAAAGAAGCAAAATGTAAAAGTTGTTAGCTCTTCCATTATTCCATCTGCTTTGATTTTTTTAAGTGAATATGGAAGGAGGTTAGATCTTAAGTATCCAGATGTTTAGTACCAGAAGTAATGCGCAATAATATTATGTGCGGTTCCTTCATGATGCTATTCTTGTGCCTGTTTGAACATTCTCCCAGTTATGTAAGTTTCTTCTAATGTTTTTAAAGGAAACACATTGCTAAAATTTGAAATAATTTTATTTTGGAGCAAAGAAGTGCCACACAAAGTGCAAACACATCCAGCCACAAATCATTTCTGTTACGCATTATTCCCAAATGCAATACCACAAACCTAACCTTGCCTGAAATCTATCTTGCTTGGTTTTAGTCATAAAGTTTTTAAAAGCTATCTACACATCTACACTCTTTGCAAATATTATTATGCAATTATTTATTTGTAAATGACGGACATATTTACATGTAATTATGTCTTTGTCTTTAGTCTTAATCTCACAGTCAGTAAATGATGATATAGTCTGTGATACTCATTTCAGAAAATTCAAAGCTAGAATGACTTTTTTTAAAATTTGGACAAGTACATGGAATCACAAACTGCCACATAAAATGACTCATCCATGGTTTATATCAACAAGAGCTGGCAGATACAGTATGTAAACTAGTTTATGAAAATGTATGAGCGTGTTGCAGGGTGCTCCCCTGGGAGTACTATCAGTTAATTTCTTTTTTTTTTTTTCATTAATAGCATGCTACTGGAAGGTATAATGATGCAATCTCTCCTGTCTTTTCCATTCGAACAGGTACTAAGAGTGCAAAGACCAGAGGCAAAATGTTTCACCTCCTCTTTTTCCTCCTGTCAGAAATGTTTTCCTCTTAACCTTATGCACACAAAGGAAATCAATGAAGAAATATCATGTGAAAGGCTGCAGAAATATTTGCAGATTTGTGCAGTGGGAGAGGGCTGCAAAGGACCAGATTTCATTTTCTCACAGGCACTGGGGTAAATGTACTACCACTGTAAAATGTAAATCTTTCTGTGGAAAAGTAGTTCTACAAAAGTGGTGTTTGCCAGTCAGTTCTAGTTCAGTCATTGGGTAGTCTGAAGATGTTGTTCGCATCAGTCTTTAGACAAAGGCAGAGCAACAGAAAACCTTCATCCTATATTTTCTGAGGATAGGTTTCATGCTTATTTCATGCTATCACTTACCTGGGTGATAGCTAGGAGGCAAGTTCAGCTCTCAATGTAATATTACCTCCTTTCAGTTATTACATGAACTTACCAGCACACATACCTGTATGAATGTGTGTGTGTATGTGTCTGTTATATAAAACAAGAGCCATCCAAGAAGCCCTTCCCCATTTAACACACATGAGAAATAAACAGCATTTAGATGTGTTTGCTGCCTTCGGTCTAGTAAAGAAAACCCGTCTTCTATCATGCCAGCTGAATTGAAAAAGGGTCTTAGCCCAAGGAAAGTCCTATGACCTTATGAAAATTGTGGGCATCTTACGTAACTCACAGAGTGTTTCAAAAGATTGTATGAATACAACAAACATATTTTGAAGCACCACATTATATCATTGTGGTTTCAGTTAGTCTTTTTTTTTTTATGTGGGAAACTGGAATTAAGTATTATTTTGGAAATAGAACACCCACTTATTAATGTAAGAGGGCTTCTCTGCTTTAATTGTTCCTATTTAATGAATGATAAAATCGGATTATTTTTGAAGATATAAATGTTTGACACCCTTTGAATTTCTGATATTCCCATTAGAGGTGGGAATGTAGTACTAGCACTATATAAAGTAGTGATTAGTTCCCACCTGATGTATCATAAATGGTTTGGTTATCTTGTTCAAGGGAAATAAATTGAAGCTGGAACACTAGAGCCAGTTCAGATTCAAAAATATTATAGTGATTGACAGGAATGGAGAGGAGACAAAATAAGCTAGCTTTGGCTAACAAGACTAAATAGGATATCTTTGGGCTATACAAATACATGATTACAGTAGATGCTCAAACTAAGGAAAAACTTGCAGACACAACAGCAAATGAGCATCAATTTAGGCTGGAAATTAAAAGGACATTTATAAAAATCAGAGGAGTGAAGGTCTAGAATACCTTAAGGAAATTTCAAGGAGCTGAGGAGCTGAGGAGCAAAAACTAGTTGATTTTAGACATGATTCCACATATTCTGAAGATGATTTTATTAGTTATCTATATATAATAAGGAGGGTACTCAATTGGCTACTTAATACTTTTTTTTTTCTTGTATGAAGGTTATTAGGCTCTAAGAGGTGTTTTTTTGTTTGTTTGTTTTTTTGAAGAACCCCTGCATATATATTAGCTAAATCCATATATTACAATGATAGGCAATGATGCTGTATGACTGAAATGAAGCAGCAATACAGGTTTGAACTGTCTTTAATGTCTGTTTTGTTTTGAAGCATTTTTTTTCCAGTTTTGCAGAATATATAGTCTTATGTCAGGAAGGTCACTGTCAAAATCAGGCTAGGATTGCTTGTAAGTGTGCATTTCAAATCTGCTGTATTTTTCCCCATGTATGACCCTTCTAAATTCAAGGATTTGTAATGAATCATGAATATCATATTATCTTAAAATAAAAATGTAGTTTTATTTTAGAATGGCCAAATAATCATTTTTTAAAAAACTTATTCCCTACAACTTGATACCGAGATCAATTTCCTCTCTTTTTTTTTTTTTTTTTTGTACTGGCAAAGTTTTCAAAGTGTAATTTTTTAATGACCTTTTACTTTCATGAAGAAAGTTAATCTGAATCACAGAGACAAGCTAATTGCAAAGAAACTTGCAGATATCTTTGATCTGAAATGTAATGTATTATTAATAATAATCCTTTTCCCCTCATTAATGGGATAAATTTGAGCATATTGCATATAACTGAACATTCATTTTCAGGACCAATATTATATATTGCTTCTTTGATTAAAGCTTGCTTGTTTTCTTTTTAACTCATTGACCAAGAAAAAAAAAAAGGTAGAAATGAAGAAGCTAAAAAGATAATTTTCTTTAAATTAAAAGACAAGATGTTAATGGTCTCCACTAAGTGTTCTCAGCAGGGAGCTTTGTAGCCAGAACTTTCATTATCGAAGCAGCATTTTAAATATTCAGGCAACTAGGGTAAATGAATAAGCCAACACTGCAGAAACAACTTCAGAGTGATGGTTCATGGTCAATAATATGCATCCCAGCAGTTATTTACTGCCACAAGTGCCTATGAGGCACTCTTTCTTCCCTCTTTATTTTCTTATAATCTGGAGCACAAAGGAAATTCACATATCAGGAATTGAATGCCTCATTATTTTAACTTAAATTTTCTGTTAATTTGTTTCTCTATAGGAAGCTAGAATGCAGACTTCAAAATAAATATTTTAAATTTTCACTCCACATCTTAAATTTTGAAAATTGATGAGCTAGCAATTCACAGGTAACACAGTGGAGCTGTAGCACATGCACCTTGATACAGGAAAACTAGAAACATCAATAACCTCATGAAACACTGGGAAGAGGAGGCATGAGTATAACATAAGCATTCTCTATTAGCATTAGGCAGTTATTTTCATGAGCTGCTATGCACTATATAAAATTTATTCTTTATAAAGTATTCCTTTATACATGCTTGGATGTTTTAATTCCTTTCATTTTTCTGGACATTCAATTTAGGTCCTGTAGGTAGTTTTAACCCTTAAAATACTATTGAAATCAACGTTATCTCAGAAATTGTTAAAATTCATGGGAAGTAGTCAGTTTGTACTTTCCTAACTTCAGCTTTACAGCAACTTTGATTGGAGAAATACATACTTTAATTGATTTGAGCATATCCAGGTATGGTTTTCTGATGGTTTCACTGTGCCTGTTTTCTGTGCTTCTTGACTGCTCTTTTCTGCTTAAGCATATATGAGCTTGCACTTTCGATCTTCTTTTCATGAAGGCACTGCTCTTGCATTCACAGCAATGGTCACATTTACATCAAATTTTTGTGAAGATACAAATTTTAAGTGATGATGTAGCAGTGCTTTGGCCCTTTTTATTAGTCATTTCCATTTCACATAATCTGAAGAGTGTTTAGAGGAACCATTTGTGGTCTGAAGCCTCAGGGCGGGCAAGAGAGAATTGGATGTCATCAGAGAGACTCACTCAAGGTTCTTAAGAGGTTAAACAGGTTAGATTTTAAAAAGAGGCTTACATTGCATCCTGCATGGGGGGCACCAGGAACTGCACCTGGGGTCACCAACAGGAGGCTCCCAGAGGCATGGGTTGTTTGGATATGTGGGTCAGATACCCAGATGAGACTAAACTCCTTTTTCATGAGGACCCCTTAAACCTGCTAGAACTATTTTCTTATCTCAGCCCTGCCAGTCTAGATTAGCTACTACCTGGGAAGCATCTAGAGGCAAGACAAGAAGGAATATACAGGTCTGGCCCTGATGGGAATTTAGTCAGTGTATGATTTCACATTCTGGGGTTGCTACCCCATACTTTGCCAGTCATTGAGGCCTCACTAGGCCTTTTGCAGGTGTTCTCACTACATGGTATTTGTGGAATAGGCCACTTCAACTACTACTGTTTCATTCTATATCAGTAGGCTTTTTTTATTATTATTTGATTTGGGAGGTGGTTTGTATTGTTTTTCTCCTTTCAAAACTGATGACAGTGATATGCAGCAAAATCTCTGGAGGCATGAACGTTTTAGGTTCTGCTAGGTCTCGGTTGCAATCCTAGAGATAGCATGCATCCTTTATTTAAATCTAGTATTTTCATTGTGCATCTGAGTCACCATCAACTGTTTTAAACTGATTTAAACTATCTTACTATAATTCGATCTTGTTTATAATGTTTAAGCAACATTTTTAGTAAGGTCTGTTTTACACATCAGAAAGTACAGTCAGCTTTTCAGTAAATGAGGTATGGAGGGATGATATTAGAGAATCACGTATTTACATTCTTTGGGGCAATGTGTTTCGCTCCACAGATCTATGAGATTTGAATTGCAGACTCAGTGAAAGGATCATCCTTTTTTTAGCACTCCAGAAAAGCACATTTTTATCCATTTTTAAATCAATGTTCCAGACAAGTAAACCTGAATTTGTCCTTTCATTTGAAACCACCAATCTGCCCTTTTAATCCAATGGTAACATGGCAGGTTTAGAGGGCCTTGCATCTGTGCTCTTTTGTTACTTTCAATAAGTGTCCAGTATGATGGAGTGATTCTGTCTCTATTGTCTAAATTGGTCAATTGACTTTTGTTGCTGTACCACAACCTTTTCTAACAAAAGGAGCAAAACTTTCCACTTCTAAGTTTTCCCATTTGTGTCTCTCTCCAGACATACTAGCTTCATCCTTTTTATGGCCCAGGCTTTCTCAGTCAAGTGAATAATTGCAATTTTTTTCTCATCCTCTGCTGAAACAACAGATGCACTCTGTATATGTTTTCAGATTTGCTTGTCAATCAGGCAGTTTTTGATCTTGAAAATCAACTTTTCAGTCACTTCAATAAATGAATTTCAGAGAAAAAAAATGCTAAATCAAGATAGAAGAATCTAGAGCTTCAAAATCAATCCAGTACAAATCTGTTTCTGTAAGACTTGGTGTAAGTCAGGACTTCTGGATTCAGCCAGCTTCAGAGGGAATAGCTCACAAGTACTGAGTGCAATAGAGTCTTTTGGCAAACTCTTCTTCATAAATAAATTCACCACACACACATACATGTGCAATTATTAATAAAATAATCAAGATATGCCTGTTTTAAATGCTATATCCACATGTGTTTCTCTGTATTTAAAACTGGAGTGGAATATCCAGAATATATGGCAATTAACTATGGCATAGAAGAAATTTTGTTGAATAGGATTTCTTGCTATGTCCTTTCCACTTTATTTCTACCTTATCTTGGTTCCTGGTTGGCATATTGACTTATTTAATTTTCTTCAAAGAAAACAATGCAGGTCCTAAACAGACTCGCTAAAAATGGATATTAACAGATCATATTGCTAATGCTTTAAATTTATAAATTAAGTTAAACCAGTGTTTGATGTTTAAACATTTGTCCTCTTCATTAGAATATTCCTTATGCTTTGCATAGCTCAAAGTAGCTACAGCAGCACTTGTTAGTTTAATAAAATCTATGCATTTCCAGAGTAACACAAAACTTTTGAAAATGTACATTCCTTATTACTTTAACTCGTGACTCTGAAATTAAGTAGATTAGCCCAACAGATTATTTTTGAAAATTGGTATCTGTTATTCTTTAAGTTCTGTTTGTTTGTTTGTTTTCTTCCCTCTAATTCTCTAATTTTCTGAGTCTTCAGTTGCTGGAGGTTAATATATAAAAACAGCTTCATTTTTGTGTGGCTGCTCTGTCCTATGGCTCTTCATGGTTGCATCACACTGATCTGTGGATGAGGGCACTTAATTAAATACAATTCTACAAGGTTCTACTCTTGATTGAGAAATCAAAGATACAGGAAAGCAGGATAAAACATATTTCCTATAAAATGAGAGTTAAGAGTTTTGCCCATAGCAAAGGATTGTTTCTATGGAAAGTCTTTAGAGTTTTGCCTGTACTGAAAAAAATACATGACAGTCAGGCTCCAGCCTTATGAAGCAATGTGTTTCCCCCTCTAAAAGCACTGATCTCATTTAGCAATTATCTTTGTCTACTAGGCTCTGCCTGTTCTTACTTTATTACTCAAAAAGACGGTTAAAAAGTCTGCTTACAGCCACATCTATTACAAAATAATCACATGCATTAATTAACAGCAATATAGTCTTTTAAATGTGAAAAGAAAATCATCTAAAGTTGGAAGGGAGTGATGAGAATATTTTTGGTTATGGTTTTGGATAAACCTGGAGTTGGCTTTTTGGAGCAGTAAAACATGATCTATTCCCAGAACTGTCTGTGGACCACTACTTTGCAAAGTTTTGTAAACCCCACAGGTGTAATATAAGAGGTGCTCTGCATCTGTTAATTCCCTTCTCTGAGGCCTCTTCTGGAATCTCACTGGTTTGCAGACTATGGTCTGGGAGCTGATGGTGGTCTAATACATTAAACTATTTTTAAAGTAAATATTTATCTGTGTGGAAGATGACTGCTTTCTTGGGAGCTGTGAGGCTGACCCTCTGCATGCAAAGACTTTAAAGCCACTTTAAAGAAGAATGGAGACTGTATAAACTTTGAAGATCTACAGATAACTATATACTTAGATAAGCTGTTGTTAAAAAAGGGATATAAAATCAGCCTCCAGATTTTAAAACTTAAATAAGATATTACCTATTTAACAGTTAAAAAAAAACCCCTATATGTCCTACATGTTAGCAATTTTGTTTTTTAAAAAAATACTAAAGGATTTGAGTGCTACATTACATCTTTAATGCCCAGATTAAAAGTTCAAAAATTCAACAGTTAGTTAATTTTTGACAAACATGGCATGACAACTGTCTGACATGACAGGCACATTACATAGTTCTCATTAGACAATGACAAGTGAGCAAGTTAAATTAGTTTAAGAGTTGGTGATTGATGCTTACCTAGTTTACTTGAACATTGTAAAGATATGAGTGATAATAGAAAAGACTGGGCAGATATGCAGAAAATATATTAAGAAGAGTTCATGTGTATGTAGATACTGTTGCAACTTTAATTTTTTTTTTCTTGTTAAGTAATACTCCTGTGCTTTTTTTTTCAATGTTATTTTAAATTTAGCAACCAAACTGCTTGGAAACTTTTAACAGAAATAGTTATTTTTGTTTAAATTCTCTGCCAGAAGAGACCCGTTGAAAACTAAACTGCTTTAGATACAAACCTATTTAATTGTCTGGGATCTTTGTGCATTTTGTAGAGTGTTCCATGGTGTATTTTTCAAATATAGAACACCTGAAGTTCAAACACATGCTCTTGAAGCCTGGAGGGTCCCACTTGCTGCATTGTAGCTAAGGACTACAGCCATCCCCATCTGGACATTTTGCCTAAAGGGTGAGTGTGGTCCATTCTGCTGGTGGTCCTCAAAGGAGGTGAGAAAGGAAGTCTCTCTAGTGAGTGCAGACAGATATTGCAGCATGATGTACCACTTCAAATAGACTGACACACTGGATTACTTGATTTGGAATACTGGATTACTCAATTACGTTGATTAGCTAAAGCTTTCCTGGCCTTCCTCATCAGACCCATTTTCAGCTGTCGGATTTTTCATTCCACTGGGAGAAGAACACACAGCAGCTTCAGAGGTGTTGCATGGCCTTTTATACAGTTAACAGCCTTCTGCCTGGGATTCTGTGCCTTCCTCTCACTCACAGCTCTGTGCCCTGTCACCTGAACTGTGTTCAGAGCCTCCATGACAATATTTTCCTCTCATTATTGCCATACCGTTGTTCTCCCGATACTCTCACGGTCTTGCACCCATAAATCCCGGCAGTGTTGTTATAGCAGGTTCTCATGGAAAGTGATTGCCACCAGCATGAGACTCAGATCTTCTTCCCCACTGCTTTCCTAGGTTTTGGTGGGAGCATACAGCTTTTTGGGAACTCAGTAATATGCAAGCACAGAGCTTAACAAGTAACCGGACTGCTATACCTGTCGCTGGTCAAAACACACTCCAGTCAGTGCTAATGGCATTGCAAAGGCACAGCAACCAGCTGTGACTTTGAGTGGGTCCCAGAGAAAGCTATAGGAGAAGTACTGCATGGGGGCACAGCTGCTGAGCTGGAGCAAAAGCCTGGAGGAGGATGCTCATACGGCGACCTATCATCACTTCCCCTCCTGGATGACCTTGGGGAGTTCTTCCATTTCCCCTTCCCCTTTCTCCTTGCCTTCTCCTCCAAAAAATGACAGTGACTTGCACCGTTAGAGCTGATACACACCATCAGCCATGGAGCCTGCTAATAGTTTCTGTACCAAAAGTTTGTTTTTGTGCAACAGCAGTGTCAAGAAAAGTTCTAATTCAAAGCTCTCTGTTTTTATCAGAAATTAAATTAGGGTCTGCTGAAAAGTACACTTCTCACATTAGCTCTTAGGATATAAAATACATTGGCTTTAAGCAGGAAGTTTTCTATCATTCACATCTCAATTATGACAAAAATATACTTCTTATGAGAGGTCAGAAAACATCCAGTGGGGATGAATACTAATAAAGACTCAGAAGAACCTGGAGTATTACAAACATTTACATTCAGGAGGAAAAAGCAGAATAGCAGACAGCAATCAGTGACACTGATCTTGTTCAAGGAGAGTTTAATTTACATTGCAAAGACTTTTATATCAGGAAAGATAGACAATCTTGAGATGTAGTAGAGAGACATTAATTCAAGCAAAGATGAGAAATGGTGTGAATTTCAGTTTTGCTTGCTGTTTTTTCTTCTCTTTCCCTTTTCCACTCCCCTCCCTCCTGCTCCCGCTCCATTTTTCTGTTTTGCCAAAACTCAGTGCTTTGCAATGGGACTTCTGACTCCCAAACTAGTCTCCCACCATGTAAACACATACTGATGCCCCTGTTTCACTGCTCATTTTCTGCTGGGAATCAGTGACAGTACTGAGGAAAGGCAAAGGGTAAGTCTCTTTCTCTCCTCTGTCCCTTCTCTCTTATATGCTTCTGTGGCTAGCAAAGTTTTTCTCTATCCTTTCTGCCCCTAACACTGATTGGCAACTGAAATTTTACCACAGAGGATAAAAGAAACTTTGAAATAAAGCAAAATTGCATTAGATTTTTTTTTTTTACAAAAGAAAGCAAGTGAAATACTACACATGGTTAGACAATCTGATGCCCATTGAAATAGAAGAGTTACCCTGCAGGATGAGAAAATATCTTAAAGTCAAACTGCGAAATGCTTTTGTGTCTGGTGTAATCATGAGCAAGGTCATCATGGGACTCTGTCTCCATCCACTGTCGGGGGAGGTTTCGATATGATCCCAAGAGCGAGATTAATACACAAATGGGGTCAAATGCCATACAACCTTGTTAGCTTTATTCTCATAACTGTGATAGGACAGAGAGAAGAAGGGAAAAGGAAAAAAGATAAGCAAGGAAGTGGGAGAGATGCAGCAAGATTGTAGTTAACACTACCACCAGTTCAGCTAAAAGTGTTGTGGGCCCCATCTCATTGCAGGTGCAAGTGCCTTGGTGCCTTAATGTAGGTGATGATCCCTTGAAGAAGAGCTCAGGGAAAGAAGCCGCGCACCTCGATGCAGCTGATGTTCAGGGGAAGAAGGCACTCGCTAGGGGAGGAATACGCAGTCCTTTTATGTCCCCGTTCTCAAAGAGTCCACCCTCTTTCTCGAAGTTTTCTGGTAGATGTTGCTTGTGTCGTACATGCCGTGTGCTCTGGTGCTCCTCTTCACCCAACTCAAGTGCAGGTGTGGCTCGGTAGGCACTGCTGAGAGTGTCATTGTTCGGATCTCAAGCTGATCTTCCCAGAGACAGCATGCCGAGGCCAAGTAGATAAAACACCTCAAGCTGCTATGACAGTCTTCCCAGGGACAGGATGCTGAGGTAAATGGTGCGGCCAAATAACAAGACAAACACAATCCACAACAGTCTCTTACAGATTCTTCAAAGCAACATAAAATATAATTGTGACTGTGACTGTGTGTATCACTGTGACACCGCGTAACGGTGAAGGTTAAAGGAGAACTTTGACACTCTCAGATGGAGACTTCTAGAAACAATTCTTTTTTTTTTCTTTTTTTCTTTCCAAACCTTTGACTTGGAAATCTATATTCTCCTGAATGTCTAATGACAGTACAAGTTTGCATCTTTTAGCTTTCTTTCCCCTTATATTTCTCTCCATCTGATAATCTTGTTTTATATATATAAATGTACCAATACATTTATATATATTTATGTATGTATGTGTATATATATATATAGATGTATACTTGGTGGAATATTGTCAAACGCTGTTCAAGCACCTAGGCTTATGCACAGCTTCCATTGACTTCATGTTATGCATATGGCACAAAAATGTAAAAAGGACTTTAAATGTTTATTTTTCATGTGTGAATGAATGAATTACATATGAGCATTACAGCTAAAATCACTCTGGATTGAGGAGGGGATGATACGAACAAATAGAGCTCTAATAGAATTAACTCTCATGAGGAAACTCCAGTGAGCAAACTCATACCCAGACTCTTTCAGAAAATTTGAAGCCCTGAGAAATGCCGTGTATTTACGGAGATTGCAGCTCCCTCTATGGAATGTGGAGAAGAGAGTGACTACAAGGAGACTGATATGAGCCCTGCATGTATTATCTCCATATATGTTAATATTATTAAATCCCGTTTCATTATCTTTAAACTAGTAATGCCATATCTTATCAGTGTATTTGTATTATTCTGTAAATTCCTTGTATAAAAATCAATTCTCAGTAAAAATTTAAACGTTTTCTCCTCAATACCTAGGTTGAGAGGAAACCACTGTAAACCTGCAGGTCATTGATCTTATTAATAGAGACTATTCCTTGGAGTGATACAAACGTCTTAATAAATTGCAAATGCATATAGTTTAGTTAAATAAAATATTTCCAGTGTGCAATAATCTAGCTGTAAACAGTATCCCATTCTTATAAATCAACCCTAAAATTCATGGCACTTTCATTAATGTGCTTATAATAAATATAGTACGGGAGACATAAACACATTAATAATAGACGTTAGACTTAATAGCTTTTGCCCTTGGAAATTCTTATCTAGCTCCTACAAAAGTCAATGGAAAACCAGCAATTGAATGCATTTGAAGAAAACTTGGACCGATGTATCGGTAAATGAATTCAACACCAAGGCGTTAAAATGTTGAACTAGTGCTCTTCCTATTTTCCATTGTCATTTGTTTCAATATTGTGACAGGTCAGTTCTCATTGCAGTTCTCAGTGCTTAATAAAAATAACAGCTTGATAAAAATACAGTCTCTAAGTCTAAAGAAGTACCTTTTCAAAATAAACAGTAAGATTGTATTTTTTCAATATGCTTCCGAGCAATATACTAATAACTGATGGAAAATGTTGACATTAAATGATTTTGACAAATGTAAAACAGCTATATTGTTATGTGCCTGGTTCAAATAAATTAATCAATCAATCAGATTCATTCTAGTACAAGTTCTGAATTATTTTTTATTTAATCTTCTATGAAAGCTTAAAGCTTCTTCTTTGCAAACAGAATTTTTAAGGATTATAATAACCTTACACACACACTATATGGTTTAGCAGAATGTACTCAGAATTTTCATAAGAGTACTGAATAGCTCCCAGCATTTATTTCTATAACATTCTCCTCTTTGTAAAAACTGTTAAGAACATTTCTTAATAGGAATGTGTACAATTAGACAAGGTGGATTAAAAGTTATAGTAGTTAAGAGCTACTTAAATGTTCAGTAAGTGCTGAAGCATTTTACTAAAATTGCATGGAAATTACTGCCATTACCATGTCTTCATCAAGCCCACTAAGGGACATTTTAATCACATCTGCTTTTCTCTTCATAAAGGGTTATTGCGACCAGCAGCAATGTGACAAGAAGAAATTTCAAAAAGAAAATGAGTTATTTTTGAAAAGAAAATGAGAGCTGATGGAAGCCTGAACAAAAGGCAACCAGAAGTTTTTCCCTGGAGGAAACCAGAGGAGCAAATAGGAACTGAAGACCTAACTCTAAACTCTTGTCAACTCTAAATCAATTTTCTTTTTGCACCACATTTATGTTTATCTTGCCCTCTGGAAACAGACAGAAATATACACTTAGATTTCAGTGGTAACTGCCTGAAGTAAGGAAGCAGACAGCATGATAACATTCCTTTTCATATCTCAATGACCTTGAATAAGATGATAGAGTATATAAATATAATGTAAATTTATTCCAGTGTCTGACACCTACTAACTCAAGTTTACTGGAGGAAGGGGGAATCATGTAAAAGAATACCCTCTGCTATCACAAGGTGACAAAGAGAAATATGTTGAAGGAAGCACATCTGAGGAATTCTGGTATCAAGTATGAAATGATAATGTCAGCAATAGAGTTGGAAGCTAACAAAAAGGACATGAATATTGTAATATTTCTGCAGAAATGTAAATAGCTTTGCATATGATTTCAACATATGCCAGAGATCTTTTCCTGCAGAAAGGAATATCTACTTATTTTTACCAGTGTGTACTTATTTTATTAACCTCAAGCACTGTCGAGAATGAACTTTAGCACCAGAATGGTGCTAAATCTGTATTAGAAAATACTAGTAATCATGTATTGCTTGATTAAATAAACAACAGAAAAACATGGATAGACTTGAGAGTGAAATCATGATCATTTTCAGTGAGTGAGGACACAAGACTAAAATACCTGGGAGAATTGATATTGGCAACCACAACAAAAAAGAATTGACATAGAAAGAAGTTATAATATTCCCATTTTAAACTAAATTTTAAACTGTGTAGGACTGTTTTCATAAACCCATGATAAAATCAGAAGCTGAGCTACTTTTTCATTGTATTTACATAATAAGGAACCTGTCTAATATTGTTTCAATTTTTACTTCTCTTCAAAGATGTCAAGTTTTTGCATGACTTAATAGAAGGGAAATGGAATTGTAGAGAATTCCAGATGTGCTAGCTACTCTGGAAAGAAAATACTCTTCCTTGTTATTAACCTTATTGTTTTAATTATCATTATTTTTCTCCTCACTTTCCTGGAGTTGTTAAACTGATGTCTAGAGTAATTTTCCAATCTCTTTACAAACGACCTAGGTTTATGATAGAAAATATATTCAATTATCACCTTTTATATGAATTGTACAGAGAACCAAGTGAATTTGAATGCTAACATGAAAAACATGCTCCTTCAGGAATAAACAAGCTCCAGCTTTACTGAAGTTGTGTCACATGTTGATACTGTTCCTGAAAGAGCTTGTTGAACCTCAAATTATCAGACAAGACAAACAGTAGTAGTCTGCATTATTAAGAGCATAAGAAAAATGAAAGAAAACAATTGGAAATACTGTATATAGTATAAGGAAAGAGATGTGACATAAACAGGAAATACTGATGTTAAATCTCTATGGTTGCTATGTGTACAGTGTGCATTTCTCCACTACAGGCTTTGCCATTCTGTTGTTGCTATGGGACCTATTGAGTAGAATATGAAGATGAAAGTTTGATGCCCTTGAGTGGTATTAAAATAATTGAAAGAGGACAAGATGTATTGCATGGTCATTTCTGAGGGCGTTTCTGAATTGATTTTTTCTTTAAGCAGGTTTGGAAAGAAAAATATGTCTTAGAAGAAATATAGGACTGAAAGTGTATATCAAACAAATTAATCCAGTATTGGGAATATCAATTCTCTAGAAAAAATCTTCTAGCTAGCTGGGAGAATAGATTCATTATCTATGTAGCTATTGTGTTTTCCTCAATATAATTAATTGCTATATTATCATCTCTATATATAATGTTTAAATTAAGAAGGATTCTGTTACACCAAGTAAATTTATTTAAAAAGCAGTGATTTTGTTTGCTTGTTTGTTTTAATTCAGAAAATAGCTTATTGATATTGGTCTAGATTCAAATCTTACAAATATGAAGAAACAAATACACTGAAGTCAAATCTGACTGAAGTCAAAAACTGATTTGCTGACTGAACTGACCCAGCTAAACTGCTTCTCCTCCTCTACTTCTATAACCCTAATAGAGTATATCATTTCAATACATTATACTCATACTGTGTAAATGCTTTTTGCAGAAAATGGAAGTGTATAGCACTAGTGTTTATGCATAAAATAACAATGAATGTGTTTGTAATACTATTGCCTATTAGAAAAGAATGAAAAATAACAAAAATTATCACATACCAAGGAAAAGATATCCCTCATGATGAAAATGTCCACATGGAAACAGTTGTCTAAACTCAGAAGCTTTTAGGCAGGAATGAAAAATATAAGAATAGGGTAACTGTATATCAGTACTTTCCCATAACACTTTCGTGGTCTTTGATTCAGTGGCTTCCTGCTCAATATCATTGTCTTTGTGTATTGTTTTCCCCATTTTTTCCAGCAATTTCTGAAACAAAAAAAGAGGCGTTTAACGTCCGCAGATCTTGGAGACTAGGAGTTCCAAATCTCTGCAAAAATACCTTTTGTTGTTGTTGTCAGGACTTTCTGATGTGGAAATCCTTTTCTTTTTTGGTGTGAAAGTCCTTTTCTGATAGCAAACTAACCTTTTTAAACACCATTGGTGACAGATGCTGTTGAGTATTTGCTGGGAGTTCTGTAGAAGCCAGACCCTTGAATGCTCACTCACCAATGCTTCAGACCACGTACATAACTCTATAAGTTGTGAGACATGGCTTTCTTTTACAAAGCCCGTGTTTATTTTTCTCACATCGTCTTTATATAGATGGTCATAGTATGATCATATCTTCCATTCTTTGTAACAACTTCGATTCTTCTGTTCTAACAATGGACACTAATTTACCAATGTTAGTATCTAACTTACTTAGTTTACTCTTCTTCCCTACCTATCTTTCACAATCACTTCTAAATATTATTGTATTAGCCAAATCATACTGTCTTTTTCCTCTTTAATCTTGATATTTCAATTCAGAGGGATTCTGTGTTACTTGTTGACATGATTGTTATGTTATGTTGTTATAATATATGACTGATATAATAAAATTTATTATATAATGTATATTATATACCAGCTTTCTTTAATATGTATTATTGCTTCTGTAATACCATGACTTGTTCTGTTTTTCAAACTATGCTTGTACTTTGACACTCCTATTTTGCAGTTACTATCAATATCTCAGTGAGGGGATTGTAGTTGCTCTGATTTATTTCTTAAACTTCTATTTTTTGTGCAGAAGCATACAGCCTCAACAACCCTCCTTCTGTCTTATCCTCTTGAACCAAAGAAATGTGCATCTGGACAAGGAACTCGGAACAAATGTTTTAAAGCCTTGTCTATATGAGTAAATCCTTTTTATTTCAGGCCACAGTCAGGAAAATTCTTCAATGTCTGTAACTTTTAACAGGTAGGTAATGCCAAGTGGGCTTAGATGACTCTTTGAAGGGTCTTAGGTATTTTGTCAGACAAGGACAGTTGTGCCTTGTTCCCTGCTGTGAAATGAGATTAATAATAGTCCCAAACTCACCAGAATTTTATGTCACAGTAAATGAATGAATGTTTAATGCACTCAGATTCTACAATAAGATCCTCTCACCTTCAGGCTGCAAATAACCTGACTTGAAAAAATATCATTTGTTAATTAATTAAAATTATGCTTCCCTCAGGAAATTTGTACAATAAGTCTTCCTCCATGCCATTGTGTAGCAAGAAGTGCCAATCTCATGCCTATAATTTTTGAGTTCACTAAAAGGAAAAATCATAAAGTACATGGTCAGACTGAGTAATTTGCAAGACATTTCTAGAAGCAAGAGTGTCCACTATGTTGACTCTCTTAAATATGTTAGAACTAATATACAAATATGCTGTACTATTTTTTTGTCATTATATTGTATCTATATTTATAGGATGTACAAAACTCAATAAGTAATGAATAATGAAGTTTTTGCTACCAGCTGTCTTACTGAAATACCAAGAATACAGGCTGCAATTTTCTAAGATTATTATTTTATTTATCATCCACAGCTCTTTGGTCTGTGGGAGAATGATGCTGGATTGTGAAAACTGTGAACATTCTCAGAAAGGCAGCAAATACAGGTGGAATCAAGTGTCAGAGGTCAGCCCAAAGTCTTTATTTATTTATTTTTAAAATCTGTACTCCATCTAATCAAACCTTAGATCTGCACTAGCAATACATGAGCTAAAAGTTGGAATAAAAACGTAATTTGAAATGTAATTTTAACTTGTTCAGATCCCATGGTTTACAATAGAACCCCTTCAGATGCTCAGTATTTTAGATGCTGAAGTCTTCTTTTACAAAACTTTATGAAGCTTTGAAGTTTAGACAAAAGATTTCCTCCCAAGGTTCAGTCTTTCTTCTCTTAATGAGCTATGAAGTATTCGATATTTTACAAAGTGCAATCTCTTTATAAATAATAACAATGAAGGTTAAGTCCTTTCTTTGCAGAAAAATAATAATTTATACCATAAGAAAATATGATCAGAAGTTGTACTATTTAAACTAAATTCAGCAGAGAAAAATTTAATTCTATTACATTAAGCACATATGCACCTGATTTTGAATACTGCAGAGTTTTGATCCAGCATGTTCAAGAATGATTAGCTCTTATGGAACCTGGGAATTGGTTCTAGAAAGATCAAAAAGAGAAGAATCTATATAATCAGAACAGAGTAGGTGGGTGTGCCTTAATTAGTCCAGCATGGTACAGAGAGACCTAATTGTTATGTATCAGTACATTCATGCATGGTAGGATGTAAGGCAATAGCAGAACCACGTTGGCATTAGAACAGATGAACTGATCACAAATAACTTCTGTTTGGACATTAGAAGAAATGTAAGGCAGCAGGTTGCTGCTGGTTTAATCATATCAAAAGGATATAGCAAAGAATAATAGCAAAATTCAAAATTATTTTGAAGGGCTCGTAGAACTTCTGAAATAATTTATATATTACAATACTCATCACAGAGACAGAGAGGCCTCTCCAGTCCTGTACCTCCTTAGTTCTATATACTGCTAGTGTCTTGCAGTTTTTGCTCTTCCACAGTCAAGAACAGAAATTAGTATTGATCTA
This sequence comes from Tinamus guttatus, assembly GCF_000705375.1. Next base: position 61,342 of record NW_010579171.1, on the reverse strand, counting down.
TAGAGAGTCAGTCATACTGGCAGCATATGCACTTACTTTTTATTAAAATAATGAGCTTGTTTAGAACAGTAAGCTAATTAATTCCTCTATAGAAGATGACCCAAATTTAGTACAGTGCAGAAACACAGGCATTACTTAAAGGAATGACCATAGACTAAGAAAATAGCACAGTTGATCACTTACCCATCAGAAGACTCACATTTCTGAATCTGATTGAAATTCAAGGAGGAAGGGGCACCCAGATCCTTTTTAGACTAAGAACTTAAAAATCTATGAAACAGAATATGATTAGCATCTATTTGGGCAAATTTGTTTTTGAGTAAAGTTTGTCAGCAAATTGTTAAATTTGCTATTAAACTTCTACCTGAACGAAAACAAGTAGACCTGATATCCCTATGGAGGATTTATTTTTAACAAAGTGAAATGGAAACAAATTGAAATGTATACTTTACATGATGCAAGTTCAATATGAATTAGTTATGGTTAAAAAATGTTAGTGGAACCCAATTTGAACCCAATTTATTTGAACAAACAACAGACTTTTACCATATTTCCTTTTGATCTCGTACTTCTAGATGTTGCAAAAGCAGGCTTTGCAGCACCACATGATGCAACACCAATGATCAAAGGAGATCATTGTCACTCAGAAGTTTCTACTAAAGCTTGAGCATCATTTTGGGCTCAGTCCTGCCGCCTTTATTTTCATGAGGTCATATTGTGAATAATTTTTCAATAAAGAAGTATTTAGAACAGCTTTATGTCAATAGCTCCCCTGAAAGGCTAGCACTACAAGTGGCTTCCTATTTGCATCCTAACAAGCTCCTCTTCCAAGGCCTAGGCGCTAGTGTCAAGCATGTAACTTGGAGCTTCTCACTCCTCTCTTTCCTCCTAGCTATTGAATCTATATGTTTCCCTTACATGAGCGGGAAGAAAATGTTGTTGTTTCTCAAGTCAGATTTCTTTATCGGAAAGATGCAAAATAAATCTTATTTCTAGGAAATATGCTTGCAGTTATAGGTCAACAATACTACAGCACTACTGTAGTACTGTATTCTGAGGAGCTAAAAATATTCTGTTACATTCTAATATTTAATGGCATAGTAAAATAAGTGCTATGTATTATCTTCCACTGAGGAATAGCCTGTTCAATAGTTCAAATAATACTACTGGCTTGCACAGGTGAAAAAGTAATACACTTCATAATCTGCATTTCTACGGTTTGTTTTCTTGACTACTATTTAAGACATTTTAATGCAGTAAATGTAGCACAAAGAGATGAATGTTTCATGAACATAATATGTGGAGCAGGGTATTTTAAAAGTAGCATTTTAAGAATTACTATTTGTGTAAAGGCAAACTAATTATTGTACATCTTAGATTTTTCAACTTTTTGGACATTAATTTAAGATCCTCAGTACTCTGGCCTGTTGGGCCAGGTGTTCTGCTGGTCTGTGTTGACAAAGCTGTACTGAGGCCAAAGTATCACAATAGTTTAAAATATTCCAGACACTAGGGTTGAGATTTATAATTTAAAAAAGTATTGACTTACATCAACTTGTTCCTGTTCTGAAACAAGAATATCAACCCATCAAGACCATATAATTTTCTTTATATATCTGGATTGCCTCCAGATTTCATTCTGTAAATAACTGACTTAGCACTGCTGAAGCATTAACAGAAATGCCAGTTGTTCAATTTAGGTCCATGAAATCATGATCATACAGACTTCCTTTGGTCAATGTTTATTACCTTGTTTGACCTGATGGCCCCATTTAAACCTCTTTAAATAAATGGTGATTAGAGATTTGAAGTATAGCCACACTTTGGACATACACCCAATATTTATCTCTGTCTTAAGACATTTATCTTAAGCTGCCAGTGTTCTGAGAGACTTTTAATTGCCTTGAAAACTTCACTTGAAGCGTTCATCCAGGCTCCATTTCAGCTTAGGCCTGGACCATAGGTCCTTTCCTGAACAATGTTTTAGGTTAATCTGTCTTCATACATGTCACTAGCCTTGTTTCCTGGATGGATCTAAGGTCTTCATTGTAGGCAGCTTTGTCTCCAAATCTGTCTTGTGGGTAGACTTTGGACCTATGTCGCAGCCCTATGTCCAGTCCTCTCTCCGGCCATGCTTTTGCTCCTGCTGCAAGAAGGATTGGAGACAAGCTACCTATAGACCACACTTGCAGATTAGTTAAGTCATAATCAATAAGATTGTGTGTGATAAGATTTTGTATCTTATCTATAGGTTTAGTAGTTTAAAGAAAATAGTGGAAAATAAAGTGCTGAAAAGGATAGTATTAAATGTGCTCAGTTCATATTGCTACACACATTTCAACATTTAAAAACAATTTGCTTTGGTTCATAGAGATAGGTAAACTCAAAGACAATTTGCATTTCTCTATGATCTATTATAATTGAACTCCCTGGTACATGCTGAGGACCTGTAGTGTCATAAAACAATTGAAATGAAAAGCTTTAAATGCTGTGTCTTATAAGCATAAAAAATATATAATGTGAGTCATTCTATTTCTTGGATAAAGAAGGATTTAAAGAAGCTCAGGGAAGATAGAGAAAAGAGCAGTAAGAATCTAAATTGCATAACAGTTTTTAAAACAAAACAGCTTTTGTTTTAAATAATGAAAAAGAAATTGTGCAAGTTATATGTAATCAAAAGCCATGATAAAGTTAACAAATTCTAATGATTTCTTATAGTCAATATATATCATATAAATATGTATTTATATTTATATATTACACCATGTTTTATTCTTTTGTATGCTTTTATTTGCATCGGAAGACCTTTCATTTATGTTGCTTAAAGAAGAAAGGCATATTACTTTAGAACTCTTTAATAAATCACTTAGCAAGTTTTTCAATGAAAAATGGTTAAATTTAACTCTGTAAAGATATCATTTAAAGCTAACACATTTAATTTAAATACATAAATATGAAGTTCTAAAAATCTCTTAGATTCCCATGCCCATTTTCTCTTTCTTTTTTAACAAATTATCCTAAGCTAAACAAAGGTAAGAATATTTTGTTTGCTCCTGATAATAAGAGTTGTATTAGTCTTCAAACAGTGCATCATCATTCCTCATTTCAAAGATAATTTCCTCTTCAGATTTGTTCTGTTTCTCTTCCAGCCACTAAAACTTCATGTAGAGCCAGATTTTTTTCTGTCTTTCACATTACAGAATTGAGGCTATTCAGGTCTAATGCTAAGGGCTGACTGGATCCAAGTGTAATTGTATGTTAATGTCTAAGACAACCTAACAGCCTTAACTCTGATCCTGAGAAGGTCTGAGAAACAAGACAAACTAGGAAGTCTTAGTGAAAAGGTCCGTAACAACCATACAGTTTATCAGTATTTTGCTCATATGCACAATGTATAAGTAGCTTAGGAGTTAAGTATGGGCTATAAAAAATGCAAATACTCAAGTATTGAGCCTTTTCCAGGTTTCCTGTTGCCACAGTCAGACTATTAGCAGAAATTAGAATGGTCTCCTCAGAGGTCATTTGTGGTTTGTCTACATCAGTAAAGATGTTTCTCTGTGAAGTGGATCACTATGCTGTGCAAGCATGAGTATAATGAATATGCCAACAATCATGAAAATGTGTTGTTCACAGTAAAACCTATGTATAAACTTCCAAGAGCAATTTCCTCATACTAATCACTTAAAAATTATGATTGTGACTGGCTAGTTTAATTGCAAGTTTGTGATTAGCTTTGTTGGTAATTAGCATGTATGAATAGCCTTATTGGTAAAAATACATCTGTTTATTTAAAATGAAAAGCATTCTGAAATACTGTATAAACAACCCTGTCTGTACAGAGTGGCTACAATCCTTCATGCTAAAAATGTAAATGAGGTGAATCAAAGCTGAATCACTATACTGACAGAGCAGTGTTCAGGAATTTTAATTTTCCACACCCTTTTAATGTAAGGTTCCTGTTGAAGTTCTTTAATCAAATATAACTCTGTAGAATACTAAAGTCTCATCTTGCAATTATTTAATGACATGAAAAAAAGCTTGGCGATAGCAAAATCAAGGTATGAAATATAATAGAAAGGAATGATTATACTGTGTAATATTTCATTTTGCACATGCAAACTCAACACATGCTGGGATTATTTAAAATGTGAGAGTACTGTGAAACCATTCATCCTTCAGCAATAACTGACAAAGGCACGTCTGTGCTATGGAAGTGCCTTTCTTCCAACCAAAAAATCTTTTGCTGTGCTGCAGTTTTTTTTGGATGTACTGTAGAAGCAGAGGAGGTTCTGTCTTTTATATCTGCTGTCACATCCAGTACTTCTGTAAAATGACAAAGCATCTCATGTTCATATCAGAAGGTTTCCCATATTTTTATTTGATAGTAACAGATAGATTGTATCAGTGATCTCATGAAGTACCAGTTTGCATTCATTCTGTTATATTCGAACATTGAAACTTAATCAAAGTCACGTAAATGAAAGATTTTTATGAAGTTAATTTTGTCAGTAGTGTAACCCAGAAATACTGAAGGAAATGGAAAAAATATCCTTAATTCAGGTCTAGCATTTCACATTTTGTATTTCTGCATGCCCCAGAAAGGACAAAAATATTTTTCTAAAGCATTGATGCTCTTGACAGATAAAAAAGACAGCTTAATCCGAGAGAATCCAACAGAACTTTTACTGCAACATTTCTTTTCATAGTATCCTCAAACCACTATACGTAACTGTCACTACCACACTCCATTGCCTTCAAATTATCTTCAGGCAATAAGAAGCAGAAGAGCAATTTTAAAGAACATTGAAAAGTTCTGAAATCTGAAAAGTTCTGATGCATTCTGTGAAGCAATGTTTTCTGGATAAAGGTCTTCCTAGCGAGACATTGATTTAATTTGAGTCATTTAATTATATTACAGATATTAATACAGATATTAATTATATTAAAGAGTCTTGCCATTCATGCATTCTTCAACAGCATTTCCTTCTATATTTTTAAGAATTTAATTGATAATGTTAAAGGTATATCAGTTTATTTATATGTATGCATTCAAATAGACCAATAGCCAAAGAATCTTGAATGTATGTATCTTTTTCATCTTTTGTCATATTATTCCTATTATTATCTATTCAATGGATTAATCCGTTTGAGAAAGCAAAAGGAAAGGGACAGTGAGGAGAAGCTTTCTAATCTATTTCATGCATGTGACAATCCTAGCACATTTAATGCACATTCCTATCACTAACTAACAAATTCAGACAAATCTTTTCAAACTGTTAAACTGATAGAATATGTCTTTGAAATCTAAGACCTCATGATACAGAAAAGGACCTTACTGTTGAAGATGGAGAGTGCATGAATCTTTCATATCAGACTTTCATATCAGACTGAGAGACAGTGATGGACTCCTTGCTGAGATGTTAAAATCCTTTCTTGTAATCTGTCATAGCGAGGGAACAGCAACATATTTCCATCAGACTGGGCAGGTCCAGCACCCTCTCTTCAAAACCTTTCTAGATCAAAAGATTAGGAAGCTTTTAAAAATGCAGGTTGAAGGAATATGAAAGGTCCATGTTGCATATACAGAACTAGGTGAAGGTGTGGAAGCATTTATGTGATAGCATTGCAAATAAAGGAGGGAATATTTAGATGAAATGTGAATGAGCACATAGAGTAAGATTTTGTTAGATGGAGAGGTCAGTTCTCTGATTTTTCCTAGAAGATATGCTATTGTAGGGCAGGGTAGCCAAGGTAAGCTGTGCATAAGAATCCTGTCTAAATCACGAGATATTTATAATACTGATATGCCTCTTTTCAGGCCCCTCCAGTCTTAGAGAGCTTCTTTAAAGGACAGGTAAGCCCATCATCTGCCACTGGCAGGAGTGCATGGTAATTAATTTGTGATAGCTTGCAAGGTTAAGATTTGTGATGCTTCAAGGCTAATGAAACTGGATGGATGTGAAAAGTCGAGATGCTTCTCTCCCTCTCCCCCTTCTTTCTTTGATGGTATGCCTTTCCTTCCTCATGAGTTTGATAGACTGTCTCTTGGGTTAGAACATTAGAAAGAGACACACATTGCATGCTCTTGATTGTAAATTTATTTTCTTTTTTTATTGTTTATGTTTAATATTTTGTGGGAGAGAGAGGTGGTCCTGCATTTCCAAGAAGAAAGAGAACTGTTGAGATTGGGGGAAGAAGGACTGGGGTGGTAAAGCAGTGAAATATGTATATTGTGCTGGAAGAGACTGAGTGTCACCTTCATTGGGCATCGGCTACTGACTGCACTTCATGCAATTGGAACAATTATGAGTTTATTCAAAAAAGTCTATTTTGGTATTTGCTGGACAATATGGAATGTGAGATAATTTTTAACAGTTTGCCCTCCTTCACTGGCTTGAGTCCCCAGGGATTACCAGGCTCTTCTAAAAACCTATTTTCAATTGAACTGAAAGGAATTTCAAGGAGCTACCACCATTCAGTGACTCGGTAAGCAGGTAAATATATATTTTGAAGACTCAGAGATATCCAAAACATGTCATCAAAGCAATGACTTAGTCTCCTCTTGATGTAGGAAGCGATTTGGGGTTGCTTGAGAAATTAAATTGATCTGGCAAATTTGCTCAGGTGGTGGAGTCCTAGCAAGGAAAGTCTTAAAGACTTAGAAAGAAAATAAAAAAGAACACCCCAAAAAATGTAAATGCTGCTCTGCGAAACCGAATGCGGGCAACAGGATAAAAAGAGCCTGGGTGACTGGTGTAGACTAGTTCAATGCTGAAGAGTTTCTAGAAAATACATTTCTAGGAAAATTCTATGATTTTTTAGGAAATTAGGCCTTGCTGTCTCTATTTACTGCACAGGTATTATATTGTGCGGTTGTACCCAAAGTGGATGTAAGTATTGTATTTGTTAATCCACATTAATCCTTTAATTATATGATCTCCCTATGGTATTGGGTATTAATCATACTCAAACACTGGCATATTATTAACTCAAAGGATATTTTTTTTTCTTTTCCTATTTTATTTTCCCTAATACCTTATTTATAAGCTCTAATACTTTACATATTTCCATATCTTATCAATCAGTACAGTGTCACATCAGAAAAATAACGATGATTGCACACTTGTCATTTTTTTTAGTGCTCATTTTGTTTTTTAGTGCTCTTTTTTTTTCTCTTTTTTTTTTTCCTTTGGAAGTGTGCTAATGCATGGATTTCAAGTTACTCATCTGTTTGTATTCAAAATTTCCAAATTCTATCAAATATAATACACTTGATAACACGCTTGTATATAATATACAAGAACTATTAAAAAAATTAATAAGTATTCTGGGTCATCCCATATACCAGTGCAATGTACAAATACCAGGTAACAAGATATGATGTTCATGGAGCTATTGGCAACTGCAAGTGTTTAAGAGAAATTTATTACATTGGCATGTATTATTTTTCACAAAATAGTTGTAATCATCAGTTCAGGTTACACAGTATTGATAGTCTTTAGATAAAACACGTGCAGTGGAAAATCATTATGGTTTTTCATTTCTCATAACACAAGAACCAGTTGGCATCAAATTAAATCATTAAACTGAAGTTTTAAATTAAGCAGGAGGTAGTCATTTTTAGCAAAGTACTTTTGTATAATTTCATTGTAAATGTGGAACTTATCGACACAGTTCATTGTGGAAGCAAGAAATATAAATCATTTATTTGAGTAGTAAGAGAAGCTCTAGAAGAAAGAATCATGAAAGACACAGACACAGACACATAAGCTCCTGTTCAGGAAGTGCCTATGCCAAGATTGCTAGAAACTCAGAAGTATAAGCAGGAAAATATCATTGTATTTCACTGTACAATGCACTTTCCCCAATCCCCAGCCCTGTCATAAGCAGAATACAGAGCTGACCAGATCTTCAGCATCACCTAATGTAGCCTTGTTTTATGTGCTAATTCACCTTGAAACCCTTGTATTCATACTTTCCACAAGTCAAAGGCTCACATGGAGTACAGTATATGTAAAAGAGCTGTGTAGCAGAAAAAGAAAATAAGATACAGCAAAGACTTTGAGGTGATGTTGATTTTATGGTAATGTAAATCAGTAGTGCTGCAATAAATAGAAATGATAAATAGGGCACAAAGGCACTGACTTTTGTTGTTTACTTGGGGATTTGGGGGATTTTTTTTTTTTTATTGCTTTGCTTTATTTTGCTTTTTATTGCGGGCTATATAAAAGAAGTGAAACTTCCTACAGTCTTTTCCACTCTTTACCTTGTCTCTAATTTGTATGACCAAAAAATAGTGTTATTTTTACCGTATCTAAAGATCCGGCTTTGGGGTAGACCTCACATGCATATCTTTATGTGGGACTGCGAACAGTATAAATGGAGCTCTCTTCTTCTTCTTATCTAGTGTAGAGGTCACACAAAAGTTTTAAGTAAGTAAGTCCCATGTGACATAATGGTAGGATAGTTGCTACTGGTTGAAAGTTAATACGGAAGAGTTACAATTTGGGAAGGGTAGTATCAGATACTTTTATACTTAATGACAGAAGTACTTCTGCTACTAAATTCAAAGTTAATTCATTCTTTGGTACATACATTGGTAAATGTAACACCTCAGGTCAGTTGTGGTGTCTGCATGGTATTTTAAAATTATTTATGTGCCACTAGTTTTTGACAGACTCCCCTGTTTGCTTTCATGCCTATTCTCTGCTTAGCCACTAGCAGGAAGCAGTATTAGGTTTATGTAAGTTGATCAGCCAGTCTACAGTTAAAAAAACCTTTTTGATTCTAAATTAGTCTTTTGAGTCATACTATTCTCTTATCTTCATTCACAAATCAGATATCTCATAATAATTTTATAATTTTAATGAGAGGTAAATAGGTGTGCCCAAACACTAGATTAAGTCCCAGAAATTCAAAGACACATTCACACTAAAACATGCACATGCTAATATGAAAGAGGAAGGATGTAGGAAAAAAAATAAATAAAAAAGAAAGAAAAAAAAAATCTCTGCTGTTAAATAATTCCTATTCAGAGCTGGACAGCTATTTAAGCAAATAATAACATGGCCCAAGTTGCCCTGGCACGATTAGCAAATGACCTGTATCTCTTGCTCCTATAACAATTAATCCATGTGAAATAAAACCAGGACTTTAGGTTCTAACTAGATGGATATTTTCCAAGGAGTACTGGAAATATGCACTCCTGACAATTGCTCAGTGTGCAATTGTGTTGAAAATCTTGAAAACAGTGAAGCATTGGCATTGCTATCACTCGCCAGTGTATTACCTTGCTCTTCAGCTTTGTATTTAAAATGAATAAATAAATCACAAATGAACACAAGTCACAGCACCCAATCTGTTTTAAAGGAAATTAAGAGCATGAACACGTTAGATACTACACTTGGGACCTTCACCGAGATTAAAAAACCCTCTTTCAGGAAGAGCAGTATTTCTACAGCCTGTTAAACTGGTGGTTGGAAAGGGCAACAAAGTCTTTTCATGTTTCTGGTAATTCCTCCAACCTTGCTGGAAATGTGCTGAGAAAATGGCACTAAGTGAAAATCAGTATTTTAGAAGACATTTTTTGCTGGAATAAACTTTCATCACATCAGAAATATGTCACATTCTATTTCCTTTTTTGTTCTCGCAGCACAATTGAGAAAATAATAAAAGAGAAGAGAAAAAAGAAGAATTACTATCGGGGATCATACTGCAAGACAATTCTAGGTCAAAACCAGCTAAAGAACTACGAACAGGATTGGGGAAAAAAAGTATATTACTGCATACCTCTGATTGCCTGAACAAAGTGCTGAAATATCCTCTCTCAGTAATTGTTAAAGTATGAAAAAGGTTGAAAAGCTTGTGTAATGTTTGTACAATAGCTAACAGAAGTACCTGAAGCAGTTCCCTTGGATGAAAACTGCGGCCAATTCCTTTTGGGAAGAACTTCCTGGTGTTTTAAAACTACAGCAGAGATCATTTGGGCATGGTATTAATCACAATATAGTGGGCACTAGCAGTCAGATGCTGAACCATGAGACATCCTGTACACTTACAGGAAAGTGCTAATGGAGTTTCATCTGACCCTGCCAACCACTCAAGCTGTGTGTGCACTTATACAGTTTTAACAAAGGGTATCCCATGTGGTTTATTTAAAGCATTTGCTATTTAAGAATGTTTCCTGGTGTATTATTCTGGCCGATATTGAGAAGAACAGAACCCTATCCCTAGGGCATTACTAGGTAAATGTCCTTGATATTATCCAAGTCTTGTAATTTTATTCCATCAGTTTTTACTGATTTCTTCTTTTGAAATGTCAGTATCAACTAAACAAATTCTTTATGACTGGTGCTGTGTTGTTATCTATAGCACTGAAAGGAAGGAGGAGGCTTCAGAGAATCCGGGACAAGGAAGCCTGGCTCAGGATTGGCTCTGAATTACCCCCTCATTAAACAGTTTTTTCACAAAAGCTAGAAGGGAAAAGGAAGATTCTTTGGCTATGAGGTAGAAGGTTTTTCTCTCTGAAAAAAATAATAATAAAAGGAAAGATTCACTTCAGGAATATGCTTCAAGAGATTTATTTTGCTAAACTCTGTAGGCTTCCTTAGTTAGAAAGATAAAGAGAAAGAGTGAGTATTACCCTTTGCTTTGGGGGCCTCCAGTTCTTTCTTTTTCCTTCTATCATCAGGATTCTTTATTATTTCAACAAATCACTGTTGCTTCTCCTTCCCAGTCTATTCTGACATTTGCCTCTTCTTTCTCCCTCCAATTAATTTTGAATAGATCAAGCCTGTGTAATTTTCCCTATGAAGAAGCTTGGATCCATTACAATCTGTTAAGAGTAAGAAACTTCTGAGCAATCTCTTCAATATATGTCCCATTCACAAAAAGAATTAAAGCTAGTTAAACCATGCACTTTTGTCCAGATGGGGCTCATTTTATTTACTCAAGTTGAATATTTCGTGTTGTTAGTTTTCAGATTAATTCATGGGACATTGTTTTGGCACATTTCTTAACCATTTCCCATTAAGTCAGATTGTACATCCTCTCTTCTTTTCTTGTGATAGTATTGTTATATTAGAGCTTACCTGTGAATCTCTGGAAAGCTAAAGTAAGCAGACAATTTAGATTTAATTCTGTCTACATCAATATCTGAAAAATAACAGCTACTTCATTTCATTTTATTATTCCTTCTAATATTTTTCTACTCCCAATCCAAAGTAAGAAAAGAAATGATTTAATTAATATTTGTGACTTGCTGCAAAACAGGGAGTCCTTTATTCCCTCTTTTTTTTTTTTTTTTTTGGTAAATGGTCAATTAAAATCTCTATTCGTTACTTTACAAAGCTGTGATTGTCACTGTACCAATATTTGCAGATGGTAATTGCCATTTCATTTGCTGGCTGTACATCAATAAAAGTTAGGACTGTTCCACTGAGGTAGCACAAAGCTTTTTGGAAGTCAGCAGTTTTCTGCCTACAAAAAATAATTACAATCTGAATGTAGGTCACTGTATCTTATTGTTTGCCCAGAGAAAAGTAGCTACAGAATTTGGTACCATTTTCTGCTACATAAGATTTTAATATCCGGATAAGTTCTTTCATTAAAAAAAAAAAGGCTATACTATGCATAATATAGAACACATGAAAATTTAGATGTAAACATAACATATAAATAACTAGCAATATCAATAATTCAAACTGAAAATTATGTTCTGTTTCTCTTATAGAACTGTTGGAATTATTATTGAAAATGGTGAATACTTTATTCAAAATAATCAGTAGAGGTCACTTTATAATGTCAGATTATATTACTCCTGTGTGTTGTGGAGGGCAAAATTATAATTAGATTGAAAAATGTGAATTCATGAAAGATACAATGCTAGCTATTAAAAACAATGGGCTAAATGCTACCTAATGAGTGACTGACAAAACCTGGCAAGGTATGCTGAAAGAAGGATTACTTTGTAACTGAGTTCTTTCCCATACATCTACTAGCACTGACTGCCAAGAGAAGATCAACAAGATAGATGGGCACTGTGTCCATGTCCACAGTGTTTAATACAGGGCTGCGTAAATGAGCAAACCGAGGCAGACTCTATGGGGCGCCCCTTAATCCTGACCATGACAGTTACAAGGTTTCACATTGGATTACATGTGCTCTGTTCCCAGGGATGCTGCATCCTTCCACACCATCTTAGCGACATGGTTTAGCAGGTGTGGTGGTGATGGGTTTGCAGTGGGACTTGATGTCCTTGAAAGTCTTTTCCAATCATAATGATTCTATGATTCTACCATCGTGGCAGAAGGACAGTGTCCGCAGACCTCCATGCTCATGATCACAGGTCCCATAGAGGCTGCTTCACAACGCCAGATGGACCCCAGCGATTCTAACACCGCTGTTTATAGGCTCAGGAGCAGACCCAGGCTTTATTTCTGTTCTTGCTCATATTTCTCTTCATTTCTCATGCTCCCTACTCTCTTTCATTCATCTCCAAGTGACACCATGTTGCCCACTGCCTAAGCTGTCCCAGAATTTGGTCATGGGTATAAACATCATCGCTATGAGGGCAAATAGTGGACTAATTCCTGCACATGCAGAAGCCACTCTGGGAGAACATACAAAAGGCTTCCTCTGGCCCTCTCAGACTAGTTTTTGTTTGTTTGTTTGTTTGTTTGTTTGTTTTCACTCTCTCTGTGGTAGAAGACACGGATAACACCTTTACAATGGTCTTTGTCAGTGCAGCTGCTTCACTCCAGATCTACTGTAAGAAAGTAGGAAAGTTCTAGACCAGACAGACCAACATGGGCTGACGGCACAGTGTTGCCCTTGCGACACTGGGCAACCAGCAAAAATGTTGCAAAACTTTTGGATGTAGATGGATAAAGCACAGATTTGGTATTATATGCTGATGTCTTGTCTTTGCCACATTTATACAGAATCCTGGTGAGCACAAATGGGTTCAAGGGAGTGTGTGTTGCTTTATGTAACCTTGTAACTTCCAACTCTTACAAGCAGGAGATTATCAGTATGGTGTGGGCAAAGATGCGATCAAGGTCACCAAGGCGGTTCTCCAAATTCTTCAACTTTCAGCAATGTAAGTGGGAGACACAAATTAAAAATATCCTGACTTTGTGTTCTGAATTGTTAAGCTGTGTGGAGGCAGCTGATGGGAACTGTGTCTGATATCCTCCTCCCGCACACACAGCTATGTATATATCAGATGCTACTAGGTCTATTACTAAGATGGGTTTCTGAACATCTTGTCAGCCACTCCTGGAAGGATTCATCATCCTCATGTTTTCCTGATCTTTGACCTCGGACAAGTTCATGTCCTTACCCTACTGAGGCATGAGCACTGACCCTGACAATGACATAAGCCAAACCTGTTCTAGCTGTGCTCTAATGCAAGAAAATACCTTGTTTGTACAAGGATTTTTGAGTAGCAAATAAAGGGATCTTTACACACACTTAAAATTTAGCTTTTCCTTAAAATGAGGTTTCTGATAACGTGGCCTTTACAAGTGTCTCTAAGGTATAACACAATGCTGTGCAAAGATAGATAAGTTAATTTTGGCGGAGTTCACTCATCAGGTTTCAGAAGTAGCATCCCATTTACACATTTCTCTGCTTGAAAAATCGTATGTTAAGTATATTAGGTGCAAAGACTATTAACAAACTAGTAAATCAAATTCTTCTCTCTCATTTTTGGATTGTACAACTTAGACGAGATTCATCAGCTTAAATATTTTTTATATGTTACCAGCACTTTAAACAATCTTGGAGGAAATTGTAACTCCATGAAAAACAATTGGATTTTTGCTGTTCCCTTCTTACAAACGGAAACATTATTTTCTAAATACTTCTTTTATAAAAGCTTTTGGTAAGTGGAAGGCTCTTACTTCTTTTATAAAAGCTTTTGGTAAGTAAGAGCCTTCTGATTTTCTTTTCTGAAATCACTTGTTTCATAACAAAATTAATCATGACAACAGAAAATATTCTTTATATTTTAATTCCTATCTATTCTGATCCTTTCTTGACCTCTTGAATGCAACATTTATGGGGTTTCCCATTTTTTAAAAATATTGATATTTTAAGAATGTAAAATAATAAATATTTACTTAGTTAAAGCTAATGTAAAATCCTAGAGCAGTGCAGAACTTGAAGAACTTAGAGGAAAAATGCTTATTTATTATTGTTCTGTCTCCCAAAGCAAAGACAATGAAAGACATGCATTGGTCTGACAGGGGTGAAAGTAATTTTATCTTTTTCTTTGAACAGAAATTTTTCATCTTAGCTGGTACCTAAAATAGCCTTAGCCTCTTCTCAAAATTCTAGAGCTCACATCCTGTAATGTAATAAGTCTCACCTCTGCATTAATTCCTCTTCCTATGATTTTAGTTTTCATCTCCTTTCTCTTCTATCCTGAAATGAATCTATTTCTGTCTGATGGACATTCATAAAGTATGTCCAGCACATTCCAAGTCAGAAAGATAATTTATTATTTAATTGTGATTAGAATTGGAAACTTTTTTTTTTAATCCTGTTCGATATCTAAAAAGAAGTTAATTCCTGTGCTGTGTGATCACTTACGCACTACTTAGCAAAAGATGTAAGCAGTATGTCTGGCAGACAGACATTTGAACTGTCTTGAACTGCAGGGAGAAATATTGCATTCTTAAGGAATTTGTGTTTCAATATTAAATCTTTTCTATAATGGTACAGAAAAGACCAATTTATGTAAGTCAGAAGATGGACCTCTCCTTCGTAGCAAAAAAAAAAAAAAAAAGGCATTTTAAAAATATAATTTAACTGACAACTGATTTTCTGATTTTACTTTTCCGTGTCACTGTGGAAAGAGAAATCCTAGCCAGATTCCTTGAAATTGTTTAGTGTGAGATAAAATAGCTTTACAAAATCCAATGCATTTTTTTCCTCATATATATATAATATAGAATATTTTTCTACAGAAACAAGGGTTATACAGCCTTGCTATCTGTGAGTATAATACCCCATCACCATCAAACCATCCTGAACTAGATTTATTAGAAGAACAGAAGTCTCAAAGCTAATTATATTCTTAGAAGTGTGATGCAGTGAATAAGTAGAGGCAAAAGACCCTGCAAGAACATGTGAGCTCTGACTTTATTAGATATGAAATGATCCACATGGAAGAAAATCTTCTAAGTGCTTCACCTATGACTATAGGTGAAACTCTGTTAAGCTTTGAGACCCTCTTAGCTACCAGAAAAATCAACCATGGGATATTGAGTTGCACGTGTCAGCTGCTCTGGTGGACCTACTTGTTTTTACATTAACATCTATGTAATGAAAGGAAGTAGAATAGTACCAGAGCAAATAACTCTTCAACATGTTTTAGCCAAGCTGCATTTAAGAGCTGCAGTCAGGATAAGTAATTCAAATAGAAATGAGGGTGCTTCACTCCTTTCAGGGCTGAGAATGTAAAATATTATTTTTATGCTGACTCCAGTCTTTCATTGTTTCTTCTTAGGCAATAGTCATATATATTTTTTTCTGTTCTATTTTCCTTCCTTGTGGTTGTTCTCTATAACGAATAATAGAGATTAACTATAAAAAAAAAAAATCTGCAGGTTAATTTTATAAACACTTATTACAGCTGTGAGCATGCAAGTTCTGCTACTCAGCTTAGTAAGAGAGTTTATTCCCTATTGATATCATTTCCTACTTAGAAAAATTTGCATTGCTTTCCCTTCCTTCTACACCATAAAATATTGATTTTAGCCAGACACAGCACTTAATACTTGACAGCCTTAATACGGTTTGACTAAAGCTATTCAAACTGAAGTGGTTTAATTTAGGTATAGATCTCATCATTCTTCTCTAGATTTTCCATAGGTAGGTGTTTCTTGACATGGAAGTCCATGTAAGGCCCTAACTGTTTTAGGTAAAGCTATTTCTTGCTCTGAGTTTACATTTGAAAGTTCATATGCTATTTTGCATTCATATCACATTTTTGCATATTTGTTTAATTTTCAATCCAGTATAATTCTTCAAGTCTTTTCTGTGTAACTCCTGCTTAACCAGTTGTTCCATAATTTATGGAATTATTGGAAAAAAAGGTTTTTCTCCGATTAATCAACATCATTTTGAGTACCAATCCGGTCCTCAAAAATAATAGCAATCTTTACCAGCTTGTTATCATCTGAAAATACAAAAATAGCTAGAAAATCTTCCAGATCATTAAGAAAAGAAAAATGAAATAGAAACAAGTCTAGGGAAAACCACTTCAAAACCTAATTTTATAGCATCCTCAATATTTACATTTTCTAGTTAACTGTTGATAACAGTTCTCTGAATATGGTTTTCCTATCAATTCAGCATCTAATTTATAGTAAATTCATCTACAGTGGTCCAACCTGAATACTTTTCTAACAAATCTAGGCTGGCTATTTTCTTCCACAGTCATGAACACAAATCATAGAATCATAGAATCGTTAAGGTTGGAAGGGACCTCTAGAGATCATCTAGTCCAACCCCCCTGCACACGCAGGGTCACCTAGAGCACGTGGCACAGGACTGCGTCCAAGCGGGTTTTGAAGATCCCCAGAGAAGGAGACTCCACACCCTCTCTGGGCAGTCTGTTCCAGTGCTTTGTCACCCTCATTGCTAAGGAATTTTTCCTGTCAGCATAGGATAGAGCGCAGAAGATCTAAAGCTAGTGGGAGAAGCTTTGCTACCTCCCTATATGTATAGGTAAAAGTATGTATGTAAACATCAAGCATTGCTGCAGCTAAATCTTATTACTTGTTCCAAAATATTTCTGGGTAATAAAATATTCTCCAAAAGATTATTTCCCTCTTTTCAGCAAGTTATAACCTTGTACTGTGTGTTCCCATTTCTCCTGTTTTTGGACATTTCTGTGTTGTCCTCAGTGACTCTAAAGATTTTGTCAGACACTTCAGTGACTGCTAAGTTCAGCCATGCTGAACATGATGAACATGACTGCATGCTATCTAGACTCTCCCTTTCTCACCCAGTGCTGTCACTAATGCTAACTGTTAGCTATATGTCAGCAGCTGACCTTTTTAGTGAAGAATGATGCAGAAGGCATCTGCATTTTGTTTTTTGAGGGTTGTCTGTTATTTTCCATTTCAGTGTAAGGACCTTTCCTTGGTCTTTCTCTTGCTTCCAAAGCTCTAACAGAGAGGTATTTTGTCATTTTTCATCCTTATTTGTCACACATTATTGTGAACCTTGGATTTTATTATTTTGTTTCTAGGCATATATTTATCTATGAGTTCTTTTTTTTTTTTTTTTTTTGACTTTTGAGTAGCCAATCAAAAATGGTGAATAATTAATTTTGATTGATTGTTCCATGTTCTGTTGTCTGCTTTTGCTAACAGATATCTAAACAGTCAAAATCGCCCATTACAATCAACTCCCTTTCACCAGAAGAATCACGTCCTTATGAAAAGTCTCATCTACTTGAGCTTTCTCAGTATGCAGTAGATCATAGATCACCATAATAATAGCAGGCATGTTTCTTCTCTCAATCATAGCCCAGAAACAAAGTTGAGAGTTGGACCAATGGGAGGCTTACTATTACAAGGTAACTCATATCCCTGCCGTTATTTCAATTTAACTTAAATCTCTCTGCAAGGATATGATTCAGTCACGTTAAAATGATTCAGTAAGGTTTGTCTTATAATAGCTACTGTAGAGTATTGGTGGCCTATTGCTACTCCCAGGTTTCCATTTTTTTTCCAGTAATTAGCATTAGCCGATCAACTTTTAAGATATTCTGAGGTGTTACATCATAAGTTTTATCCCTTTTTAAGTCATGACTTTGCTTCCATTTTTATATTTTGTTAACAGATTCCTATCCAAATCAACATTTTTTTTCAGTTCATTTTGAAGTAAATACAGATATTTTCTGCTGAAACTTAAATCTGTAAACACTTCTGTATATTATGGGTAGTCATTATAAGGGTCCTCATATCTAAAACAGGTGCTAAATTTTGTAAAATTTATTATCTATACAATATTAATTTCAGATGTAATGGCTGGAATCCGAGGAAACTAAGAAAAAAAAAAAAAAAAAGGCCTATTAGTCTAGAGAACCTGAATGTCTTGCCAAACATCCTTGACAGGCCTTCTTGGACAAGACTCTGTGTTGGACAGGAACTGAGTGCTGGTGAGCACACTTATGCATTTATTATCTTGAAAGGGAGAGGGGGAAGGACAAATGAACACTCTCAAAGCAGAGAAGAGAGAAGAGGTAGGGAAAAGTATCCGGTTTTTAGAGCAAGAGATGTCAAGCTGGAGCATGTGTGTGATCAGAGCTCCTGCTGAGGAAAGAGGTTCAGAAAGCCTTCCTCAATCTTGTCTGGGATCTCTGTGAATAGTAGGAACCTTGTATATCAGAGAGCAGCTTTCAGTAAAGAGATGGAATAATCAACATGCCTGATGTAGCCATGCTATGCAGGACAAGTTGATTCCCCTCAGTTACATTATTAGTTTAGTCTCGTTTCTTCCGACTCGGAAAACAATTGAATTTATTCTCAGGACCCTGGATGTGTGGTTTAGAGCTCCATTAGACTATTTGCTGTTGTCACTTTTCTTCAGGCTTCTACTTACAAGTTTGAGGACCCCATATTCCATGTTTTTTATTGTAAACAAAAGCCAGGCATACTCTCTAAGAAATTAATGCAATTGGCTTACTGGATTTATTTCTCTCTTGTTTTGCTAAATTTAATTGGGTTACAAGCACTGTAGCTCTCTCTGGTCATGAGCTCTATCACAAACGCATCTTGCATGAATCCAGAGTAGGGTACAGGACATCCTGCAGAAGGAAAAGAGGCCATAGGAAAGCAGAACAAGAAGGACAAGAACATCAGACAGCATCCTTTTACAACAGGAAAATATAATTTTCAGTACCAATAGAGGATAGCTTTTTGTCAGGGTTCTATAATGAAAAGAAGTTTCTTGACTGTTTTAACCTGTACATTTTAATCCGAATGAAGAGTCTTTTGATGTCCTCACTGAACCTAGCTAATATAAATCAGGCTGAAATACTGTTTATGTTAACTGGTGATATTCTACTTAACCTTTAAATCTTATTTTCACAGTGAAATATCTCATGCAAGTATGAATATCGCCAATGCGGAGGAACTCATCGCTCTGTTGAAGAGATCTACCACTAAGTGAAGAGATCTACACACATGACACATGAAGAGATTCTTCACATGAAGAGATCTACCTTCACAAACATCAGGGATGATGATGGCTTTGCCAATAGTACAAGCCCTTGTGTGAAGGTGAAAGGATAGCACCTGACAAAGCATGAGAAGGGTTAGAATTCTGAAAAAGCAGATGACACGTGCTTAATGCAAAGGCTTTCATGTGTGTAAAATTAATTACACAGTCAGAAAAGTCCAGAATCAGTCAGTTCTTGAATTAGTCATAAAGGGCCTAATACCATCTGATCTTTTCTTGCAGCATAACAGGCCCTAGATTTTGAGTGTAGCTTAAAATATGAATGCTATTTTTGCTTCCTGACAACTGGGGAAGCTACACTGAAAGAAAAAAAAAGTTTTTGATTTTTCTTCTGATAGAGACAGTGATGGAACAGTGGAGCAGTACCCTGTGGAAGGTAGAGCAGGATTATAGCCAAAAGCCCAACTTCCATGAGCTGGCTGAAGGAGAAGGCAACCTCATATAAGCATAACACCTTTAACTCTTCCCCTCAAACTGCATCCAAGTGCTCGAGGTATAGGAAGAGCCATCAAGTCTCTTGCCCCTTCCTCCCCTCCCACTCTGTAGCGTGCCTGGCTTCAGCACAGTCTATGTAAAAGATGTCTTCTGCTCCCAAACATTAGTCCTAGGATGCGCCAGCAGCACTAGTAGTCATTATTCTGTTGAACAAGCTTAACACAGGGAACACAGGGAAACCCACTGGGTGAAACCCCAAGGGAGCTCCCTTGCAGAGAGCAGGTTGAAAATATATACTAGTGGGGGCAAAAATGTCAAAAGGGCTATTATGGCTGGGGAGGCAAACTTGCGAATAACTGCCTACTGGGACAAAAATGCAGCACAAATTCAGTGAATTACAGAAGACTTTGTCCTAAAGTGTATCCAGCTGGTTAAAGATGTTTGGTTCAGTGAACCCAAGACCAAAATCAGGAACACCAATGACATACAGTATAAATTTATACCATATGTCTATCCATATGTCTGTCTCCCCAAAATATATATTTTGTCTTGCCTTCTTGTAAGCCTGTCCAGAAGCTGCTCCTTTATTTTAGCACATATTTAAATCTAATTAATTTCAGTGTTGAAATGCATTGCTTTAAACTAGAACATACTAGAATTCCTATTCAGAAAGTCATTTAAATAGTATTTTTAAATGTATTTTTACAAACTTATGGGAAAGGATTCTTGACCTGCAGCAATATTTGCACTTGCTTTAGTGCTTATTCAACTGACTTCCAAGTAAAAGCTTTTTTCTTAATACTGTGCCCCCTTATTTGATTTCTTCACAATTTTTTCCTGCTTCTCCTTGCTTGCTTGCTTCTGCCCTTTGAAATTTAGTACATCTCTGTCTCTTTCTTTTATATGTTGATTTAGTTATGTGCATCCATATTTTTTGTTTACTCAATTCTTCCTGTTAGGGTGCTGTGTTTGGTAGGTAATATATGGAAAAAAATGTTCAAGGAAAGCAACAAAACAGAAGAAGTCAGAAAATGCTGCAGAGATGACTTACAAGTAATGAATGTATAGTTAGAAAAATAAGTTTTCTAGGCCTATTAAGCAGTTTAGGAAAGTATCCTATTCAACTAATATTAGTGATATTTATAGTGATTATTAGACTGATATCTGACATAAGAGATTTTTAAAACATTAAAGAAATGTTTACATTTTACATATCACTGCCTCTTTTGTTAAGAGGCCTGTATATTCAAGTATATTTTCTGTTTAAATAGGTAGTTCCTCTCTTCAATGACTTGCATGTATTGGCTTACCTGTCTCTCCAGCTTAGCACTTCACTTCCCAAAGCAGCTGGGTTTTGTGTAGAGCAGTGGTGGCTCTAATGATTTTTAGCTCATGGGATTTTAGCATAAAATTTTGTAGTAAAAGTGGGTGGCTGTGTTTGTGCATATAATATAACAGAGATTTAAGAAAATAATATCATACAAAAAAAAAAAAAGGGAAAATACATGAGTAGGTTAGTTAATTTCAAAATGGCACTAACAAGACGAGAATATTTAGTTGTTATACGAAGTATAGAAAATATGCCAGACAAGTGTTTCTCTGATGTGCAGAGATTATAAAAGTCTCTTCTTCCTTATTTGTGAAATGTCTACAAAATAATATGTTTGAAGTTATGTAACAAACTCCACCTCACAAATGAAGGATAAATAAAATAAGCATAAATTCATTACTGGCAGACCTAGCATTTGGTGAGGCACAATATAGATTTTCATAGCCTGCAATATGAGCATTTAGTTTGTTATCAGAATTTTTAAGCATTGAATGTTTTAACACTCCCGCAAATGTCAAGCAATATAGTGACTTAACTTATTGCTGAGCACTTGTATTTTCATTTTCTATGGCATGAAATGTTGTTCTTTTTCTTTTTTTTTTTGTATATTTCCTAACTGCACATTTTATCTGGAAAATTAAAGCCTGTTCTGCTTTTCTCAGCTAATGTTTTCTACTCCTATAGTTATGTTGTGTACATTTTTGATAAGATGTTGTCTAAATTCACAAGAGAATGTGAAGGAAATAAAAAATGATCTTATCCTGATGAAATATTAATTGTCACTAAAATACTTTTGCTTTGGTCATGTCTGTGTCTCAATTAGCACATTACGTGGGAGATGATTTAAGACACACTTTTGTGCGATAAGCAATTATAAATGATTAAAGTAGATGAGAGCACAATTTATAAGGGTCACACAGTACTGGCAGAAACAATTGCCAACTTCTTGTGAGGTATTTTTTTTTCCAAGTTGTCTCATTAACATTATTCTGCCTTCTAACATTTTTCTCTCAGAGCTTATAATAAATAGCGGTGAATGAGTCTTTGAGTCCAAATTCTCTGGGCTTGAAAAGACTTGATTTATTGAAAGATGGCACTAAAGGTCAAAGTTGGTAATTTCCAAGGATTTATAAAATGATGTGTCCAAAGTTTCATTGAAGTGCAATGGGAGTTATGATTGGATACTGAAGGGAAGTAAGTGGAATGACCTAGCAGCATATTTTATCAAATGTCAAAGAAATATATGTCTCTAGACATATATTTCTGCTTCAGCAGCTTTAAAACTCTAGGACACGAGAGACAATGGTTTTGTATGGAACTTTGATAGTGAATTTTACTTGCAGTTGGCACTTACTGTGTTGTTGTAAGATCTATAGGGACATAGGGGATTTTTTTGCTTTTGTAGAGTATATTTGCAAACAGTGCTTCTTGAAATTGGGCGTAAGAATTTGTCTATGGGTGCTTCAGCAGAGCTTCCATCCAGGAGTGGCCTCCAAGGGGAAGCACAACTGACATCATGAGCTTAAGAAAGCAATCTCAACAGGTCGGCTCTTTCCTTCCTAGGTACCCTTATTTTTTCCATTGCATCTATGATGTTCTTCAACTTCTTCTTATAACAATATTTTATTTATTTTATAAGAAGAAAATAAGAAACAAATATCTTCCATAATCAATTACAGGGGAAAAAAAAAAAAGAATGTCTTTTCCTTGGTAGGAAGATTGTCTAGAGAGGCTAGGGTGAAGGATAAAATAAATCTCCCTTTGTTTATCAGACCTCCCTTTGGCTTCAAAGAAGGAATCAGAAATGTAGAATATCTCATTAAAATAGAAATGTCAAGCCTACAATGAGTTCTGAAGGACTGCAAAAGGTAAAGATCCCTTTTAAATACCATGGCACTGCTAGTTCATTAAGTTGGAACTAGAATTGTTAACTAAGTTGTCAACTGGTTCTGAGAAGGAATTATATTGAAATAGCACTTTGATTTACGCAGTGGGTGCAAAGATTTAAATACCATCTTTTGTACCTAATGAGAATTAGATATTGAACAAAATGTCTCAAAATGTCAGTCAGCAGAGCATGTGCTGTTGAGAAATTTTTCAGGAGGCAAGTGGAGAGAGATCGACAGATGAATTCTTTTTTTTTTTCTGAATTAGAGAAAAGAGCCCTTTAGATGTTCTATGAAGAGCTATAATAAGAAAATATGGTGAAATAATTACTAAGGAATCACAGTCTCTCTCATACTATGAGATGATGCAGTATATAGGATTCTAGTCTGAGGATTATGAACCCATTCTCTGTTGTTGTACACTTCTACAGTTGGTCTCTCCGTGCTTAAGTTTCTTTTATATGCAATGATAGTAAAATTAGAACTGATGAGTAAGATATTTCTATGTTACAATATCTGCTATATCTGCCTTCATCAGCTCCTCAGTCACTTTTTTTAGGAATCATCACTGCACTCCATAAACCTTCTGGTTTGCTTGCACCCTAATGTGTTTTTCCTTCAGTAGATATCAGGACACTTTAAGTCCCCAGTGAGCACCAAGGCCTTCAAATGTGAGGCTTTTTCCACTCATCCGAAGAATGCTTCTTCCTGACCAGACACTCCATAGCTGATGCCCACCACAACATGCCACCTGTTGGTCAAGCCTCTAGTCCTCCCCAGTCATCACCCCTGGGCAGAGCTTCATGCATTTCCACTGCTCTCTCACATAAAGGGCAACTCCTTGTTCTCCAAAAGAGCTTTCATTCATGCACTGCAGCACTCTGGTTGTGGGAGCTACCCTACCATATCTCTGTGATCTCAATGAGATTGTATAAGCAATACTACAGAATGTACTCTTAGAGGACAGCGCATTACATATATTTCCTAATATATAAATGGGGAGAATTCAGTGCAAAATGTCTGGAATTTGTTGAGTATTTTATACCACAACAACTCTAAATGAGCATCCTTGATGTCTACTTGTGTACATGAGAGCAGAATCAGGCCCAACACCTGCAAGAAGCTTCTGGGAAACAATCTGAAACCAGAACTAGGGTCTCATGCAATAAGTTACAGTGCTGATTCGACACATGCACAATATATATAATGATCATCATTTCCTATTTCCTCTTGGTTGAGCAGATTCTAATGCTAGAGCTTTTTCTTGCAGCACAGTCTTTTTTATTATTATTAATCACCTCCATTTCTCTCTTCCCTCTGACAAGGGGTGCAAATGATTTCCTTAACACTTGTTTCCTGTGATGAATAATTATATCTAGTTAATAAAAAGTGAATGTTTTCTCTTAGTTCACCTTTCTATTGCCATGTCTTATGCACCTACCTGATTTCTGCTGTAACTGATAAGTGCAAAGTGCTAATGTGTAAGTAGTACATAATCATAGAGGGTTATTATTCTGGATGAATAATGCATAAGTCTAAAAACAGTGTTCTTTTCAGTTATTATCTGGGAGTGATTAAAAGTGAATAGCTGTTAAGAAGCTTTCCAGTAACCGAATTAGATATCTGTAGTTTTTATAGTGCTTGTTTTCAACTCTTAATTGTTTCTGTTACTCTCCTTTGCAATATATTTGAATATAGCAATATTAAACACAAAAGGAGAATAATGAAGGATTTTATTTAAACAAAATAATGTAAATTAACAGCAGCTTTCAACATTATAAAATAAATCAAACTAATGATAAAAGGATGCCCAGTCCCCCAACTTCAAACAAAGATTATGCACATCTTGCAAATTCTAACTAGTAACAGCAGAAAAAAGTGCTCATTTCCTCAATCATCTCCACTTTTTTTTTTTTTTTTTTCCCCTGGGATAAATAAGCTCACTGGCTTATTAGTGGAAAGGCTCTTTTTTTTTTGATTAAAAGGCGAGAAACAAGATACTTGACTGGTGTTATTAATGGAACTTTACCAGTTGATAGTCTGTCCTTCTCTTGCTATACGATAGACTTTGACTTTGGAAGTTGGCTTGAAAATATGCCAAACTACAAATATGTAAACAACTTATTTCAAATCTCATTGGGAAAAATATTATACACAACTTTATTTCCCTTATTTAAACTTCACTGAGATTAATATGAAATTGTTTCATCCCACAAATTTTGTGAGATTTTAGAGTTATTTGTTCTGTGTTTGGAAGAAATAAACACTTCTTGACCATGAAAGAAACAAGTGAATAATGCAAAACAGCTTGAACACTAATGTCTATTACACAGAAATGCTTCTTAATTTCTTTTTTTGTTGTTGTTCTTTTCCAAAATCCTGAGTGACTGGAATACTAACAAGATGTTCAGAGAAAGAAGAAGAAACGATTCTTTCTCACGTTTTGCTCAAAATATTATTATGGATGAAAAGGCATGAATTTATTGTATAAAGCCAATAATTTATTGCTCGCATAATTAAAATCTTAACAGTCTAATCAAAGAAATATGTTTCCATAGAAAGAAGACAGGAAAAAATGAAAAAAATAATGCAGAGAAAATTCTTAACAATAATAATGCATGCAGAAGGGTTTTTAGCTCTTTTACTGTGGTTATGCTCATTCTCCCTCTGGATCTCAGATTGGTGGCTTCAGTCAGGTGGTGGTGGAGGCAGGGGGTTATTATGGGAATTGTTAGCATCAGAGTCCTTTGCCAGGAGGAGTGTGTCACTGTTGTTGGTTTCTTCTTCCTCATTTCTTTCTTCTGTATTTCTCCTTCACCCACCTTTAATCTACCTAGGGCCCTTTTTATATGTTTTCTAGTATGTGTTTTGCACTTAACTCTTTTTCATTAGTTTGCTACTCCATGTTACGTTCCAATGTATGCATGTTAGATTCTACGGTTTGTTGCCTTTTTTTTCCCTAAAAACACTTTTGTCCAGTTCCAGCTCTGTAATGTTTTTAAGTGACTATTGGTGGCTTATTCATAGCCTCTCCAGTGCCTAGGCTGTGCTCAATCTCTTCTCATTCCATGACTGTATGCTGCAGCCTGGCTTCCCATTTTTCAAGTCCTTTGGTATCATGGCAGGTCTGTATTTCTCTGTATTACAGGATTATCTTCAAATCATAAATTTTTAATCTATATGGTATCATTTCTTGTTACTCCCATCTATATAAAAGCCATGACTGTACCATAAAAGGATGAGCAAAGGAAAACAAATCAGGTATAGTTACTTGGTCATTAAAAGAAAACCAGCTGTTACATCTAAATCAAATAAAAATAAAATTACAGGCAGGTCAGGACAAGTTCAGACAATAAGGCCTGACAGTTATGAAATGCTGCAAACTCAGTACAAAGCTTGTGGTCTGTTACTTACAAATGCAATACTGTTTTACTGGGCTACAGGGTTACAGAGAACATGTTCTGCTTTCTACAGTTATCTAATCACTGGAGCAGGAAATTGATGTTTAGCGTCCCACACTTCAAGAAATAACTAATATTTCCTTTATTTCCCATTGACCATTTGGCGTTAATGTACCCAACCTTTATTCTGAAGCTCTGAATCTTCTATTGATGAAAATTTCCTCTAAACTAATGAATTGCTCAAAATGTTTTGGCTCTCATTTGCTCTGAATGTTTTTAGTCATCATTTTTTGGATAAACATTTGGCCTAAAAAATCCATTATGTCACTTAGGAGTTAGATTCATAATGATAACGTGCACAGAACTATAAGAAATTTCCAACAGTAACCCTCATAGTGAAGAGAACTCTATGTAAGAATTACTACACAGATTCAAACTAGTGACTGTTGCTAGAAAACCTTTAATTTATCATTTATCTGTAGTGTTTTACACTTACGACTACTATGGTGTACATGTAGTTGGTTGCTGATTTTTCTTTCAACATTTTTTCCTACAGAATCCTCTTCCAACTTACAATTGGGAAGTATCATATTTGTTCTTATCTGAAATACAGCATATGACAGTATCAGAAAACAAAGGGGAATAATGAAGGAATTTGTTTAAATAAAACAAAGGAAATTAGCTTGGTGGTAACTATAGACAGAGATTGCTTACTGACATATCATTTAGCAAGCTACTATTAAAAATACATGTTTATATTCTAGAAGCAACAAAGAGAATTACCTAAGATATTTCGGTCTGGCCATTGTATTTAGAAAGACTAAAATTTAGAGTTGATCAAATGAATACCCATTCTGTAACAATTCCAACACTTTCATATTTGATTCACTCTAAACAGCTGCAATAAGTTATATTGTCAGTTATCACGAAACGAAATTTCTGAAGCAGTTCATTAAGAAGTATCACATTTTTTAACACATTTACCTTGTTTTT
>NW_010579171.1:0-20017 GCF_000705375.1 Tinamus guttatus | reverse complement strand
GAACTAGAGGAAATGGCCACAAACTGAAGCACCAAAAGTTCCACATGAACTTAAGGAAAAATTATTAACAGTGAGGGTGACAGAGCACTGGAACAGGTTGCCAGAGAGGTGGAATCTCCCTCTTAGGAGATCTTCAAAACTCGCTTGGATGCAGTTCTGTGCCACATGCTCTGGGTGACTCTGTGTGTGCAGGGGGATTGGACTAGATGATCTCTAGAGGTCCCTTCCAACCTTAACAATTCTACGATTCTATGTTTCATGGAGTCTGATTTCAAAGTGAGTCTTCACCATTATCTATGTTTTGAAGACATACCAGGTGTGATGTCTCTTTGTACTAACTTTTTCCAAATTGTAACAGAGACTTCAAGTAAATCAATAACACTGTGTAGTCTCTGCATTAAAAATATTGTCTCTTTTTGCTGTTGTTAAAGGTATTTATGGACATTTGAGGACACAAAGCTAGAACAAGATAAGGCTATGCAGCAAAGTGAGGAAGAGATTTTGAGTAAGACTAAAATTTTTGTTTTCTATTTTGTTCTTTAAATGTATGACAGATACCTTGAAATGGGTTTATTTCTTTAATATGGGTGTTTGGGGTGTTAGAGACTGCTTATGATGTTTGCTGATGATACAGTTTTGGAATTCAGAAATATCACTGTTTTGGAAAAGTAGATTAGTCAAGGATGTTAAATCAAAGGGACACATTGTTGTACTAGTTGATCTTCAACAGCAACCAAAGTCAGTATAAAAGCAACTACTGTAGTAATGGCTACCTAACTCAAGATGGCTTTCTTTTCAGGCAGTTGCATACTTTCTAAGAATCTTCTTACTCTTTACAGTTTACAAAGACTATAGAGAAATTTTAACATGCTATTTTGGGAATTGCTTTTATAGTTTTTCATTTTTCTTTCGCATATCTAATTCTCACATTATCCATGCTCAAAGTCCCAGATTTGGCTTATAAAACCAGTAGAGTCACTTTTACCTGATGGTCAGTGCTCTTTCTGTTTTTTCTTTTATTTTGTTTTACTAATTGCAGTGTTCCTACCCTTTTATCATTGTCTGTTTTTGATGATTCAGCTACAGTTTTATTTTTTCATTCAGTGGCATATTAACTGGAGTGTTCATTTGTACAGCAATTTCCAGATCTATTGCAACACTAGAGTTTGACATTTCCTTTGAAAATGCCTGCTGCATACATTTGTTTTCTTCACTGTTTCGATGTTCAGACCTGACAAATATAATCTCAGCAGATGCTGCTGGTGACAATGCTATTTTTATGCTCTTCAAACTTTTCTATCCAGCTTCCATGAAAAATCCTTAACACTCTTTTAACCTTGTGGTAATATCACAAGACTTCTGGAATCAGCCAGCTTTCTTCTGATACCTTATTTTTTGCTGCAGTGTAGCAGGTCAGTAGAGGCTTCTGTTTAAATTGTAATAACATTCCATGAACATTGACAAGCAACAGATGTTCCGGTCAAGCTGAATAGTTGATTCTGTTGTATTTAGATTTAAAGGTTGTCTAAATCTGTAGGCATCCCAGTATCACCAAGAGCACAATAAAATCCTCGCAACATATGAGCAAGACCTTACACTGACAAATGCTATAGTAGCATCTCTTCACCACAATGAGAACAGAAGACCACTCAGCAACCCGTGTGAGACACATTTTATTTAATCAGTCTGTTTAAACATAGTTATTTTTAAAAAACGTGTATAAAGTAGTAAATGTAATCTTTATCTAGATATTGACTGAAGAAGATCCGTTACTGCTATTTCATAGTAGGTATGCATTTCCGTAAAGTCTTGATTCAACATTTTGGAGTTTGTATTTGACATAATTAAGTAACTCTATATATTCTCATCAAGTTAGATGTGCATGAAATTAGTTAATACATTTCTTACTCTGTCTTAAATACCTGTCCTAATAGATCCACGCGTTTATTTTGAGGTATGGCAGTTGAGGTGATAGCTATCTCTTACCTCTGTTCTCCAATGACAGTCATCTCTGCTAATAAATACAATGATCCCTGGACTGAGACAAACTGATGTGGAGCAGTTTGTGTCCAGACTATTACACTTTTTCTTCAAAGCAGAAAGGCCACATCCAGACTGCTTTGTTGGTGTTAAATCCCAAACTGTACCCAAGAATTGCTGGGAAGAGATAGCACTAGCTACTTCTCTATATTGCATCCTGCATGCCCATTTTCAAGGCTCTGCTGCCATACCAGCTCTAGGTACCTCTAAACTAGAGTCATGAAAATTTCATTCTGCATGAATACAAACTATGCTTATACCATAACGGGTAAGCAGAACTGCTTAGGCGTGGGTAGCTGGTGACGAGAAAAATTATTGTTACAGCCAAAGTAGATAAAAAGAAAGGCAGGTCAAGATACATTCAGACAAAGTCAGTACAAGATGTGTGGCCTGTTAGTAGCAACATTAATACTGTGCTTCCTGGGCTTTCGCAGGCAGTAGAATATTTAAGATCCCAGTTCTTCTGATGTTCACCAACCGCCTAATCCTAACAACATGATGGCAGATTTGGTCAAGTGTGGAGGCAGAATTTTAAGTTGTTGGACAATAATTGTTTAAAAATTCAATACCTATGCATTTATAGGAATCAGGATTTTAAGAATCACCTCTGACTGAGGTGTTGCCCAAGTTTAAACTTGACCTGGGCCTGTAGATGTTCAAATCTTTACCACCTCCAAGTAAATGTACCTGTGTGTTTCTATCTGTATATTTATGCGTATGTCTATGTCTGTGTATTCAAATGTAGGCAAGTGCCTATGGGACTTCTGATACAGTTTTATCAGGAGGAAGTGTTGTAATAATGTCATTTTATTTTGTTTCATCCATCTGCTGAGCTGAGAAGTTGCATGTTACTATAATCTTTTGGTTTGTTCTTGGTAAAGCATGAGTTGTCCAGCAACCATGGACAGCCTAATTTCTGCAAGTTCTTGTTTGTATAGTTAACTAAGCCTGTCACCAGTATTGCTTCCTATTTTTAAAGTGTAAAATAAACTAAGGTGATTGTAATTTACAATAGCTCTGAAAGTGCCATTTAATAGCAATACAAACAATACTCTTTACAGACTACAGCTAAACAAAACTAAAGTAATTTCTTTACCATGGGATAAGAACACGTAGGAATATGTAGATACATGTACATGAAATAGCTGAGATACGGTAAATTCTCACTTAATTTATTCTTATAGCAACTTATTAATTCATATTTCACTGGTGTTCAGTATACTGTGGTTTCTTCCATGAGATCTAACAGACTCTTATCTGGGTATCATTAATTCTGATGTCTCTTTTTGCTGTCTGTGTTAGCATTTCCCTAGTACTGAAAGCCCTTATAGAATGAGGAGTCATGCCTTTACCTTAGGGAGGCATGTGTAAATGTGAAAGGCTGTTCACATTCCAGCCTTTTACTTTGTATTAAAGTCTGTGTTAAAGGATGTTACTGCATTTGTTCAAACAACTGTATCTTCAGAGAAGTTCACACGCTGCTGGTAGCCTAATGAAATGTGGTTATACATTGTTTTTTACTCTGCTTGTTTTCTTCAGCTTTTTCTGTACTTTGCTTTTTTTTTTTATTAAAATGACAATTTAACATAGTGTAATAAAACATTGCTACTTTTGGGAAAATATGCAAACAAAAATATTCTAAGAAGTGCACCACATCTTAGCCATTGGTTGGATATTTGCTTCTGTTGTTCATTAGCAGGTCTCACTTCTGAGTTGTTTGAGTCAATGCTAAGGTAACATTAATTCCCATGTACAGAATATTTGAAAATAACGTTACTTCACTAAAGCAACATATATTTCACAAAATCTGGCTAAGGATTTTGATAAGAGAGTAATACTATTTTGATGAAAAAGAAAAAGAGATTTTAAAAAAATCTTGTTTATGTCTACATTGTCTATAAAAAGAAATGCATGAACGTGATTTGTATGTCAGAGATGTACAGAACTTTAGGAACTGGTATTGTAAAACTTTGTTCTGTCAATGATTTTGTATTCTGCTCTGGCTTTGGATTGAATGCTTTTTGCCTGGTTATATTTCCATTTTTGAGTAAATACGTGACTGAGTTCCTTAAAATTTGCACAATTTGTTTTCTTTGAATGTTAGCAATCATTTTTCAGCATAATGAATGCAATTAGTTTATAATAACATGCGCCAAAATTTCTGTCTTGCAATATCCTCACTTTCATTTTTGACCAAACTCAAAACTGTCTAGCCTCAATTCACTTCCTTTTCTTTGAAATAGTGATGTTATAGGTCCAAGTATTTTCCTAATACTCCATTTTGTTAAAAATTATAGCTTATTTACCAGAGTCACTCAGACACATGACAGAAGATCTAGAAATGCAGTGCAATAATTGCTGATTTTCATTGACTTTGGTCCCAGATAAAAACAGTAGTATATTACCTTTCATTTACCATGAATAACACACACATGTCATGCATCATCAACCCGGAAAAAAAGGAATGGACTATCTAAGAGAAGTATATTGAAAACATCTATTATGCAATGAATAATGAAGAACCGTTATATTTTGTGTTTACTATTGTTTGAAAATGTACTGTGACACCATCTGTCCAGCCAGTTATTAAGTGATTATTAGGTACTTCCCATACTCTTTGTTTCACTATTTCATGTAGTGGTGGCATTGGGATTAATACTACAAGTACATATTAATGTGTGACATTCATGTGGTAAAGAAACAAAAATCAATTACCACATTAATCTGTCATTGCTGCGGCCACAAAACCAAGCCCTTCAAAGTAAAGGAATATGTGTGTGTAACATTATGATCTTATATTACACAATCACATTGTTTCTTTACTTTTCGTTTGTAGTACCTCAGTGCATAATCGGTTTAGTAGTTGCTTAATGTTAAGAATTCATTATAGTCGTATTGTATTATGATAATAATGTAAGCGTAATCATCAGTCATTGAGAGGCCTCGTTGCTCTGGGCTAAAAATAAAGCAACCTGACACATGTTTGAAATTTAAGTCCTTAAATTTCACTTTATATCACAAATTTTAATTCTAAAAAAACACACAGTAAGCTGCAGTCTACCCTGGAAGGTACAGTGTGCTGCATGCGCCCCACCTCTTATCTCTAATATTGCACAGGTTTATGAGTATACCTGCATCTACTGTAGGCACAACAAGCTCCAACACTTCGTTGGAGGACTGTATTTTTGAAGGGGGCATCGCTACCATCTCACTTTATATAACATTTAATGATGAGGACTCACTCACAGCTAGTTCAGTCACTGTTGTTGCAATAGAGTAACTGTAGCCCATATTTCCAGGCCAAGCAGAAGTCTTTTGGCATGCATTCGCACGTGTGCATATGTGCCCTTATATTTGAAGCTGTGCCAAAGTGCATAATAGGACAAGATAATCACCATGCTAGACACAACTCACTAGAGAGGGTACACCTCTGTCATTCAGTTGCTAAGATTCTCACCAAGCTTGAAGGAAGGAAGATTTTCGTCACCGATTTTGTGTTTGACTTTAGCATTTGACTATTAAAGTTGCATACTTGCATTGCCAAAACTGTTTAAACTACAGACATCTAGTGTTTTGGATAAATTGGAGGAGGATTTATTAGAGTCCTAAAAGGTAAAATACAACTATGCTAAATACTATTACTGAATTTATTCATTTAAGAAGTCTTGAGATTTGTCCATGAAAACAAGACCATTAAAATAATTCATTTTAAAAAGACTCTGATGTTTCTTCTTAATTACCTTCTGTATTTTAATAGTATTAGTTTGCATTTATTAATTGAGCATCATAGTTAAGGAAACTGAGGTATAGAAAATGAAGTTTTCATAGTCATTTTCAATTTCACACCACAAGTGGTATTCTTGGAAAGGGTATTTAGCCAACACCAGCAGCCTGACTTCTCAGTCATTGCCCACTCAAACATATGTTAAAGAAAAAGCAGAAGATTGAGAATCCAGAGTGTTGGCCAGTGCTTTTCACTTAAAAATATGAAAACTAAGATTCACAAATACTGAAATGAAAAAAAGAGTAATAAAACTTCATGTAAAATAACAATATTAATAAAAAGTTAGTAACAATGAAGGAAGAGGACATTAGTTTTACAATTGCTTACATAGCCAGTTCATTTGTGGGATTTTTCTGTAGAAATAATGTAAGTTAAAATTCTGGCATTTAAATTATGATAGAATGTAACTGAAGTGTAATCAATAGATAGCCTGGAATATGGCAGACCACATTGCCACAGGTCTATTTAATTGCAGGCCATCTGGAGAAGGAGGCCATGTGTACAACTGTATGATTGATTTGGCTATGTGTCCTTCTTCATCATTTCTAGATCAGAAAAAAATGATTCTGAAGTATAGTCCTGTGACTAAATGTGGGGTGTTTGAAAATTATATCATGTGCAGATCATGAAGCATATGTCAGGAAACATGCAGCTCCTCTGAATGAATTCACCAAAGATTCCTTAAAACACTACAGTGGTATTTACTATATTTTAAAAATTGTCTCAGGTGTAGGATCTTTCCAGTTTATTCAGAGATAACAGCTTCAGTGTTAGTAAAATTAGATTAAGACTAAAAGTGACTTTATTGCCCATTATATCACTGTATGTTATTCCTCATACTGCGGGTAACATATGGCAAGAACCACTGTAAGAAAAAATAATAATGAAGCACTTCATAGGAGGATAGATTACAAAGCCATTATCAGTTGTCATCAAGGCTATGGGGACTCAATTCAACTTCATATTATCAAAATAAAAAGAATAAAATAAAATGTGTGTTTATCAACCTTGTCTATTGGTGGTTCTTTCATGTTAATGAGTTTATCAGTTTAAGTGCCTTTAGCATTTTGGACGAGTACTGCAACTGCAACAAACTCAGAGATGTAAGTGCCCAGCAATTTTATCAGTGGGAAGAGCTTTTAAAAGTTATCATCTTAATGATTTTACTCATTCTATGGGACTGAAGTAAAGTGAGAAATTATGAATAGCAATTGTTAATAATATGGTTGTTTTATAAATTAGGAAGGGAAAACCTTGATGACAAAGCAATAAGAGATATATGGTATCTAATAAAATATTCCTTTTCAAATTCTCTTTCACCTCATGACATTGGAGTACGGGATCTGCACAGAGTCTGATCACTTTAAACAATGAAAACGAATGTGACAACTAAAATATGCCCAATAGACAACTTATTAAACCAATTTAAGAGTGAAAACACAATTGTACAGCATAGGGCTAATGGTGGAAGCTGGCTTGTAGCAAAGGTATCGATTTCATTCTGATACTTGTAGCAAATAAGTTAATGATTCTAATTTAATTTGTCAATGCCATTTGTTGAGAAACACAAGGTTGGTAGAATATGTCAAGAAGTAGAGAGAAGATTAGATAAACAGGCTTGTTCAAAGACCTTTTCTAGATAAATATGGTTATTAAAAGTGGTGCAATTCATTAGCGCACTCGGCCTCTACAGATTCAGAAATTACCAAGATAGATAGTGTTGCATGCGTTTAACAGCCATAGGCCACCTGGATTAACTAATATTAAAAGCACAGCATTTAGTTCAAGAGATTTTATTTCATTAAATGAAATTTCATGGTAAATTTCATTTTACAGCACGAGAAGAGGATGCCTGAAAAATAAACACAGACAGCTCTTTATCTAGGAAAACCTGGCTTCTCTACAGCTGGTATTCTGGGGGCAGATGTTTTTCACTGCTATCACTGGAGGTCCACTGAGGGGCTGGGTTTTCACAGCAAGGATTCTTTTCTTCTGAGATTAGATAAAAGAGATAATCCAAGAAAAACATGCAGCAGTCCAGTCTGTGAGAAAATTACTTGTATCCTGGAATTACGGACAAAGAAGTTTCAGGTAGAGAATAAAGTAATTGCGCAGGAAAATTGGGTTAATACTCTGACTATTTTGACTGTATTGGCTTGCAAGTTTGCCTGAAGTTCGTAAGCTGACTTTATGGAATGAAAGTAGTTATCCAAAACAATGTATGTGATTGATAATAATCATACGTGCAAATAGTTTTTTTGAGGCTACCTAAATTGCTTTGAACCAAAGGCCTAGGAAAGATGACCCAAAATCTGTTTCTGGGTGGAGAGCCAGAGGGATAAAAGGAGTTTGGAGGGCAAGAAGTTTACAATTAAGAGGAAATGATCTGAAATGAAAACTTCTGTATTGATGGAGTTGAACTATAGATTTTTCTTACCCTTCTACGTGGAAAAAAAACTTGCTACATACTCTGATTTTTTGGAAGAACGTGCTGAAAATTGACAGGGAGCTTGAGAGAGACGTGTACTATCAAGTTTGATAGACTCTTTACAGACATTTCTCTTGCTTTGTGTGGTAATGCAAAAAGAGCATATTTTTCCAGAGAGATGTTGAAGAGCATAAGTATTTTTTATGTGTATGTATGTACACATGTATAGTTATCTACTGCCTTTGAATATGTAATAATGACATTTGCTGTTGCTAAACTTTAAAGTCTCTATGGGAATTCAGTTTATTTCTTACAAGATTCATAACATTTAAAAATGATCTGCATATGTCAGAAGAAAATTATTTTCTATTAGCAATCTTGCATTGCTTTATGTAGTATCACAAATTTTGGAAGCACTGAGTTCTAGCTTTTACCTCCAGAAACAGGTAAGCAGAGATACAGGAACAATTAATTACCTTATATAATCTTATGATTTCTCTATGCGCAATATTTTCCAAGGTTGAATAACATTTGATTGAGTTTTGCTTTTAGGCATCTCAGACAAATATGATCTCTGTAACATATAGTTACAGTTGACAAGCCAAAAGCCTCTCATATGCATGAGCCTTGGTTAGTAAGTGATTATGTTCTGGGATTGTCATTTAAATTTCTACTGACAATGAGTTAAGAAAATCTTTCTGTACTGGTGGGAATACTAATCATATCAGTGCGTGCAGCCAATTCAAAAAACTGCTGGAGGAGGAAATCAGTTGCCAGAGATTATTTTTAAGACAACTGAGGCTAGTGAGGAAATCACACACTTAAGGCATGAGTGTATGGCTGTGGTTCTGAAATATTCCATGTGTAAGAAGATTGTGAAAAGTAAATTTTCATCTTACTGAAACAGATACGTTGATAAAGATTTTTAGAGTTGGCGAAAACTAACGTGGTCATGTCTTCTATGCTAATATATGTTTATGTCCTCTTTACTTCAAAGTTCTCAGTAGATTTCACACTATGATTGATATTTTTGCTATTTCTTGATCAAGATACTGAACATATCTGGTGCCCTCATTTTTCCAGGCAGACCTGAAATCTGGCCAGGGTACAGTTCCTTGCATCATTCCTCATGTCTTTTTGAAGATGGATGAAATCTATGTCTTTTTCAAGTTGTAGAGACCTTCCCTGATCTCTGTGCCATTCTTTGGCTCTGTAGGCATGAGAAACACCTGAGATAACTCAAATGCTGAAAGCAACATGAAATTGTGGTTTCTGTTTCAGTGGTAACATAGGATATTACTGAGGTGAATATATCTTTCCTAATTATTTACCTGTTTAATTAATGTATTCTATCAGTGGGAAATAAATTGTTGTTTACTTCCCTTTTTCTATTTTTTTAAAGACTTTTGGTACCACTGTTGGCACAAAAAAAAAAAAAAAACTTTTGCATAGTGACACATTCAGAAAAGGTTCCACTTGTTCTCAGGTTGATAATTAGTGTCTTAGTAAGCATGAGAAAAACCCTAAGAAAAGACAGAGATTTCCTCTGAAATAAGAGTATTGCAATTGTCAGAGCAATTGTCATCTTCTTTGCCAAATCATGCATATCACACAGGGAATTCTCAGTCCTGCCTTCTTCCCACAGCCTCTCCCTCCAAATGAACTGTTGGATTTGTGGCATTTATTACAGCTTGGGTATATCATGCATTGCCACCTCGCACCCTGTTTTCCCTTGCAGTTCACCTTCTATGCATTGTAATTTGGATTCATTCACATCCATAACACTAGAACTGTTGCCTTTATTACACTTCATCCTTTGCTTGACAAATTCTCAGTAATTCGACAAAGGCTATTTCTTAGTCCCTTGTTTGCTCTACAATTACCATCTATTCTAGTATGAATTTCTCAGCCTGGAAAACTGCATTTAAGTTCACATATCCAAACTTTGCATGTTTCTTTCAAACTTTTTTGATTTAAAAATCTATCATTCATACTATCCACCCTGCTAGAGCACACATTATAACTGCTTTGTTTCATATGGATTTGGAGTTAACTGACAGCTAATCAATGTTGAATACATAAGAAACAGCTATCAGTGAAAAGAATATTGTTTTCATGTGCCATAATTAATGTGATTAACTGCTTGTAATGAAGAG
The DNA here is from genome assembly GCF_000705375.1 of Tinamus guttatus. The sequence goes on along the minus strand of NW_010579171.1, from coordinate 9,609 downwards.
ACAGTGTAGTTTACCTCCATGTTTACTGACTGATTCATTAGTGGTGGAGTGTGCAACTTCTGTCTGCTATAACTTTGCCTTACTCTTGGTGGTGTGTTTAACATGACAGTCATTTTGCACTGAGGAATAGAGGACTGTGATTCATTCAGTATTTCATTTTTAATTTATGTTTCTATTCAACAAAATTGATTCCAGCTTTCTCAAATAAGAACCTGACAAATACAGCTGTCACATAGTCAGAACTTTTCTTCCCTTCTTCATACTGCTGTTTACTGTCATAAGAGGTTAAGTTGTGATATGCTGTCTTGTGATATGATGTCTTTTTTACAAATATGCCTAACTTTTCTATTGTAACAGAGAATCTAACATATTCTGGAGCTGCTGCCTAAATATTTGAAAAGAGTGTTTTTTGAATGCCCTATAGGATTATTCAATCTTAGAGCACTATATGATAACTGTGGATGATGACAAGGACAGACAACTGCAGTTCTTTTATGTACTTTGACAATAAACTTATATAGATGAGATGGCAAGAACAATTAAATGCAGATTAATCAGAGTTCTTCTTGAAAACATTGCATTTGTCTACTCAGCTTGATGTAGTCACAAAAACGATGTTGGCTGTGAAAATAAATTCTCAGTGCTAGCATTTAACATTCTTTTACTGACACCATAACCTTGATGGAATGGAAAGTTATGGAAAGAGCTTTTTGGTTTGGAAAAAAAGTTGTGGTTATTTATCTACCCAGATGCTTTCTGATGAGTTTGGTAAGCAGTTCTTTCCAGTAGTAATAGTTGAGGCTATTACTCAATAGGCTGAGGACACAAAAACACATCTTTTCCATTGTGATAAAATGTCACCAGGAAAAATATGCAGACAACCTTAAATAGTCATTGGAGATGGCTGTTCTCAATATACAAAAGGCAACTGCTTTCATGAAACAGACATCAGCATTTGTAATTTAAGATCTACTCACTGAAATGTTAACAGCTTCTGAAGAGGAAAGAGAATTTGTTTTTAATGTTTCCAGAGACAGATCGTGTTGCTGATGAATCTAAATAGAGATGAGAATAAACCACAATATTTTTCCTTCTGCTACCCTCATGAAGCATGCAATTACAGTATGATATCTAAGGTACTTGCAGCTGTATTTATGAGCAGGCTAATCAAACTTATCCAGGTGTGTTTTCCTTTTGGATGACAGTAAAGATTCTGCATATCTACTTCTAAGAAAATGCAATTCCATTAATTCCAGTAGATGTCAACTGCTTTATCCATTCAGTTGTTCTTTATATTCGGTAAATACACTTAGGACAATAGCTTGATTGAGTGTGAATATTGGCGAGTAGAAGAAAAACAGTGTGTGCAAAGTATGTATGTGTTGACTAAAGTATTCAACATGCAATCAGCGATGCTTTGAATACTTATTTCCTATAAAAGTTCTGTTTGCTCCTGCATTGCTTTCCTGTTATTCAGTAAACTTCCAGATTGTTCAGATTTGTTTTTATCTACCACAGACCTCAGCAGAACTGCTGAGCAGATTGCATTTCTACTAAATACTCCCTGATAGCCTCTGGTCTCAGAACTCTTTTCCAGCCCTGTATAAAAAATAAAATAAATGAAATAAAGTAAAATGAAAAAATTAAAAAAGAGAGAGAGAGAAAGAAAAAAAAAGAAAAAGAAGGAGAAATAAAGAAATACTCCTAATCATCTTTAAGGGTTGATGCTGGTGATTGTGTGAAAGGCACAAAGAAGGAAATTATGGCTTATGTTAAAATAAACCAAACCTCTGCTACTCAAAATATAAATCTAGATGGAGAGAGGGGGAAAATAAACTAGCAAGACTTTTCTATGTGTGGAGGGGAAGAAATAGGAATAGTCTGAGTTTGATTACGTTTAGTAGGTAAAGGAAAAAAAAAAAGGTATTTCTGGAAAGTGAAGTCAAGACACACTTCTCTGCAAACTCAGACATTTCATTGGATCTCTTTAGTGCAAGTGTTCTATCTATAGTCCTGTATTGTTTACATCATAATACTCATTTTTTTTTCATTTTCATTTTATGTGAGCATAAAAGATGAAAGAATCCTTTAGTACTGTTTTAAGGCAGGGGGACATATTTGTGGATCTATATTCAAGCAATATCCATTGCAGTACTTGCAATTGCATGAACAATAAAATCCTTTAAAGCAATTTATCTGAACTGCTATATTTCGCAACAGTTGATATCTTAATTCATTATGAATTAAGATAAAAAAATGACTTTTTGAAAACTACAAAGAAGCAAAGCCGTGTATTTCTTCTCTTTGAAGTAAAAAAAAAAAAAAAAAAGAAAAAAGAAGAGATAGATAACCACAACTTTCTGTCATTCTCCCTAAAATTGAATATTAATAGAACATAGATTTGGTTCCTCATGAGAGAAAATTAAGACAAATTTTAACATATTGAAGTAAGGATTGGCAGGTTCTTTGATTTATGTAATATGCCACAAATAAAATATTAGTGATGAAAACTGAATATTCTTGTGTAAAGTCACATCAATATGGAGTTCCCAAAAACACAATAATCCAAAATAGTTTCCTGGCCTGGACTTCAACTTATAATAATTTTTACTTCATTTCTGTAGTATTGTACACAGTACACAGCGAAGTAACAAATCCTCTTGCTTCAAATGTTCACATAAGAAATAAAACAAAAAATTGAACTAATATTTAAAATAGGAATGTATTTCCTGCAGGATCAACTGTGATCTTTGAGGAGAAATACAAAAAGTTTTGAGAAGCAGGGGAGTAGTCAAGAGTGCTCTCTGCTAAGCAGTCATATTATCTTCTGTCATATCTCACTTTCTTCAGATCAATTTTTGTCTTGAAAGCCTCTGTTGGGACTGAAATATAATTCACTCACTTAATAGTTTTCAGTCAGTTAAGACTATGTCAGCAATAGTAATTGCCTACATATTGGCCAAGATGTGAAATTGTTGGTTAGTTAGTCACAAAAATATTTAGAAAAGTCTGAAGAAAATTGCACAAATAGAATATGATGTGGTGGAAATAATGTTGAATTAACAACTGGGAAACTTCCATTCTTTTGGTGACTTTGCTTGGTTTACTTAATAATTGTCTACCTTAAGAAGGCATAGTATTCTTATCTCTAAATCTTAGGTCTGACTTCATAGGACAATGAACTTCCACCTGTGACTTCTCAAAAAAAACTACTTTTTATACTTCTGGCATTTTTAACTTCATGACATTACTGCCTGCTTCGGTACCTGAAGGTAAAATCTGTACCTTAATTGTTTGAAAAACTTAGACTGATTAAAAATTATGCCTATTTGAAATCCAGTCTTCACTAGACTGACTTACTAATGAAATCTGAGAGTTTGAAGACATCTTCAGAAGTCCAGTGACAGCAGAGGAGACAGCAGAGATCAACTGTCTTGGGTTGAAAATTCCATTGGAAAGAGTCATATTGCTAGTGCTAGACCAACCAAATAGTCCTCTGGTTCCAAGCACTCTGCGAGCAAAGGATAGCAAAACAACCTTGCCTTTGCTTTATCTACATATACTCAAGGAATAGGAAACTTGTCAGGAAACTTTGTCAGGAAAGTTGGCTGTGATACAAGCTGAGTTCCTGTTAGTTTTACTATTGCAAAGGGAAGACGCTGGGTTAAAAGCAAAACTGCAGCAAAGGTGAGAAATGCCAGGAGAAGGGAAAGATACATAAGCTGGGATGGGAGAAAACAGGAGGGATTTAAGATTAGTCAGATATGTGGGAAAATCCTATCTCTGTGTGCCAGTCCCTGCTTTAGTTGTTGCTGGAATTGGCTGGTTGGCTTCAGTTTATAAACCTGGAAGGCTTAAGGTACAACATAGTGTACAACTAACTGAGAAGAGGTATATCTTTGTCAATTTATTTTGCTAGCATATCACTCGATAGTCTCTTCTATTATCTCTAGAGGACTTACTTTACTACAAACCACCTGCAAACTCCTCCTAACACCCCAAATTCCCTCTTCAATCCTCTTTTCTCTTAATATTGTGCATTTTTGTTATAGTCCTGTGACGGGTGTGCCCCTTCCCCAGCCCAACCTGACCTTTCACATGTAGCCATAGCCCTATTCAGTTGTTATCTGATCCTGGTGCTAGTCTCCCTGACCTTTTCCCCCATTTAGACAATAACCAGATCGAGGACAGAGAGATAAGAGCTAATTGAGCGTGCACCAACCAAAATTCAGCTGAAAGAAAAGAATGACTATAAGTCAATCATCTTATCCCATAAATATGGGGACAGCCTGAGAGCCCATTGAGGTCTCCTTGCATGGCAGCGGGCTGCATGGCAGGATCTCCCCTTGGGCAGAGATGCCTCTCAAGGATGCTCCTCAGGCTTAAGAGATCCTTGCCGCACCAGATCCGTGGTAAGTGACTATAGCATGCTTTCTGAACTTGTAAAATGTATTGAATTGTATATGTAACTATGCACAGAATTCTTTAGGCATAAAGGAGTTTGAAAAGCGAGGGGATCCAGTCTGAACCCCACGACTCAATGGGAGGGTCTTCTTGTTAACTTTGTTCTTGTTATACAAGATATCTTGCTATACATCTTCTACCCCAAGCAGTAAATAATAAGTGACCTTGCCATGGAATCTCTTTAAACCATTGCCCATATCAATAAAACATGTTATTATTTCTTTCACATGAGTGAAGTGTGTTGTGTCACTCATTCCCCTCCTCCCTCCCCCTGCCCCCACTCATTTCGCGACAAGTCCCCATGGAGTTTTAGCTATAAATTCAGTGGGATAGAAGGTTGGATTGGGGCAGGTTGCCCCAAAGCCAGCCCCTTCACTGTGTTTGCGGTTTTTTCTCATGCAGACTTCACTGTTAAGAGAGTTTTTAGCTAATGTTTAAATATCCTTGGTTGCTGTTACTTTTTGTCCATTGAAAGAATATAAATTATTCCTTTCAGCAATTCTTTTCATATTTAAAGACTTTATCCTCTGGTTTCTTCATTCTTATCCTGTATTTCCAGGCATTATCTTGTTTTTCTTTTAAAGAAACAGAAATGCTTTTCTCTGGAATGAATATACCCATTTTGGTTCTTTTAAACACTTCGGTATTCAGCATGTCATACATAGTATGATCTAAAAAGAAAACAAATAATCAAAAAAAGTTTTAGATAGTAGGACTTAGACTAGTTTACGAAAGGGGGAAAGGATCAAAACACTATGTGAAATATCTGAGTAGGTATTAAGCAGTTAGAAGCCGTTTTGTATTTTCCTAGGAGCATACAGTTAAAAAATTGATAAAACAAACAAGCTTATTTTGCAGCCCAGCTGTAAACATGTATACATCAAGCAGAACAAACCCTGAGTGAATCACTTGAAAAAGCAGCTAAATGATTTTTTCTTTTGCGGATGAAGGAAAAATTACTTCAGTTTATACACAGTTTCTGACACTTTTTTTTTTTCCCAGAAAACTGCCTCTGTGGTTTTAATGTTTTGCAAAGAACTATTCATCCCTGAGCTGAAGTTGCCATTTGAAGCTATACTCTTACTCCAACCGTATATTAAATATTATATATGGAAGTATTTCTTCACTGATGGTGAAAGCTTGAATTGGTTTTGTAGTCACGGAGAAACTTCAAATTTAGATATATTAGTGTTAATGAGAAACTCTTCCTGTAGGACAAAGAAATACCTCCATGAAGTGTTTTTCATTTTCTTGATGAACTCTTCAATGTTGTCAACACAGATAGAAGCATGGAGTTACAGTTGCTTCCTCTAGCATCTAGTTGCACTTACTTGTACCGGTAAAAGTCCAGATTTATTTCCCCTCACAAGTTAAGTGAGGAGTATCAAATTAATTCATAATGAGGATTTTATAGTTGTCACAAGCTTTTTTGAAGACTTCTAGGATCATGAAAATTCTACTTCTGCACCCAGCTAAGGCAGAAATAAGTAAGAAATAAATTTTAAATCATCATAAATCCATCCTGGTCATTGTCTTATGATGGAGTTTACTGCTTCAGAAAGAAAGTGAATGACAGGAGAAACCTAATAAGATAATGCTTTTGATTTATTCTTACAGCAAGAGTAAAAGCAAAGTCTTAAGACGTTACAAGCTTGTATTGAGTGACTGAAACAGAACCTGGGAGATCTTGAAACATTCGAATGTTTCTGAGTGGCTTTAAAAAATGAAAAATGCATTTTCTCTGCTTTACATTGGAGAAGTATGGCAAATTCATCTCTTTCTTGAGCTGCCATACAGTTGTTACTTTTATCATCCTTCTAAGCTGCACATGGGTGTTGCTGTAACTATTTAAGTGCAAGAAAGGCAACTTTAAACAATTCTTATCTCTTCACTTGCAGTTGTTGAAACTGTTGCAGAACATAGTAAAGCTTTGAGTTGAATGAGAAGAAGTTTTAATTACTGCTTTTTCTTCAAGCTTTTTACCTCAATTTCTCTGTTTTCCAGCAGTTTTATTTATTTGGAGTGAGATGACAATTTGGAATATTGTCATAAATCCCACATGTATTTCCAGTTCTATTTGTAGGGCCTTAAGTCTGTGGATACCTTGATAAGTTTTATGTGGATATATTGCTATTACGACATGTGCAACTTGTTGATATATTTAGTTAGATGTGTAGAAGGAGTCTAAGATTTGGTGATAACTATTGCATTTAGGATATGCCGTAGACCTAAAGAAATGCTTGCTGAATCTCATGTTGGAAGCTGGAAAACTGCTTTGATTCCTATTACTTATGATTTGGTTGTTGCAGCCTTTTAGACAGGTAGAACAGAGTCAGCACACAATGTTCTCTATCTATCAAAAGATACATGATAACATAGCTTGAAAATTAGATATAGTAAATTCAGAGTAATGGGTCTGGATATTGTGAGTCCACATGTAATTAAGAAGAGGATCCGTATTTGTGTTCCCTAACCTGGTGCTGTTGAGTATTATTTTCATCATAGTGGGGAAAAATCAAAAAAAAACTTTTTTTTTTTTTTTTTCTAGCAGGAACAGTTTAAAGAACAGGGATCCAATTAGTGATTTGTTTCTCAAAAGAGAAAAAGTATTATCTCAGTAAATTCACTGTACTTGAATTATGAAGCTTATTAAAAACTGTCTTACAGATTTATTTGTTCTGTTTTACATTGAATGTTGTGAGTTTTTTTCCTGTTTAGAGAGCACTGCCATCTTATAAACCAGATGTTTATGCACATATTAAGTTGAAAATGCAATACAGTAAATATCATCATCATCATAGATATCATAGAATGCTAAAGGTTGGAAGGGACCTCTAGAGGTCATCTAGTCCAACTTCCCTGTACACAGGGTCACCTAGAGCACGTGGCACAGGACTGCATCCAGGCGGGTTTGGAAGATCTCCAGAGAAGGAGACTCCACGACTGCTCTGGGCAGCCTGTTCCAGTGCTTTGTCACCCTCACTATTAATTTTTTTTTTTTCCTTAAGTTCCTATGGAACTTTTGATGCTTCAGTTTTTCTAGTTCTATCAGTGGCCAACAGTGAAAAAAGGCCAGCACCATCCTCCTCACTGCCTCCCTTGAGGTACTTATAGACACTGATCAGGTCTCCTCTCAGCCATCTCTTCTCCAGGCTGAACAGGCCCAGCTCTTTCAGTCTTCCAAAAATATATGTGGATCGAAGTGTGCTTCTGCTACAATGAAGTATTGTATCTTGCAAAACTAATGAGTTTTCTGTTCTGCTGTTCAGAGCTGATTTTGCTAACCCCCAAAGCTTTTTCAATGCAAAAAATCGTTGGTGGCAATCTTCACAGATCAAACAAATATCAGATAGCTTTTATTCTGCATGCAGAATAAACTGATTTTTTTTTCAATACCATAAACATATAGACCATTTAAAGTTTAGTCTGTTCAGTATATTCTGATTTATGTTTTAGAGCTATGTAGTAGGGTTCCTAAAGCTCCTTTCCAAACTGTTTTCCGGGCTTTGTTTTTATGCTGAAGGATGTATGCCTGACTTCATTTCCATTTGGATACTTCTGTTTCATTCACTTGGTTTTCATACAGACAAGGTAAAAACACTTTTCTTAAGAAACTGAGGTATCATGATATTTCGTTGTGTTTCTGGTCTGAGTGGTATTCTGAGCAAGACCTTGGGATGGGGAGAATGTTTGCACAAATACTACTAGTTGTTCTAAAGCTATACATATTACTATATATATGCTATATATACAGGATGTAGAGTCTGTGTAGAGTGTATGGAAAATAAAATCAATAACTACATGGAGCAGGTGTATTACCAAAATACTAAATATAGGCAAAACAAAAGCTAGAAATTCTGTAATCAATCATTATACAGTTTCAAGTATATCTGCTGAGATGGTTAAAATTGCATTTTTCTGGAAATGTCTCCTTTTTCTACTCTTTTCAGTCAGAATTTAGAAATTCTGTCTGTGATATCCAAATAAACATAGGTCACTTGAAACAACAGTTTAGCCAGGCCATCTGAAGTTATCTTGGACTTTTCCACTGCATGCATACAAATCAAAATTTATCACAAATCTGTTGAATATAGCAGATACCTGACACTTTTGGAAACTACACTGCCTTCCTCTGAAGGTACCTCCTGTCTCATTGTTGTCAGGCCTGGGGGTGAGCGGGCAGCCTGGCAGTTCTCCTCCAGGGTGCCAAAGCAACCAAACTGCCTTTCTCGCCCTAGTGAAAGAGCTGGGACCCCCATGGGACTGGGGCAAAAGCCTCAGCTCCTTGATTTTTTTCTCACCTCTCCTTTTAGCTCAAGCTTGGTTGCCAAAAGAGTTTAAAATGTGCTTCATAACTATTGGATGGCTGTTCTTCACAGGAATAAAATTCTACCACTATTCCACAGAAAATGAAAAGTGGACTGTTCTTCATGCACTGAGATCTTAACAGTCACTTTGTCTGATGTCCATTCTTAAAAGAAGGAACACTCTCCTCTTTCTGTCTAGACCTTCAAGGTTATTTATCAGTGTTTCTTGAGAAATTTCCTGTTTGTTGTTGTTGTTATTTGTTTTTCAATTTCATAGTCTCAGGAACATATCATGGATATTTGGGAGATTGTCGATAATAGGAGAATATTTCTAAAAAAGAATGAAGCTGCTTGACTGTGTACTTCATTTATTTTTAGTATGCTTTTTGCATGTGTAAGGTAAGTGAATAAAAATTGATGAAAGGCACTGAAAATAGAAAATGAAGCAGAATTGGATTTCTGCTATATGATTAAACTAACTATGTATGAAATTTTGAGACTTTTAAAGAAGTTTGTCATTTATGCTTTCTTCATACAGATTTAAAACACAGCTTGGTATCTGAGTTTTGTTAGTAAATAGCAATTAAGTAAGCTTTTTTTTTTTTTTTTTGTAAAAAAAAACCCCTCTATTACAATACTCTGAGTGTATTTACCTTCTCTTACCATATATTGTTTTAGTCATCTTCAAAATTCCTGTTGCTGTAGCAGCACAAAATGTTTTTTTTTAAAGAATTTAGATTACTTTAATAACCAAATAGGAACACTTTTCACTTCACTTATCTGAAAAATAGTGGGAATATCTACATGTATTACAGTTGATGTTTATATGCTTTTTTTT
>NW_010579170.1:79274-97658 GCF_000705375.1 Tinamus guttatus | reverse complement strand
AGAGCAGGGCCACCCCAGGGCAGCGAGTCAAACTGGTAAGGTTCTGCCACCCTCCCTTTTTCCTTTTCTTTCGTTTCTTCCCTCAAAACTGCTGCTCACCTGAGTGCTCAAACACCTACATGATTTAGAATCTGAAATCCCCTTTTCTGTGAAAGCTTGTAGAGTCAATCTCATAACTTCACAGATCTTCAAATTCTGTCTGATACAGCAAATTACTGTATTAATAATACTAATAAAATACTTGCACTTTATATAAATATTTTTTCTTGAACTTTCAAGCCAAATTTACGTTTACTGCTCACAGTTTACTTAACCCAGTTAAACAAGGAGAGAATTGATCTCTTCATGCTGACAAAACACAGAAATTGTGAGACTGCTTCATTTTGGGGGGAGGTTGGTATACAGAAACTAATCTTTTCTTGCAATTGCTCTCACACTGATAATCATTGAAGTCTCTTCCTGGGAAGGATAAAGTTAATCATTCTGTGTAATTAGCCTATGAAAAAATGGATAGGCACTTAAGAGTTTTTCAATGAAATGTGCAGATAAAGATGGCTTTGAAAATACATGTAGCGCAGAGAGCGGGGGAGAGATTTTCATAAACTAATCAGACAGATGTTTATAAGAGAGATTTAAGTATCCTATGCAGGCAGCTATCCATAAGTGCCACCAGCATATCTACTCAGAGCTCTACAGATAGGAAAGGCTGGATGAAGCTATATGTGACACTCCTGAGGAGCCTTCCTGCTAATGAGCCATCTAAGTGCGGATTGTATCCAAATTGGGCTAGATTTTTACAAGTGTTTGTCCCAGGAAGATGAAGTGTGACTTAATCAGATTACGGCTTACCAGGAAGCATTTAGCAGTATAGAGGAAGTTAGTAGCAACTCCTTTATTATGTCCAACTTCAAGGATAGATAATGTGGATTTTCTCTCCAGCCTGCGCATAGTCTGCTGCTGGGAGACTGTGTCTTTTAAAAGATGACTTGTTTGGGCCTTTTAAAAGATCTAATATTAAAGTTTGCATTTCCTTTTAGAAAATTCTTTGATTCTATTTATAATTTCTAGAAACAATTGTTAGGTTCACAATGTATTTTGGGCTTTCTTCTGTTCCTCTAATGAGAGCAAATATAACATGCATCGTTAATGAAGATAACACTGCTTTTCTAGGTCTAGGAATCCCAGTGATGATTGAGCTCTTAAGACTAATAGGTGCCTCATATGGTGATACTGACTTTTTGTAATGATCGGATGTGAAAAATGCTAATATAATTTTCCTTTAAAAGAAAACTAAGTTCTGCAGCTGAACTGTATCTATTACTCCTATTGATTCCAATTGGCTTGACTCAATTTTATGTTTAACTATCTCCCTTGCAGTTAGTTTCTCAGCTTTTTGGATTTTTAATCCATCAGGTTTTATTTGGTTATAAATGACAACGCGTACTTGGCATTGTAAAAATAAGATGGCTGCATTTAAGAGCACCATGAGGAACTGCTGCACAGCTGGTTTTACTGCCTCGGCAGTTTCTTTTAATATAAAACACAAATTTTCTTGGGCAATGAACGTACAGCCATCGTATCCCATAACTGTCCAGTTTGCACAAGCCAAAAGTGCTATTCTGGCTTTACATGTTTGCTGTTCATATTTCCTCTAAGTCAGCTGTTAATAAAATGTCATCACATTTCATATTGGCTAGATCCCACAAGCGATTCAGTAGGTTAATCCTGCTTTGCTGTACCGGATAGAATATGTAATTATGATATATATCTTCACTATTTGACAGTTTTTTCCTTTTAAATATTGTTTCTTGATATCTTCGATTTTTCTATTGAAACTCAGGTGAGTGGCTATTTATTTGGAAAGTTTATACTTCGTGTTTCATGATCTTTTATTGCTTGAAGCAGAAACTGAGTTTTCCTTGAATTTTAAATTACTTGGTATGAGACAAATATCTAGAAAGGGATGTTATTTTTCATGAAACTTTCAAGGCCTCGGCTATCTGAGGAACAAATACATTTCCTGCTTTCTGGTTTGTTTGAATGTAATTTGGAATAAACATGCAAAGTATCTGTACAATTTCAACAGAAAGGCAATAGTATTCCAGGTTTGCTATTAAGTTAAGGATATCACTGCCTTACCAATTTTAAGAAAGGGGAATAATTATATTATTCCAAGCTGCAGGCTTGTAGAAATAAAAAGGCTCACAACTGGCTGTGTATTGCATTTTGAAACAGTTTGTCAGTATATTTTTACTTTACAAATTCAGTAAATATAATAATATATTGAATTTTTTTCTCTCTCTCTCTTTTTTTTTTCCAGACCTTTAATGAATTTGAGATAGAACAACACCAAGAATGTGCTTATGACCACTTGGAAGTGTTTGATGGAGAAACTGAAAAATCACCAATTCTGGGACGCTTATGTGGCAATAAGTTACCGGATCCTCTTATTGCTACTGGAAATAAAATGTTCCTCCGATTTATCTCTGATGCATCAGTTCAGAGAAAAGGCTTCCAAGCAACGCACTCTACAGGTCAGAAAATCAGGATGTGGTTTACTAATAATTTCCCCTTCCTCCTTTAGAAGGAACTGGCATGATTTATTAGACAACTTAATGTTGCAACTAAATGTTAACAAAACATCTTAAAAACAGTGGGAAAAGATTGAGATTGAAGAAAATATTCTCTTAAATTTAGGCATGCCTTTCTCTCCCTTTCGTTCACCCTCTTGCTCACTCGTTTGCTCTCAGACTTGACTTTATGGTAATTTTAATTTAAGACTTTGAAACAAGATGCAATAAAAGACTATGGCATAGGCACTATCAGACATATTTCTTAGAATGTGCTATTAGTTTATAGCGGATTCAATACTGTATTTATAACTTTCCTGGGGCAGGTCACCTTACCTCTTATTTGCCTGTTCTACCCTAAACGAAAGTCTGGGCTTCGTATAAACAGCTATTGCTTTCCTGTAGAGCTGAAAAGAAAAGACAAAACAAAAAGAATGAGAAAAACAATGCTTGAATGCTTAACCCCTTAAAAATATAGGCACTATCAGACATATTTCTTAGAATTTGTGCTATTAGTTTGTAGCAGATTCAATAGTGTATTTGTAACAGCAATACTTTCCTGGGGCAGGTCACCTTACCTCTTATTTGCCTCTTCTACCCTAAACAAAAGTCTGGGCTTCGTATAAACAGGTATCGCTTTCCTGTAGAGCTGAAAAGACAAATCAAAACAGAATGAGAAAAACAATGCTGAAGGCTTAACCCCTTAAAAATACAATATTCCTCAAATTTTCCATTTAATGTTGTGTGTTGCGGAAAACACTGATATTTTAAATATTGCCTTAATACATTTCTTGGGATTATTTTCCTGAGGTTGCTTGGTGCGTAGTGACCCCTAGTGCTTTATCTGTGAACCTCCAGCATCCCCTCCGGAGGGTTTTTCTTCTTGCATTTTCAGCTATAATAATGTCTTTGCATTATCCAATCCGTTTTTATTCAGAAAATAAATGGTTCTGGTGGATTTATAACTCTGTCTTCTAGTGCCCTAGGTATTCCTGTCAGGTAGCAGTTATTAGAAGAGAGATGCAAACTAATTAGTTGCTCTTCGTATACGTGCTGTAATGCTCAGCTAACAAGTTCTCATTACATTAACATAAACACACTTGTCTCTTTGTTCTTCCTTCTGCTTTGTTAAGAACAGTTCTAAAACTTCATTTATTTAGTTGCCCTTTCAGAGAAAAACAGTAGGCAACAGAATTTGAACATTTTTTTTTTGCTCTTTGTGTCTACAGCCTGAAAGTGAAAAGTGTTGTTTTCTCTCTCTTTTTTTAACCTGTCATTCAAATTATTTTTCTTCTTCAAGATCCTGTTTTGCAAAAATTGCACTATATTTCCTTCCCCTACCATGGCAATCCCTTCTAGATAGGAATGGTAATAGCTACTTATTTGTTTGTTATCATATGGTAAATTAAGGTCAGAAATCTTTTGGGGAAGAGGTGTCGTAAAATTGCTGTTTTATTTATTTTCTCAGTTTCAAATTTATATTACCTGACTACATTGTGACTTGCTGGAATTTGCCTCCTACATGCTTCTTTGCAGTTTTATATGCTTTAACTTTAAAAACTTTCTAAGTGTGTATAATGGTGTGTTTCTGACAAAAGTTGAAGACTGAAATCCATCCATTTTTTAAGAATGCTCAAAAAATATAAAAGTTTGCCCCTTTAAAATTGCATGTTTGCTTATATGGGCTGTTTTTGCACAAAGTGTTCATTAACTAGAAGCATGTGCTGGGAGAGGCACTGTGAAACACGACTTGAAAGAGACAGCTCAGAATTTGCAGCCTTGTCCTGTTGTGTCGAGCCAAACACAAACACTCAGCGGGAATTTTACCCCTATGCTTGTGAACAAGCACATTAATGAAGATATATGGGACAAGTGTTTAGTGCTGTAGTGTAGTGTATATTCTTATTTTCTCTTAACAAATGAGAAACAGTAAGCAATGGAAGGATTGCTTTTAATCCTCTTTTGTATATTATTTTAAAATATGAATTAGGGAGTCTATTTTGTCTGCTGAATCATCATCTTCCTGATTTAATGACCTCTTTTTCTAGTAGGTCCTACTGCTGATGTTGATTCCTCTTATGAGACAGTTTTTGGCTTAAGCTCCTAGCTTCAGAAATTCCAGATTTGAATGGCTTGAATGTTTCAGACCACAGGAAAAATCTGCAGTAGCAAAGGACCAATAAAGTTTCAAAAATAGAGTCCTTAGAAAGGCTTTCCTGGACAAAAGCAAAACCTATAAAACGCTATTTTTGAAGTGCTGCGCACTTTTGGAAAGTGTTTCTGTTATATTATCCCTGTCGGAAAAGGCACGGTCCATTTAGAAGGAATTTATAAAAGTACTTCCAAGAGAATATTTAAAATCGTTGCTCAGGGAGTGAGTCAGAGGCCTTCCCTTGAGACCCTCTCATCTCTGTGTCCAGCTTCAGCTGCAGATTTCCTGCTCTCCTACCTGCCGTATTCCTTGGAAGAAGGGAAGAGGAAAGGCAATTGCCATACAACTTAAATTGCCTATATCTGCTCATATGGCTGCACCATTTCTTTAAGCTTATATACATTGCAGCAAGCACAGGGGAGCCATGCACACAGTTCCTTAAACATTTTCCCCTTTAGCAGCTGTTCTGTGTCTGAAGCAGGGAGGACTTTTTAGTGCTGGCAACATTCCAGTTCAAAGTACAAAAAGGAACAGAAAGAATAACAAGGAAAAAAAAAATCAGTAAATGATTGTAACAATGAGGAATAAATCTGTGTGAAGAATCCCAATTTTCTCATATGCTCTTATCTGTTCCTCTAAAAGAAAGACTTTAAAACTTCCAACGGAGCAACAGACCATGCATAAATGGATTACTCCACTTAATTTTTTCCTGTTTATTTTCCTTAATTTCCTATTTATGTTTTTTTTCAAAAATACGTGTTTGCTCGCTATAATCACCAATGTCTACTTGAGATATGACTCCACACAATGTCACATTGCAGCTTCTCATGTGTAGTGCAGGTGGCCTCAGCACCGCTGCGCCGTTAGGCAGATTCTCTCTTCACCCAAACTTAGAAGCGTGTGAGTTTTGTAATTTACTTAAGATGATGATAAAATGATCAATATGCATTTTATCAAAATGTACATAACTTTTTTATTCATTCATAAAAGTAGTATAAAACCTTGTGAATGTCAGATTTTGGTTAAAGCTCATTTGTAGTTGCTGATTTACCTGCTGCTGGAAGAGGCGGCTTATGCTTAATGAGAAACAAAGGCCAAAACCAAATTATGCTATTCCTGTTGAAATCTTCATAGTTGTAAACACAGTAAGCCTCCACCCATCTTCTGGAAACATAAGATTACACTTTCTCTTTTGAGTCTAATTTTCCATCTGCCTTGCAGTAGCACTTTTAATTGGCAGGTGCAGAGCAGTTATTCATTTTAGTTACTGTAAAAGCTGAGGTCACTGAAAAATTGGAACGGAATACAAATAAATGGTAAGTACTGAAAATTTTAGAATGGAAAAACTGTATTCTTTGTTGTTCCCTGTTTTCAGTAGTTTCTGATCTCCAGCAAACTGGCTAAAGAATGGTTTCTTGGACCATACAGTATGTTCATTCATATTTAAATTATGAGCTTTTGGAGCAAATGCCAAGAAACTCTCAAGCAACACATTTTACTGATGGGTACAAGTAGAGATTTATAATGGAGACGTTGAGTTGGCATAGGGCAACAGTCTTCTCTTTAGGACTTTCCCCAGGGACAGGGCACTTTCTGGTAGCAGCGACCTTCTCCCAGCTGCCATCTTTTGCAGGGAAATTCCCATTTGTGCCCATGAGAGGGGTAGCAAAAGCGTTGGCAGGCTCAGAGTGGTGCCTCATGTCCAACTGTGTCTCCGTGCATGGCATGGATGGGAATGCGGATGATCCTTGGGCTGCTTTGAGTGCTCCTGCTGGCGGTTGCATCCCGCTCCGTGTGCTCAACCGAATGGTGTCGGGCACCCATGTGCAAAGGCCGGCGCTACCGAAATGCGGATGGATGCCCCACCTGCAGGATTTGCCTTGCTGAACTCAGATGGGACTCTGAAGAATTCCCCATCCTTTGAATTACTTGCTTACAACATTGGTGTTGCCTGTCTCTGTGTTTTGCAGGAAAATCATTTATAAAATATGCTCAAGTCTTTGAAATTATACAAAAAAAAAGGATGTATGTAGAGAAAACTTGGAATGATAGATTATCCTGAGCTTTGTCCATCATTTGGTCTCTCTCTCTCCTTTTTTTTTCTCCCTTTGTCTAGTTTTATTCATAATCAGGTTTTGTCATTTTGCGAGTGTCCTGTGCTCATCTTGAGCCCCTTTACTAGACAAACACTCCCAATGCAACAGTAAGTTTCTATTTAGAAGTTAGTCCAAAATATTGCCTAAAGCCTCTTAAAATATGGATTGGTTTCAGCCTTGTGTATTCCTACTGCTTCCTAGTACGCAGCCTTTGCTCATTTCACAAAGTAAAAATCCACTTAGCCTGAATCCGGCCAGGCCTCTACAGAAAGAAAGACTCATTTGCACTGAACAAGATTCTTAGTCTCTGTTTTTTCCTCTCTCTTTCTCCAGAATGTGGTGGTCGACTGAAAGCTGAAGCCAAGCCCAAAGACCTGTACTCTCACGCTCAGTTTGGTGACAACAACTACCCGGTCCAGGCAGACTGTGACTGGCTGCTGGTGGCAGAGCGTGGCGCTCGAGTGGAGTTGTCCTTTCAGACCTTTGAGGTCGAAGAGGAGGCAGACTGTGGTTATGACTATGTGGAGCTATTTGATGGTCATGATAAGTCAGCTATGAGACTTGGTCGCTTTTGTGGGTCTGGGGTAAGTAACCAAGTGCTAAAACTTACTTTTTTTCTTCTCCAATTAATGCTAAAATAATTTTTAAAAAGCCTCTGTGAGGGCTCTTATGGAGCTCCTAGGTAGGAGCTCTTAATTAACCACATGCCACTTTTTGGAGTCATTCAGTGTCTGCTGGATCAGACATACTATCATTCAGACTAGTTTAGGTGAAGCCAGCTTAAAAACTTTAGGGCACTTTTAGGATATTTAGGGGAAAAAAAGGAAGGGTGCTACAAAGAACTGTAGGCTACATTCAAAGAGAAATGCTACAACCGATGTCTCTCCTACTCTGCGAACAGCACAGTTTTTCTTTGCAACATGTCTGTTTTGCAAATAAGAATACAGCAGAAGAATACTCCCATGTTTCGTCTGTTTTGCAAATAAGAATACAGCAGGTTGGAGCAGTGATGCAACTTCTGGCTGACAATTTCTCTATATATTTTTTATCCATTTGATATGGGTTAATGAGTTGAGAAGAAAGCCCATAGTTTTTCTGTTTACTCCCATGTTTTGTATTAAAAGCAAAATGATCTGAGCTGAAAAAGAGCTCTTAAGTATGCATTACCACCTTTTCAACTTTGCATTTGGTAGTTCAACTTGCACTTCTTCATCAATGTGCAGCCTCAGTAATAAAACAGGCTATCACGAAGAATAATATATGATTACCCGAGTCCTCCGTGTGATTTAGAGTACTCTGTGCAGTCATGTCTGGTCACTTGCATGGCTGGAACAGGGCTATCAGTGAGATCTGGACTAGGAGGACTAAAAAGAAAGAAGTTTAGTTTTTCTCATAAATAGCAATGAAAAAGATATTCAAGAGATATTCAAAACAAACTGGAAAACTTAGACTGAGAAAGTATTGTGCAACATTTATTTATATTCCTCAAGGCCAGAACAGGCCAAGAGCTTGAGATCGAAAGAGTGATTGGGGATTTATAAACAAGTAAAAAGTTAGAATGAATTAGTTGAACACTTTGGCCAGCAGATAAAAATCCAAGCTTGATGATTTAAGCTAAAATCCAACTGAGGAATTTCAGTTGTAACTTCCTGAAAGCCCACCTAAAAATTTACCTTGGAGAATGCCTTCATCTTGTTAGCTTTAGCTTTTGCTTACGTCAAAGACAGGGTGTAAGTCCTAAATATCTATTATGTAAAGGTAATATGGACATTCTGGTGTGAAAATGGGTACATTCTCATTGTTCTTCTGGTCTGCATTATTTAGCAAAAAGCCAACGGTGCAAGTCTACAATTAAATTGAATGATGGCAGTATCCAGTGGAAGGGCTCAGTCAAGTATGAAAGGAAAGGAGAAGTATCCTGAAGCAACCTGAATTAGTAAGATGAAAAGTCATCTGTGTAGACAGATCTTTAATTTATCTGTTTATTCATTTATTTTAGCCGCCAGAAGAAATTTATTCAGCGGGGGAAAGACAGGGTGTAAGTCCTAAATATCTATTATGTAAAGGTAATATGGACATTCTGGTGTGGAAATGGGTACATTCTCATTGTTCTTCTAGTCTGCATTATTTAGCAAAAAGCCAACGGTGCAAGCCTGCAATTAGAGTTGAACGATGGCAGTATCCAGTGGCACAGTCAAGTATAAAAGGAAAGAAATATCCTGAAGCAACCTGAATTAGTGAGATGAAAAGACATCTGTGTGGACAGATCTTTAATTTATCTGTTTATTCATTTATTTTAGCCGCCAGAAGAAATTTATTCAGCGGGGGAAGCCATTTTATTCCACTTTCATACTGATGATACGATCAACAAGAAAGGATTTCATATACGATACAGAAGTATAAAATATCCAGATAGCTTGCACACCAAAAAATAGCACAAGAACCTCTATGCCAGAAAATGAGAGCGAGGAAGAAAGAACGCACAGCGGAAACAAGGAAGGCTTGCCTTTTTCTTTTTCTTTTTTTTTTCCCCTTTTTTTAATTAAAATTATTAGCACAAATGTTTTATGAGTTCGGTGGGAAGGTGGGAGGTGAAAATAAGCTTACCTATCCCAGTGGAATAGATATGATGCCAGTGTGCAAGCTCCAAACGTGACTGTCTCTGCAAAGCTTGTGAAAGGACTTTGCACGCTTCCAGGGAGAATACAAAAGCTTTTGTCCATGGCTTGACGCTTGTCAGGGATGTGCACAGATTCAATCAGTTAAATTTGGGGGACCTGCAGACTGTTCTTCCTTCTGACAATTGTATGGCATCTAGGAGAGAAAAATAATTTTTAAAAAAGGCTCTTTCAGGTCACACACTCAAAAAATACTATCTTTATATTTCATTCTGGTTGCTTTGATTGTGTAGCTTGGATGCAGTGTGTACAAAGATGTGGACGAAGATATAAAATGGGACGGTCTTCCTACATCGTTCTGTATTTTTTATGGATTCATCTGTCATATCAGGTTTATCAGTGTTTTGAAACTGGAAAATAGTATTTCTGAAACATAAATAATTTTAGAGCATTTTGTTTTCCTAACAGTTAAGTCTGAACTGTTACATTGGTCATTAGCTGAAGACTCTGAATTTAAGTAATGTAAGCATCTGAAAAGTATTAGGTTTACTGATTAAGTAAGCTATCTAGATGATGTGCTCTTATTTTGCACTGAACAAAGAAAGAGACTGAGATAAAAATCTGTATTCATGAGAAACAATCAAGAAGCATTTGAAACTCCTAGTGATTTTGTTTTCAGCAGTAATTTTGGAACCGCTACAAAGCTTTATTTCTTTGGACCTCTTTGAGTTAACTGTTTTAGCTAATCTGAAATGAAGCTACAGTAGTGTCCAAGAAGAGAGAAGTTTTCCAAAGAGTTGAGAGAACAGGAGCATTTGTTTTCTGGGAGTTAAGAGTGTTTGTGATGGGAGAAAAGAAAACAACAGAACAGACCCAGGATTTGTTATCAAGAGTGAATTCCTATGGTGCTATTCCGTGAACATTATAAACAAAAACAAACCAAGAAGTTTTCGATTTTTGAGCCAACATCTTGCAGATCATGAATGTCTCACTATGCCTGGCTGCATCTGAAGAACGAAGACCTACTGCTCCGGTGAAGAGCTCGTTGCGACGGCAGCGCTAGTCCTGTGGAACAACTACTATTATTGCCTTAGAAATCTCGCACACGATCGAACAGATCTTCCTGTAGATACTCCTTTAGTTTGATAATTAACTTGACGACTTGGACATTTTGGCATATGCTAACAAAAGGATCTTGGGGCAAGATCCTCATCTGCAGAGCAAGATCACCTGCTGTAAATAGTGACCTGCTTTTGTTGTAGAGATATGTTATGTTTAGAACGGAAATATTCTATGTGCTTTAGGCCATATGTGGCTTTAGTCCTATTGTATATGCATTCTGTAAGTATTGTATGAGTGGCTGCTTCAGGAGAGCGAGAGGTATTGTATGGGTGAAAACTGAATTGTTTCTTTATGTGCCAAGTTCTGTCAGGACCTTGTTTGACTGTAGCAACTTTTCTTTAAAGGATTCATGGACAGATACTGAGAACTTCAGTTGGCAAGAATCAAGTTAAAATGAAGTATTATGTTTAACTTACAAAAACATATTATTTTGGTGTCCTTTGATGTAAGTTGCTGCTCAGATTAGCTTAGTTTCTGTTACCTTACTATGAACATACATTGGCACTAATAAATCTGATTTTTTTTTTTTTTTTACAAAAATAAAACCCAAAAGTCTGTATAGATGTCATTGGCTGTGTTAGCACCTGCATTACTGTTAATATTTGCCTTTCCTGACAGCTTCTGTGTATAAAGCTCAAAAACTGAATCATTTTTATATTTTTATAACACTGCTCCACTATTCTTTTTGTTTGGTTCATTGTTCAGGGTATTTGCACAAGAAGTGAACAGCATGCATTTTCTCCAAGCCCTTTTACTGCTAAATCCTATCACAAAATCAGTGGTTAAAAAAAAAAAAAAAACACAAAGCCAAACCCACTCTTAACAATAATGCATCATTTATCAGGAGTGTTGGATTCCTGTGCTGCAATTTTGAGAGAAAAGCAAAAACAAGTAGCAGCAGCATCTCCCCAGCATTAGTAGTTAAAGGAAAGTCTGAGGATGGGAGCAAGAGTATGTTCCCATGCAATGTTTTTTACCTGTCTCTTAATATTATCTTCCTACCATTTGCTTAACAAACTATTTGTCTTCCTCTTCTCCATTTTTTTTTAATTCCCCTCAGGGTTTATTTTTATCAGACCGCAAGATTGAGCCAAGATTATTTTCTTTGGAAAACTTGTTTATTCTTACAGGCTCCTTTGTGTATAAATCTCACTGACCTATATAAAATAGTGCAACTGAGTAGCTGAAAAGGAAAGTTAGGCTGAGTATGGCCTAACTCCAGGATTCAGTGGAAGGTAATTGTTTGGGGTCATATCATGGTGCTATTAGAAGCTATTAAAAACATAGTTATTTCTAAATTCTGAAAGTATTTTTCTTGAAATAATGAAACTCATATTCAGTGAACTCCTATTTTAAGGGAATAGAGAGAACAAATCTCATACCACTAGCAGAAAAATATAAGAACAACTCAAAATATATTTATTTTGGTGAAACAGTTTAAAAATGTGGTTTCCCCTCCCAAAAAAGTCTTTGAGGTGGTTAAAATTGGTTCGCAGTGTGTTGTCCTAAGTTCTTACCCCTTGAATAGCCCAAAAAAAGACCTGAAATCTGACAGGTTTCACCTTTGAAACCTAATTGTGATATATTTCTTGGCAAAACTCCCATCTGAATCAGGACATTACTAATACATTATCGTTCTTATTTACCACAGCGTTCTTTGTGACCTTGGGTAAGCTACTGGATCCGAATGAATTTCTTTGTAACATGATGATAAATATTTTTTCTTAGTTATGTAAAGATCTGATGTGTGCCGGGTAGTATTCTAATAATGTTTTTAAATTCAGCATAAAAGTGTCAGGTTGTTGGAACATGCTGTCTACTGGACTTATTTTGCTGCCTGGCTCTTGAATTTGAACATACAGCAGACCAAATGCCTTGATCCAATAGTTTGCTTAGATAAGAGGGAAGATGTATTCATGAAGGGCTTTTCTTTCATCCATAAATGCAGCCACATGCATGTACAAATCATCAGAATAAGCCAGTAAAACAGGTGCTGTTCCTGGGAGCTGAAGGCACCACTGAGCTGAATAAAGCAAGGTAGTGCTTTATTAACAGGTAATTAACAGGTGTTTTGCTTGTGCAAAGTGCACGAAGGAGATAGTCTGCTCTTTGCTGGCCCTCTACTCTAAGCTGCTGCATATTTGAATAACCCTGAGCACAGGTAAGAGCCAGTTCACATCCCTAACATAATTAATATCTGTGTGTGCCTAATTGGAGGTAAACTTTATCCACCCAAAGAGACAGTCTTTGCAGATTTGCTGTGCTGCTTGAGATGCAAGTGGTACACCTAATTTTTTTATAATGGAGGACCAGCTGGGTGGTGCACTGCCATGCTCTGTGGTCCTTGCTGAGACATATAAGCCTTTCTTTGCCCACCACATGAACATTTAATTGCAAAATGTCGAGATCTCAAAGCTGGTTATGAACCTGGTAATAAGCAATTCCAAGGAAGTACTTGGACTTAAAATAGATCTGACCTGAAGGAATTTTTCCTTTCCCTCCAGGTCTTGTGGATTCTGAGTTCCCAATGGAACCAAGACGTAGCATTTGCAAAAATACTTAAAATACAGGGGGTATCAGGTGAATGGTGAACACTAGCAAGCCTTAGGTCTGTTTTGTTTCCACCTCTTAATTTCTCAGGCCAAGTCCTACCTGTCCTGTAGACAGCCTATGAGGTCCCATCCTAATTCTAGAGCAAGTGATCCCATATATAAGTAAGATTCCTCCCAATCCCCCATGAATCTTCAGATATTCCTCTTCTTTGATTGGGTCTCTTTGAAAGGATTATTTTCTGTATACGTTGATGGCATTGGAATGTGATAACTGCAATAAATAGCCTTATAGCTCCAAGCTAGACATTTCTGGCCAAGATTCAAAACAGGATCTTTGTGTGCAGCTGCTAATGACAGTTGCCAAAATGTCTTTACTAGATTCATCCTCTGAAGAGCCATGTGCATAGCTAATCATATGATTCTTTGAGACTTTTTAGGATAATAGTAATATGATTGCCTTTTTTGATTGATAGTGCCTGTGAATGATAATGATAGAAACTGTTTGCATTAGTAAAATCCTTAATTTTTACTTTATTCTTTAGGAAGACCATACTGAGATCACATTAGCCACTGAACTAATTAGTTATTTAAACATTCTTATTGCTGTTATGATAGAGTGAAGGCACAGAATAAAGGATCTGTGGGACATTTCTAGGTAGTCAAACTAGTGAATCAATTTTTGACACTTGCAGTGCAAACCTTCCTTGAGGGTACTGCATCATTGGCATAATATTAAAAAGATTAATGTTTTAGAGGAGATTAATAAGTCCTGTGGGTGTTTTTTGATAGTTTGACTTTGAGACATGAAAAAAAGTTTTAGTGTTACTCTGATTTCACAACTGGTTAAAGAATTAGCTGTTGAGTTACAGTGTTGAAAGGATTTCTTTTGTGTGTGTGTGTTATAAAGGAGGATCTTAATCTTAGGGAAATTTAGTGAGTGTCAAATGAACTTAGGGTGTGCTGACTTAATATAATGCCTATTAATGATGGGAAGGGAGGGGCAGCTCCCAATGTCATTTACAGAAAATCTGACTCATAAATATATGTATTACAAAGGCCATGTTGATCTATAGGTATAATGAAAGCTTTGCTGAGACTGTCTTACAATACTCTTATTCTCCTCTGAATTTGCCTGTAAAAAACATAGCTAAAGTTCAATGAAATCTTTGGGTCAAATGACACATACTAAGGCATGAAATACAAGGCATGAAATTCTTTTAACCAGTCACTATCCAAAAGCTTCCCATTAATAATATGCCAGAGTCTGCTTTAACACAAAAAAAATCAGAATAGTAGTTTATCTTTTATATTATTGGTGCCTTTGTCTTTACAGATATTTTTATTTGTATGCTAACTGTGCCATTATATTTTGCTAATTTTGCTATCTGTAGAATCTTGTAGATAGGACAGAATTAGCAATACAACAACTATTTCAAATTTGAGGACAGTTTGGGCATTAGTTTTTGTTTGGAAGGGATCATAAAGACTTTAAGGTATCAGCCACTAAATATAATCATTTCAGGCTGAAAGCCTTTATTGAGAACTAATACCATTAGGAAGCAAAGAAGGTTTTCCACAATTATTTTCAGGATTATCATTAATTAAAGTGAAGAAGATCCACAAGATTTGCAAGTGGAACTGAAGGAATGCTAAATTTGGTTGGGAGAAATTTACTGTAAGATTTCAGATAAAAAGGCACAATATTGTCCTATGAAATAATGCCTAGAGAGAGAAGTTTCAGGAAAACTAAATATATTTTAATAACAGCATTATGAATATGAAAACCTGCTTTATTTTGATTTTGTTTTATTTTAGGAGAAGCATTATTTATGTTCAGTAGCAACTTTAAATGATTTCGAAAGGGCAGACTCAATACTTCCTTCTTCCTAGTTCTGCCGAACAGTTCCCAAGAAAGACATGGAATGACAAGCATTACCACCTGAAGTAAAAATACTAGCAGCAAAATGAACATAAGTGAAGAATGCTAAATATATAGTTCAGAATGCAGTTGAAAAATACCTCTGTATTGGGAGATAAAAGGCCTTTTTATTTCAGCTTGTAGATTTTACGTATGAAAAGCCCAAGTTGTCCTTTGCTAGACTGTCAGTGCATGTCTGTATTGGGAGATAAAAGGCCTTTTTGCTTTCAGCTTGTAGATTTTACAAGATTTTACATATGAAAAAGCCAAGTTGTCCTTTGCCACACTGTGCATGTCCCTAAAGAGACCTACTGAGACCAGGTGGGTAGATGGCCTTGAGTGAACACATTGTGTTGAGTTACCTGGGCACTGTGTTGTTCTTTTGGCCTTATATTTCATGGTCATGGACAGTAGGGTTTCTCTTTTTACATACTTCCCTGTTAGGCAAGCAATGTGTTTATCTCTTCCTTGAAGAGCAGTTAAATTATCCTGGCATTGAAGAGGTAGTTGGCAATCCCTGCATGGGCTGTTTTTTACCCAAGGAAGTAGGATTGTTTGGTGCTTTTGATGGGTATTACTGAAAACAATTAAAAATTTAAAAATCTAAATTGGGTTTAAGTTTACATTCACTTTATGCTGAAGACTACTGAACTGAGGACAACTGGTCATGAAGAGATTTGGCAGAATTAAAACTGTAAATAAGAAATTGCCTCTCTCATTTTCTTGAGCCACAGTATATATGTTATTGCATAGGGGTTCAAGTTATTTAACTATGAAAAAAAAAAGCTTTAAAAAGTAAATGGGAAAGAAATAGTGGGACAGAACCTTCTGCTGTTAGAAATGATTCGGAATAGCCATGGATATCTTTGTAAGCAACTTTTCTGTCTGAAGAAGTATAAGAGCTGAGAAAGAACAGAAGGATGAAACAGTTGTGATTAAATTGTTATTTCTTGTTATTTCTTCTGCAAGAAATGACAAAAAACTATTTTTGGTGAATCACTTTATTGCTTTAAGATCACAGAAAATATCCATAAAGTGTTCCTTAAAATCCCTTCTTTGGGTGAAGCTTTTGAATGTAGAGCAGCTGTTTGCATCCTAAATGAGATGGATTGCTTCAAGTGTAAAGGTAAATTCTGGAAATAGTGTTCAAATAAAAAATGTACACTATTGCCAACACCCTCAGTGCTTGATGTCTCTCCAAAAAGAAGGGATATGGTTGCTGTTATGGCATTTCATTAAATGTTCATTGTTATGATGCACATTACCTGAAGGAATACTTAAGTTCAGCTTTCTGGTTCCTTTTTTTTCAGATATATAAGAAAAAATAGCGAAAATCAGACATGAATTCATAGTAAACTTTATTGTGATGATTGCAATATGGATTGCAGAATGAAACAGATCATTGGCATGAATAATAGAGTTCTGAAAGATGTCTGCAGACTCAGACTACATTTGCATCTTGATTGCTTTCTGCTTTTATTTTTTTTGACTGAAGAAAATCACTTATTGTGATGATTTTCTAACCTGGTTTCATCTTTCCCACTGGAAGTACTTGTCAGTGAAATGATCTCTTCTAGACAGCTGTACTTAACCATGCTTCAATAGAGATGAGGAACACAGAAAAACTATGTTTATGCTCTTTTATGCTAAATTTTAGTGAGTAACATGGCATGGATTTTGGCACTGTTTCTTTTGATTATTCCCTTATGGACTCTGAAACAAATTATGAGTCTTGCGTAGAGGATATTTTGGAATAGATTCACGAAATAATATGTTTTATGCTGGTTAGCTGACCTCTAATTTCATTAACATCTCATAGAAATTTCTGTTCTGTTCCTATAAGTCTTAAACACTTTTCAGCAGAAGAGTGCCTGACTGCTGAGGTTTTCATTCTGCAGCATGTCCTGCCCTTGTAAACACAACAGGACATGTTGCAAATGAGCAATCCCATGAGCTTGTTTGTAGGATAAATGCTCAGATAAATCATTCTAAGCTCCCAGAATGCCACTGTATGATCTGCATTAATGTACTTTAAATTATTTTTAAAACACTTCCTGTCTTTCATCAAGCCTTACCTTTATAGTTGAGATTACCCAAGACTGAGAGGAGGACAATTTCTAGGTGGCCTTTCTGTTCAAGAGCTTAGATTTGTATAATTTTGAATTGTAATGCAAGCTGTCTGCTTATCTTGATTTTTCTAAGAGTCCCTATTAACAAGGAGGAGATTTCTTTTTTTTTCCGGAGGACTTAGCACTTTTTAATGCTAAAATGTATTAAGGGATTTTTAAATGCTTTTTAAAATCCACTTGATAGATAAATCTGCAAAAAGAAATAATATTTTCTAGACCTGTTCAAAAAATATTGCATGTAAATAACATGCCAGCCTGTCCTTGTGGAATGTAATGGGCAATTTAACCTTGCCAAAGGAAAGTTATTAGAGACACTTGCCTACCTTCAGAAAATGTTTATAAAATGAAAAATAAATAAATAAAAAGTTTGAACATTACATCAACTTCAGACGTTTTACAGCTTTTCACTCAAGTTGAACTCTGAGAACTCCATCAAGTTTATGTCAAGCTACAGACTTTACCTTGAATGTTTGCTTTCTTTACTGATTTCTGCGCTTATGCTCTTTAGACAGGAGGAGTTCCTGCCTCCAGACTATCAATAGAAAGTGTGTGTATGCTGATGATTACCCACTCAAATACAGCACAGTTGTGCAGAAGAGGATCAGCACTGATATTCTGGGCTAGCTGATTGATCAAACAAAATATCTTAACGTGGGGAGTCTTCAGTCACCAGAGAATAACTGGAAAAAGAGAATAAAAAACAGGATTAAATACAGTCTTTCACTGGCTTTTTTGGTGAAAACGAGTCAGACCAGACCTAGAAACAGAAAGTGAATTGCAGGAGAGAAATCTAGGAATTCCAGAGGGAAGCAAGATGGCAAAGGACCAACAATTTCTCAAACTTGTTAGGTTCTTTTAGGTGGCAGTCTTAGTGGTGTGTGAATGGTGGGGTGACAGGCTGAGAAACAGATAAAGGTGTTTTATTGTTTTGTTTAGATTGGAATATGATGAAAGAACCCTAGTGATCAAATCATGGAGCAGAATAATAGCAGGATCCATCTTCAAATGTTGCATACTTCATCAGCTCTATAAACATAGCTGACTGTTGCCACAGAGTCTGGAAGAAACAGCTCCTGTGCTAGAGGATCAATGAACTCTGGCCATGAGGAATAAGTAAGACATTCTGCAAAAACTCAGTGTTCCAGTGAAAGCAGAGCTAGAAATGGTAGTTGCGTCTAGGAGAGGATCTCGTCCCATAAAACTGCAGTAACTTTTATAGAGGGAGAG
>NW_010579170.1:63731-79244 GCF_000705375.1 Tinamus guttatus | reverse complement strand
TTCTTCCCCTCGTTTTGTTTCTGAGCCGTTCAGTATATATCACCTTTCTCTAACTGGGGGTGGATGAATTGCCTGCCAGAATGGAAATGAACTTTTTCACATACTTAGTTCATTTTTGCTCCAATAGAACGGATTCAGCTCTTTCTACTTTATATTATAAAGTCAACAGAGTATCATTCTCCTGCTGATCTGCATGAGGGCCTTGTGTGAGCCGTTCAGGAGCATGTGGGTAAGTTCTCATCTGATTTATAGAGCTGATGATTGCTACTAATGAGTATGAGGTTTCAACAGCATCTTTATTGCTGTATTCTGTAGCCAGACCTAATGGCCTTTTTCACAGTGAATTTCTGTTTTTCACAGGTCTGCTTTTTGTCTTAGAACCCTATCACAAAATATCCATTACACAACACAACCTCTGAAAATAGATACTCTTAGGCCATTAATTAAAAATGGAAAAGATATGTTGCTTCAAATAGTTGCTTTTATTTAAATAACCCATTCCGGTGTGCTGCAAAGAGGTAAGTAATAAGGACAAGATACTGTGTGCATGCAGATATTTTTAGCTCTTAGTTCCTTATGTGATGGAATTAGCCCACAGATCCTACAGATCTTTGATTTTGACTTTTTTTGTCTTTCCTTGGCTGTTCTATCTCCTTTCAGAAGACAAATCTTGTACAGAAAAAAAAGATACACACATATAAATGCATAGGAACATCTGTACCATTAAGAAATGAAGTAATACTTTCCAACGGTTTTTCCATAGTTGTCATATCTATTAAAAAATAAATCGATGTTAGAAAAACTGCCTTTGGAATTTGGATTGGGAAATGCTTATCAAGAAACAGCCTCATGTGTTTTCTTTTCCGCTTTGTCTTTGAAGCTCTTACTAGAGGTAAAAGTATGTATTTTTAGGTATTCACATTTTCAGAGAAATCTACTTGAATAAACTTTTAAGTACTAGCAGGCAAAAGTTTCAGGAATGTTTCCTCTGTTTTTGTTTGTTTCTTTGTTTTCTTCTATGTTTAATCTTATCGATTCATTTTCCCTTTTTTCCCAAAATGGAGTTTATCCATTATTATCAGCAGAAGGAAAAATGAAATTTCTATTACTGATAGCCAACCTCTTTTTTCCAATTTTACTGAATCCTATTTTCACAGATGTTGTATATTTTTAGCTGAAAAGCGGTCTTTTGTAATCAAGATATGGAGAAAACTATGATTTAGTAATTTACTTTTTTCCTGCCTTATTTATTTAATCTGAAGATTTATTACTATTATTCCTTTTATTCTCAAGTTTGCACCTCACTCAAACGGCAAAAGGTCTTTCTTCTGCTTTTCTCATTTCCTCTAATTCAAAGATAGTCCATATTTCTTAGAACTCTATTTCCTTATTTATCAGGAAACTTATTTATAAAGTTCAATCATTCTGTGTCTCTTGGGATGACTAGAAAATCAGTTTTTTAGTTCTCTGTGCAGCTGAAGTAATGAAGTTCTGCATGGGGGTTGTACAGGTCATAGTTTGACCCTTCAGTTTATCATTCCACATCCTTCCGGAATTAAAAGGCTTCAGCACCATTTATCTACTTATTTTTAACACCCAGATCAAAGCAAGTATAAGACATCTTTGAAATTTAGTATAACCTTTAAGTGCTAAAGGAAAAAGATGGCAAGTCATTTGCAGGAAGCACTTGCAAATACACTGATAGAATCAAAGTGAATATATTCTTAACTGAAAAAATACTCTTTTGGTTGCTGTTTAAAGGAACTCTTCACCTCTGTCTCGTTCCTTTACAAGTCCTTACACGGGTTTTGAGTTGCTGGCTACATGCTGAGAGGATGTTGAAGTGGTCTCTAGGCATCAGGTCATGGAAGAGTAAGACCAAGTTGGGATGGTTGTTTAAAGCTCCCTATCTTAGAGGGATGTGAGAAGTTCTCATTTGCCCACCTTCAACAAGTTGGACTTCTTTCATGCTCAGATGTCCCTCTTGTTCCCTGGCTGTCCTCCCGCAGGCCTCTTTTTGAGGGCCAGCAGAATGGTGCCTGCCTAACACTGGATGCAAGAAGTGAGGGGAGTTGATGCAGCCCTGAGCTCCCCTTCTCTTCCTGCTCCTTTGTGGTGGGGGCCATGATAAAACTTTGCATTGCTTGGTTACTGAGAAGAGCTGCTGTGTCTTGCAGTCATCCTGGCAACTAAAATCGTATATTCCTAGACCACTCAAGCATGAGTCTCAGCACTGAGTCAGGGAGAAAGCAGAGGAGACAAAATCCATCTTGCTTTTCGGCTAATAATTGAATCCCCACAGAGAATTAGCAGCATCAGCCAAAAGTCTTTACCAAATAAAATGGAGGCCAACAATGTTGCTCTCATCATCCACTGATGTGGGAACTATGCTTCCAGGTAAGGAATTTTGACTTATAGAGGCATTTGTGACTGTATCTTACGTATGCTGGGATAAATGAATCTTCTGTAATGAACTGGGATTTGCTGTCATGAAGTGGTAGGTGGACTGAGTTGTCTGCTGTTTTCCAGGTGTTGGTAGTCCAGTGTGAAGCTCTCTTTAGAGTTATATTGTGAGGTAGGTGCCCAGTATTGAAAGAGGAATTTTTGTGCCCACATTCTTGCTTCAAGAAATGACTCACTTTTAGAAAGCTGGAAGGATGATGGTGAGAACTCAAATCGTTTAACGCTCATTTTTATCTCTTCTCCATCTTTTCCTTTGGACTCTGATGACCAGGAATGTAGGAGGCCTCCAGTGTGCTGAGGGGTGCGTCTCTGGGGCTGCTGTTTTTGGATGAATTTGAAAGGAAGAGAGAGGCTATCACGGATTGCATCCCCACAGGAAGAGGCAAATCAAGGCTCAAGGACACTAGTTACGGAATTAAACATCTGCTTACACCTACACACAAAGCAGCAACCTTGGCTTGTGCTCAGGCAAGGTCAGAGTGGGAAGACAGCTGATGTTCTCCCTGAGCACGAGTTGAACGAGCACGTAGGCACAGGAACAGTGTTCTGGCTAAATGTTCTGCTTGGCGACTGGGAGAGCAGTGGGGACAAACCTTGCTGGGGAAAAAGAAATAGTGTAAAGCAGGAATTAAACTGGTCGGAGTTTGAAGGACTCCAGAACTGATCCACAGGCTAAACCTACCGTTGCTGATAAGTAGGTTTAAACCAACCTACTGTTGCTGCCTCATTAGCCAAACTGTTCCTAGCATGCTAATCATCCTCTTTTCCTTAGCCAAACTGTTCCTAGCATGCTAATGGTGTGTTCATCCTCTTTTCTCTTCTTTGGTGTCTCAGAGCATACTATGCTGCCATTCGTTATGGGGAAATCCTTTTCAAAAACTGATGCTTCTTTTTTTTTTCCCCTGTATAACTATCTTGACTAATATTGAGATTATTTTCCTTCTGGACTGGGTTGATGACAAGTGCAGACCTAACCAATACTACCTCACCAACAACTACTTTTCTAATAATTTTTCTAATAATTTTTCAATGCTCTGTTCTTCATTTGCAGAAAAATTGTACTAGGGCACAAATCACATATGGATTTCAGCAAGGAAGTCATAATTAGGAGATTGTATGACAATGTGAGTTGCATGAACCAAATAGATGAAAACAAACCCACTACTGGCTTAGAGTCAGTTTCTAAGAAATGTTTGCATCTTCCAAACACTTATTTGTAGACACTGTTTTACAGGTAATATTTTTCTATTCTGTAAAAAAGACTGATTAAAAAGAACACCATTCTTGCCTTAATTGGCTTGTGGGTTTTGTGGGTTTTTCTTTTCTGTGTTAAGTTAAAACTAGACAGTGAAGCAACTTTACAATTAGCTCTGTAGACATGAATAAGCCTTATTGGGTCAGAGATCCTCCATGAAGTCAGAACTGTCAAAGTTCATTCTAGAACAGAAGTCAATATACTGTATTAATACGGAAACCATAGGTGGATTTTAGGCCTCTCCGTGACAATGGTCTCCCTCTTGTTTTCACGAGATGAATTTTGCTGCTGAATCTACAAATGATTTGCATCAAGTTCTGAATAAACCTCAATAACCTATTAGGGAGTAGTCCTTGGCGGGCTACAATCGCCTCATGTTTATCTCATGTATCATCCAAACAGGACCATAGACTGAAGGACAAGTTTGTAAGTCTTGATCTTTGCAGCTTGATGGGGAAATGCAGGGTGGGCCTGAAGTAAGTCACTTTTCCTTTTTTTTCCCCCAAATATTTTTGGCTAGCAGAGAAGTAATAACCAAAGTGCTTTTAGCAGAAGAACTGGGAAATTGCTTCTCCTCCCATCTGTTAGCCACTTAACCCATAATCCTGTGTGTAATGCTATTACAAATACGTAAATAATCGCTTCAGGCTTAAACTGCACTTGCTGTTTAAATAACTTAGGAATGTATTTCTCCACACGCAGTGAATGCAGCTTATGAAACACACGGAGAGCTGCTCCTTCCTCCTTATCTTCATTAGGTGTACTGGCAGCGTTCAGATAATAAATAGATAATAAAAGCTAGCCTTAAAATCGTAGAATCATAGAATGCTTAGGGTTGGAAGGGACCTCTAGAGATCATCTAGTCCAACCCCCCTGCATACGCAGGGAATGAGTAAAATGAGTAAGCTGTGCGTGTGAGGTGGTCTTGGAGGAGCTCCAGCTGGCCTGAACATGCAGCCTGGTGGTTTTCTGTGGCGAGGAAGGCACTTCAGGCAAGCGGAGCCCGTAGCTGGGCCAGCGGTCCCCAAAGTTTTGCACTAGGCAGAGCAGAGAGGAGCTGGCAGTGCTCATGGATTTAAGAGTTACTAAGTACTGTGACCCTTTCCTACAGGAACAGTAAGGGTATGGTAATGGTAAGGGATGCTGTGAAAAAGTATCCCTAATAAAAATGCTTTCTCATAAATTTCATTAGCAATTTTTGACTTTTAAAATCTAACATGTTTAGGGATTAGGAAAAAAAAAAAAGAGGGGGGGAGCAAGCCTGTCTACTAAAATGCACTGATGTGCATTACCTACTTTATTCCCGATTTTAATGTTAATTTTCCTTGGTATCTTTTAGTTGCTAGAAAGTGCTGAATGGCCTTTGTTGAAAGACTTATTTTTGGTATTTGGCTTGACACTGCATTTGGACCAAATTTAAAAGTGAGGTGAAGGACTGACAAGTTAGAAACTGTTTTTTAGATACCTAAATCTGTCCTAACACATGCCTGATACTTAGGATAAAATATCAAATGAAGAATATAATACAGGGATACCTGCAATTAATGAACCAGACCAGTTGTCCAGATTAGTTCGTTCATAACATTTTGGAAGTCATACACTTCACTAGTTATTACCCTATTTCTATGCTAGAAATCTTACCAAGAAAAATGGGCTTGCTCTGTTTTCACCTAACATTTTGTTTGTTTGTTTCCACTTGGAAAAAAATGAATTACTTCAACAGAAATAATCGGATATCAGGAAAAAAAATAGAGGGACCAAAAATTAGTTTAGCACTTCAACAAATTATGCTTTAAGGTGCGATCAGTGGGTGACTTCCTTAAGTTGAGTAGCTCTGCTTCCTTCTAAGCAGCAGTCAAGTGCTGTGCTGTTGCACACGTAAATGTTTTTAATAGACGATTTTATAAGATTTGCTATAACTTCAAATTTTCAGTATTGACTTAAATAGAAAGCACATGTGTTAAGACTACTTTTTGTTCCTTGGACTTTAGCTTGCTAGTTTTTAAATGTTGTAATAGCTGTAGTCTATTGTTGGTAGTAGTTTTTTGTTGGTGCTGTCTGCTCTGTCAGGACCTCACAGCTGGCATGTTTGTTGCCAGAAGCCTTCAACATTGCTTTCCTCTTCTGAGGAACGTCCATGAGGTTAGCGGGGGCTTGGCAAGGTTTGCTGTTGCAAGGATGGTCCTTGCTTAGAATCATAGAATGCTCAAGGTTGGCAGGGACCTCTCGAGGTCATCTAGTCCAACCCCCTGCACACGCAGGGTCACCTAGAGCACGTGGCACAGGACTGCGTCCAAGCGGGTTTGGAAGATCTCCAGAGAAGGAGACTCCACAACCTCTTGCTTGTGTGGTTGCTCTGCCAAGACATCTGCACGTTTGCCTGCAGGATGTTACTGACTAAAAGCCATGGTCCCAAGGCCAATACAGAGTTACGTGATGTTTTTACTCCTTTTATAGAGAGATTGGGGATGGCAGACACCGACTGAAGCTGCCTGAGAGGCCTCCTGCATCCCAGCAGGCCTTGTCTGCGCCGCATGGCCAATACCCCAATGTCCATGTTCACATTCCACCCTTATCACTTAGCCGTGCGCCATCCTGTGCTCAACAAATTTATCTCTGTTACACACTTGTGACAGGACTGTGTATCTTGTAACATTCTCCTGACCTTGTTAGTACTTTTATCTTGTGTAAACAGCTCATCCATCGGTCACAGCTCTATGAGGTCTCTTTTGGGCAACCCTTCAGCAAAGCTTTTATTTGAGAAGTGCGTGGTATGAGCTGTGCTCCAGCTAAACCTATACTCTAGCACAGAAGCCTTCCATGAAATTCAGTTCATGTTTGTAGTCGTTTTGCAAGGTGTGATTTTGATCCGAGCTGTGGATTCTTGGTGGTGTACCAATCAAGGTAGCCACAAAATACTCAGAAAACTTTTTTCTTAAAATAGTGAAACAGATTAATATTGTTCTTTCGTGATAAAGGGAGAATCTGTTTGCGTATTGCTGTGAATTAATATTTATTTGACAGTCTGTGTAATGCAATAGCTTCCCCCATTGCAACATGTTCTTTATTTTTATGGCATATGCTTTCCTAAATGGTTATCCAAGAATAATGCATACCCATATGTAAACCATGTAGCTGCCTACTAAGATTCTTTCATTCACTTCCAAACTTCAGTTGAAGAGTCATCCGTCAGAAAATTCTAGAACTGACAAACAGTAAAGAAGCTCCTGTGTTGGTAGCTTTCTAATTTTGTTTCTTTGGATTAAAAAATAATAATTTGGTACTTTAAAAAACAAACAAACAAACAAACACAATAGGCCAACTTTAACTTTTCTTTCTGCTACTTTACGAAGTAGCAACAGAATTTAATCCTACACTTGCATGTTAAACTTTAAAATTGTCTTCAGGCTCTTCTGTACTTCTAACTATTTTTGCAATTAATTCACTCCACTAGCTTGGCATAAATCTGGTTGGAACAGGTACAATACATTCATATTTTAACCCCAAACCATCTTCAGCTTTTAATTCATCTACTGTAGAAATGTTTACTCTTCCTTTGACCTCATCTATTAAATATTATATTTCTCTAAATTACATTAACAAACACACCACAACAGACCATGACAGACAACATAATGTGAGAATATTAAGGATGTAGTATCACAGGCATAACTCAAAGGAAGAAAGTCCATGCCCTCCTTCCACTGATACAGCATGTAGTGACGTTCTGTTTCTTGAACAGTACACACAGCAGTTTCCAACTTGAAAATATGGAGCAAATTGTTGATGTAGAAGGTACTGGAGATTTCAAAAATCATTGCCAAAATAAACCTGTTTGAATTCCATATCACAGAACAGAATCACGAAATGGTTGAGGTTGGAAGGGACCTCTAGAGCTCATCTAGTCCAACCCCTGCTCCAGCAGGGTCACCTAGAGCACGTGGCACAGGGTGGCATCCAGGTGGGTTTGGAAGATCTCCAGAGGAGACTCCACAGCCTCTCTGGGCAGCCTGTGCCAGGGCTCTATCACCCCAAAAGCAAAGAAGTTCTTCCTCATGCGCGGATGAAACCTCCTGTATTCCGATTTGTACCCGTGACCCTTTGGTTTGCCATTCCTAGCTCCACTCCCCATGGGGCTCTAGGCTTTCTCTTTCTCTTCACCCTAGCCCTAAGCCTGAGTTCCCCAGCACTAGTGCTGGCTAAACAGCTGTGTAATGATTAAATAGCTGAGATTTGATCTGAATCAAATACATTACAGGTATAAAGGCAGTTAGCTCTAAAGCAGTGTTCCACATAACTCTAAATATTCATAAATACTCTCTGTATGTATTTACCATACATGTGTGCATGTGCTTACATCAGAAGAATGTTAAGATTACAACAAGAAGATGCAAAGGAAATTTAGCAAGCATTAGACATGACGTTTCCTTCAATAGTATTGAATTGGGACTTCCCCCCTTCACTTACTTCACTTACCAGTTTCTTTGCAATCTGTTCATTCGATTTCATCATTTTAGTATTTCTAAGGGTGACTTTCTTTTGGGCATATCTACCTCAGTACCTTGTCCTTTTGACAGGAAACCAAATTTAATTGTAAAAAAATAATCATGGTGACAGTGACCTTCCTGATTTGATTTAAAAACAAATGGAGCAGATAAGTCGCTAAAGAACACCCAAGCATGTTCCCAGTTTGCAACACTGAAACAGTTTTTATTCTGCAGGGCTTCAGGAAGGTACCACAAAGGCTGTGAAATACTGAGAACACCCATAAAAGGTGGAACAGGTGGAAATATCTGACCTCTCCCTGTGGTAGCTCTTAATTTGCTATTGCTGCTTCTTAGGGGTATTTTTGTAAATTATGTGTGTGCCAAGCAAAATAAAACTGATGCAGACTGTATGTCAATGAGCTGGCAATAAAATTACTTGTTGCAGATGATGCTCAGGAGTGCTGCATCCATCTGTTCCTATTAAGTGAAATGAGATGTATTCAAGTTCCTTATGGGCAAACGAGAACAGAACGCTACCAAATGTGTCAGAATTATTGGTTACCAGAGGCATTATTCAGATTATTCTATCTTCCTTATTCTTCCCTCCTTTCATTCTTTTAGGCTTGCTGGATGCACATCATAACTCAAGAATGCTGCAACCATGAAACTATCTTTACAATAGCCCTGAGATAAATGCTCATGGGCTTTTAGCAATCATTTAGAAATATGACTCTTAAAATGGTTCTTTCAAAACAGGGCTTCTTTGCTATCGCTTTAGGTGCAACAACTGAATCATGAGGGAGAAAAATATTCTAAGAAAGGTTCCTAAATGATTTGTGATGCAAAAGGAAATTGGTATACATCTAAAGTAATCAGATGAGTAATGTGTTTTTTGTATCACTGTCCTCTGTTGAATAGGGATGCTCAGCAGTGTATCATATAATCTTTATTACTTATAATAACCGTTGTATCTCTGACTGTAGAAAGTTCAGTTTTTGGAGCATAGAGGTTAGATTTATATCCTTATTGTCAGTATAAAGTCATGAATGTAGTGTGAAAACATGAGTGCATGTGATTTGTTATTGATGTGACACCTGTACAACTTCAGTGCATTCTTCAGATAAGCTTCCTCTGACGTCTTAAACCAATCTTTGAACTGTGTTTTTAAATTTTTCATGCTTACACCTCAATATATTTGAAAGCCTTTAGGGGAGCTTCGTATGAATGGCGCAGTGACAAGGAGCAGACAGATGTGAAAAGCTATGCAAAATTGTTAGTGAGAAATTCTCTTATTCTTCATTTGTTTCTGCATCTCCCCATTATCTTTTCAGTGCTGTGCTGCATGTGAAAAGTTTCACAATTTTTTAATGTGACAGAGTGGGATTTTCATAAATGAGCAAAGCTCATCCAATAGTATGTCAAGTACAATGTGGAAGGGAATGAAAATTCAAAGTCTGAACAGTTACATCACTACCAACAGCTAATGGAGATGCTTCTTTGATATGGTTGGTAAGTTTAAACACATCTGCAGAAGGTGAGTGTGTATTTTACTTCTATAGCCACTGTACTGGAAAAGAGATTAAAATTCAGAGCTTCCAAGAGTGCACATGTGTAAATTATTCGGACTATACTTCCAAATTAAGTATCTCCCACAAAACTTGCTGCTGAAAAAACTTATGAAGAAACTTGAAAAGACAGAGTGAAAATTTGAGTATGGAAGGTAGGTATAGCAGAGAGAGATAAACAATGGACAAATTTAACCTACTTCTTAGCAACAGAATTTGGCTTCCATATTACCAGATTGCTTTTGATAACTACCTCTACATAGGCCTCCAGGCATATCTAAATACTTGCATATAGAATTAAACTTCATTGATGTCCTAGGCAAATGCGCTTCCATCAGTTATGCCAACTTGAAACGTTCTCAAGCTGCTTCGTAGAACAGGAAGCCTTAGAAAGGCAGTGACAAGAAAACTAAACAGTGTGGGGTTATTAGCTGTGGTGCAGTGATGCTTTTAGGTCCAAGCCATGCATACAGAATTCAATTTTATGATTTAGACTTACAAACTGGGGTTGCTATAAGCTGTGGTATATACCCAGTTCCATGGAGCAGTATCAAATGTATATCCTTTGTGGCTAGGACTTCTGCATCTTGAAAGACCATAAAAGAAGGTGAAGTATAGTATCCTCCATGTTGTAATTACATATTTGTAATCCAAAAGCTCAGCTTCCCATACTGAAAAATCTTCAAAACTGAGACAAAAAACTGAAATAACTTTCAAGAATATATATGTATATATATCACAGAATGGTCGAGGTTGGAAGGGACCTCTAGAGATCATCTAGTCCAGCCCCCCTGCTCCAGCAGGGACACCCGGAGCAGGGGCACAGGGTCACATGCAGTCAGATTTTGAAGATCTCCAGAGCAGGAGCCTTCGCAGCCTCTCTGGGCAGCCTGTGCCAGGGCTCCGGCACCCTCACAGCAAGGAAGTTCTTCCTCACATGGAGATGGAACTTCCCGTGTTTCAACTTGTACCCACTAGCCCTTGTCCTGTCACCAGCCACCACAGGGAAGAGTTTGGCCCCATCCTCTTTACATTCTCCCCTCAGGTATTTATACTCATTGATCAGATCCCCTCTCAGTCTTTAGGTTAAGAAGGCCCAGCTCACTTAGTCTTTCCTCATATGATAGACGCTCCAGTCTCTTAATCATCTTTTCTGCGCTGGACCCTCTCTAGAAGCTCCACATCCCTCTTGTCCTGGGGAGCCCAGAACTGCCCCCAATGCTCCAGGTGCCTCCCCAGAGCTGAGCAGAGGGGCAGGATCCCCTCCCCGGTCCTGCTGGCAACGCTCCTCCTCATGCAGGCCAGGATCCCATTGGCCTTCTTGGCCATGAGGGCACATTGCTGCCTCATGGTTAACTTGTTGTCAACCAGGACGTCCAAATCCTTCTCCAAAGAGCTGCTTTTCAGCAGGTCAACCCCTAATCTGTCCTGCTGCTATTCCTCTCCAGGTGCAGGACCCTGCACTTGTCCTTGTTGAACCTCATGAGGTTCCTCTCTGCCCAACTCTCCAACCTGTATATAATGTATTTTAACTCTGAAAACAGCTCCAGCTCTAGGACAGAATTTGTATCTAAACTGCCTTTCACATTGCCTCTGAGAATATAAATAAAGCATTCATTAAGACTGTGGTTTGCCCAGTTTTATACAGAAGAACTTCAGGCAGAATTGGACTTGTTTGAACCCTATATTATGCCTCAGATGAACAAGAATCATGCTGGTATTCACATAGGTTTGGTGCTTTTATCTGTTCCTCACCTCCTTGACCAAGAGCAGAATTCACATCAGAGGTTGTTAGTGGTGGAACCCAGCAAATCCCAGAGCTGAGTTACAGAGCTGTAACATACACAGAGCTCCTGCTTCATGCTAAGAACAAACACCTGCAAAACCTCTTGTTTTTTGACTGTCTCAGAAATGTGGCTAAGCCATCTTTATTAAGTGATTTCAATCCTGTTGGTCACAGTTGTTTTTCTATTGTGAGTGCAGTGGGTGCCAGTGACGCTCCACAGCACACGAAGCTTTGGGGAGGGCATTTTCCACAAAGCCTTAAAACATAATGAAACAAGGACGTTTTATAAGAGAAGACTGGATGGAAAGGAGAGAACTGAGAGGACTCCCAGAGATGGCTGAAATATCAACGTGTAACAAGATTGTAGAAATTGAATGATGAAATTTTGGTTGTATGTAAGACCACGTTGGTAAACTGGAAAAGACACGAAGAGCAGTTTTGTCTGTTAAGGCAGTTGGGTTTGTAGCATTAACTATTAGAAAGCACTGTACTGCGTAGAAGGGTCTACCTTTTAAAAAATCATAATTTCAGGCACAGCAGGACTTAGCAAAAGCTTTAAACAATCGATTATGAAAAGAGTAACGTGAAAGACCTATAAAAAAAAATTGAGGGGCCCACGCAAGGTTATGTGCTTCCTGCTGAGAGAAGCTTTAATGAGTCGCGAGCAGGGAAGGCAGCCATTTTGGGGCATTCTGTGAGAGGACATTTAGGATTTAATTTAAAATTCGATGAAGCAGGAAGGTTCTGGTTGAGGAGAAGTGTTACTGCCCAGCTGGCCAGCACATGCGGGCAGGACCTGCCTTAGCTGAAGGGAACATGTGTCGCAGGTTTGTTGTAGATGCCCTGTGATTTACTGCTTCTTGCTCCACGAAAAAACTTGGGGTCTGGTTTTGGTTTGGCTTGGGACAGGGGATTTTCGTAACTCAAGTGGCAAACTTGTCAGCATGGTAATGTGATCCGCTTGGTCAAAATGTCTGTTCAGCTGTAGCTAGCTGGGATTTTTCAAGGTAGCTCTGGTCAATATGCCCTTGTACTTTGAGGTGATGAAGCACAGGATTCCTCTTTGCTTCTGTTAAATGGTATACTTCTCTGATCTCCCTTTATTAATTCCTTCTCCAATTACTAATATTCTCAGCTAGAAAGCTCCTGATGTCTCTGAATAATTTTTCCTTTGTGCTCTTTTGGTTTTGCTGTGTTTCTCTGGCTTGGGTTGATCTCTAGCATGCTGAACCCTTCCTTGTGACAAGCTCTGCAGGGACAAGCCCGTCTCCTTTGCTCCTTAGTCCCAGTAGTTAGCACATAAGTCTCGCAGGCTGCTTTGCTTTAACTCAAGCCCGTTCAGAAAGACAGCAACAGGTAAGAAATGCATCATATCCTCTTGTCTGGTTTTCCAATTTCGAAGAATTTTACCCTTGGATCGCTCACTGTACTGAATGATATAACAGAATTTGAAAATATGCATCTTGAATGAGGATTCCCAGTTATTTGTCAGCCCTGTCAAAGTACTGTAGCTCTAACAGGGCGCCTGCGAGTCTGGAAATCCCAGAAATTTCCATAGCACATGCGTAGAGTAAGTACAACACTTCTGGGAAATGTTGGGTTCACTGTGCACACATTGCACAGTACATTCACTCATGCAACATATCCTGAAGGCTTTGGGTTTACTACATAAACGCAACACAGAACATATTCATGTTTTCCATCTGGGAATGCCTTGAAAGAAATAGAGCAGCCTTAACTTTCCTCTAAGTCTGCTACGCGTCGTATGTGGCCTCCTTCCTTGAGCCAGGAGGGTCTAAAAGGATCTAAAACACAATCAGAACTAACAATTGTAGACAACCCGGACACTTGCAAGCAAATGCAAATCTTTCCAACATGCTTAATGCACTTTGAGCTAGACTGTCTTCTTTCCTGACAAAGTGGTCACAATATGAAGTGACTAAAACGCTGTAAAATCTCAAGTGAGACAAGGCAGCTGTGGTGTTTACTTCTGAGTAACAAGACAAGAGCAGTTTTATATCTGTAGTTTACCTTGCAATAAAACAGAAGTGCTTTGTCCAGGCCACTAAGATAGAAAACATATGAGTCTCTGTCAGCAAAATCATCGAAAATTTTACTTTGTGCAGGTAAAATTTTGATTGATTTGGAACTTCCCAGATGTTTAATGGCTTAAGGGTTCAACCAGTTTTTCAAAAAATTATTAGTTAATAGAAACTGGATAAATGTCATCAGAACATGTCAACTCTGCTTGTGTCTCTTCCATTCAATCCTCGCAGCAATTAGTGGAGGAAAAAAAAAAAAGAAAAGGCTTGCTATTCTCTGTTCTCCCTATTCTAATGGGCAGGCTGAATACATCTGAGCAAGAGTTTGCTATTTAGACTG
Source organism: Tinamus guttatus (assembly GCF_000705375.1). The sequence continues at coordinate 65,306 of NW_010579170.1, read as the reverse complement.
AGACTCCAGCAGCGCACGCTGAGTTTTTACCGTGCTTGCTGGGAGGTCCTTCTGAAGTGCCTGAAACTTAGGTACCCTTATGCTCTTAATTTGTGCTAGCCCCAACAATCTGGCCATGATCAGTGAGGAGTATGGATTTTGAATATTTTAATATAAGAATCTTGGTATGAAAAGATTGGAATTAGCAGAACTCACTTATCTCCATATTTCCCTTCTCTCCCTTAATGTTATTAGACTTGCCATTTATTTCATTGATTTTTTTTCCTGTTGGGTTCAACTTCTTGTTGTTGTTATGATTTACCATTCTGATCTGTGTTTATTCCTTTTCTTTCTCAGTTTTCCTTTTTTCTGAGACAACTGGGTAGATTCGATAGTACAGTCCTATCTGTTCTTGTATTTTAACATTTTCTTTTTCCTTAAGTAATTTTGGTTTCTTTTGTCTCACCAGTAATAACAGCATATAAATACCTATATAAAGTACCTTTTTCTTAAAATATTAGTCAGGAAGTAACATCTTCCATGGGAGAGTTTTGCAATTATCAACAGTTTGTCCTTGAAATCATAGCACATAAAATGAAGAAATGTTCAGTATTCAATATTCCATTAGAAATTATCTTTCAGCTTTTTGTATTGCATGTAGAGGCTTAATATAGCATTTCAGAAACTATTTCAATCTGCTAAAACCTAACATCAAAGATCATTTAGTAAATTTATTTTGTAGAAAACTGCTGGCAATGATTTTTGCCCTGCATTGAAGAAGTGAAGTTAGGCTGCAGAAGAAATGTCTGAGCCCTGCCATGCAGTTTTATTGCACTAGATGACAGTGTTGTACTTTCCAAAATACCACGACTAGATTTTACTGCAATACTCCTTCGTGCTCTGAAACACTTAAAGGCAGTTTTGTATAAGAAGGTGCAAACAGGAGAGCATTTTAATAACATGGTGCTGCCTGAAAGTTTTCTTTTGTATTTGCTTGTGCCTGAGTCACTGCATCTGTATAGACAAAAGTAACTGTTTCTTCCCTTCACTCGAGGATAGCCTAATCAAGTGCATGCTATTCAAATGCTTTGAGTAGGACATTTTTGGTCTCTTTAGAAGATCTGTAGCAAAGAATGATATTGGGAAATAGCACAGTGATGGGCGATCTGGCTAATGAAAAGCAGTAGCTCAGCTTCACTTCGCTGCTTTTTAAGAGTCTGCTTTTTAAAGGAGATATGCCGAAGAGTTACAAAATCATTATATTGATGGAAACTGCTAATAGACAAGCAGATGAACACTCATACCTAACTTCCTCTGTGATTAACCTTCTGCCTAAGAGTGAGAAAGCACAGTAGACATGGCCACTGGATGAGCAGTGCTTTCATTTAGCTAGGAAATAGCATTACATTCATAAGAGGTGCAGTAACTAGTCAGGTTAATAGTTCTTAAAATGAAAGATTTATTTAGAAAAAGAAGAAACTTCAAGGACATTAATAGATCTGCCTTAGCCTCTGTATGTGTACTTTGCGTTCTCCTTTACTGGAGCAGAATGCCAGAGCAGTGTCTGATGCAAGCAAGTTTGCTGAAGCATTCCTG